>JNEY01000005.1:731244-757685 GCA_020875895.1 Aphelenchus avenae
AATTCCCGGGTCCTTGCGTATACATCTGAAATTCGGATGTGATCCGTAATGTCGTATGCCTTACACATTTATGTAGAAAGCGATGCATTGGCAGGTTCCACACCACGACAACCTCCGACATGGAGCGAGGCCATTCGACGCGTGACCACTCGGTAACTGCGGTGCCGCCGTGAAACCCGCCTAGAAGTGCTGTAGAGAGCGACAGGTAGCAGATGAAGTAGTGGCTGAAGCGGAACGACTGCGCCGTCTTGTAGTCGAGAAGCAATTGCGGTTCATCTGGGAGCAGCTCGATAGCACACGATGAGTACAGGAGGAAGGCCACCGCGAGCAGTGAGAAGCCGAGGGACGGCACCATCCGCTGCAGGATGCTCCAAAGCTGAACATTAGGCAGTTACCTTCTCCGCTGTAGGTTGATCAACGCTCGAACTTACGCTGAAGTGTTCCACTGACCTACTCCGGCAAAAGTCAGCGAAGGACGTAAAAGGACCGAAGAGAACAGTGGCAGGGTTGAGCGCATACGCAGCTACATCGGACCAGTCGATTTTCTCGAGAGCGGAGTAATCATAGCCGAGTGAGATGGTCTTCATCGTTAGTATCATCAGAGCGCCACGAATTGACGTGAACTCAGCGTCGTCCATCATGTACTGTCTAAACTTAAGAGGTAAGCGTAAGCGAATACGATGTGAGGGTACAAACATTGCGCTCATAAACCCAGCACTGAACGCGGCGCAGAGGTGTCCGACGAAGGATATCCGGTGAAATACGCATATAAGCGTGTAGCACACTGCGAAGTAGAGCAAGTGGACCATCCATCCATTCTTCACCGAAGAGTTATCAGCTAGCGCGTAAAGACCTAGCAGCGAGACGGCTATGTTGGTGACCCGCCGTCCCAGAGTCGGACCTGAACTTGCCGGTAACGGAGGAGCGTGACATTGTTCACCTACTAAGTTGCCATAGAAATCCTTGCAACGTTGACATCATTAGCAACTGAGCTAGGAGTCCTCGTAGCGACGCAATGACTGACGGCACGCACTGTTGTAGCTGGTAGAGGTTGTAGCGCAGCGGAGAGTCGACCAGGGCCTGCAGCGTAGCTTCGTCCAGGTGCAGTTCGTCCCATTCTTCGAGTGACATCGGATCCGCAGAATGGTGTCTGAAGCAGAGTCACAATAAAAATTGTTGGCATTGGATAGTGTGGGGCGGACAATAACGCGGCCGCTCCAAACCAACGCAGCGGCTACGCCCCAAAAGATTGCTAGAAGCTAATGCATGACATGACCCCCAAAAAAGAATGTTAGTCGCTTATAGGTAACACACGGTAATACGGCCATGTACGTCTGCCAAGTTAGTTTTACGACATTTGAAACTCATTAACGTCAATTTCTGAAATTCTGCGCTTTAGCTTTGGCAAAGTGTATAAGAACAATACCTGCAGCTAGAACGAAGCAGTTGCGCACCTATGAAGAATGACAACGCGTTCGGAAAACACAGGCCAAAACGAAATACCTATCAACCTAGAGAAACTCTGCAAGCACACCTACATAAGTTGTTAGCCCGTTGTCTTGTAGCGCTTCACACATTTGTGTTTTTGATGTTCGTCGAATACCTAGTTCGCTCAAAGCTTGTAGTAAGGGCACGTCGCTGCTCGTTGCCGACCAGCGTCTGTGTCTTTATGCAAATGCCCCATACTTTCTGCTTATAGAAACGCACAAATGAGTGATAATCACTATTTCTACAATCGAGCCACTCGTCGACTCCATTCTCTTCTTCGAAGCACTCTTCGTCGACTGTCGAGTGCATCATCTCCTAGCCTTCTTCGGCTGTCAACCAACCAACAACCAACCGTGAGGCATAGTGACCGTCTTCATGGCCATTGAGGGAGAGCTCATCCAACTAGAGGTCGGACGTGTGGTCGAAAACAAGTGGAAGGTCGAGAAGAAGCTCGGTGAAGGTAGGATTGGCCTCGAAGGGCACTGCCTACCCAAGTTTTAGGTGCATTCGGAGCTGTTTACAAAGTCTCCAAAGACGGCCAACTCTACGCTCTCAAGGTAATTCACGATGTTTACTGCGCACATAGGAACATGGATTCAGGTAGAAGGCGTCAACGAGCAACTGCAGATGCTGAAGATGGAAGTTTTCGTGCTGACGGAGGTAAGCCGTTTAACCGAATGCCCACCGGATCAACATGTCTTTAGCTGAGCAGACTGAAGCTCGACCGCCATTTCTGCCAAATCGAAGACAAGGGCCAGCACGCAAACTTCAATTACGTGGTCATGACATACGTTGGGAAATCACTACAGGTAAATCACTAAGTCTTCCGGTTCTTCGGTTTCAAGACAAGTCAGCGAGTTTAGAACCTTCTGAACGAACGCCCTCGCCACAGCTTCTCCATGGGTACTGCGCTAGGCGTTGGCATTAAATGCCTGGAAGCGCTCGAGTAAGCCGTAGACACGTAGTTTTGTATTGTAATGGGTGAATTTCAGGGACCTCCACTCCATCGGCAAGAAGCTCTGGCTACGAGCGTTTGAACTGATAGCTGGTTTAGGTTACCTTCACCGCGACGTGAAGCCAGGCAACTACACCATCGGACGCGCCGCAGCCAACGAGCTCCGCAGGATCTACGTGCTCGACTTTGGCATGACGCGCAGGTTCATTCACGACGACGGTACGATCAAGAAGCCTCGCGCAGCCGCAGGTTTCCGAGGGACGGTTAAGTAAGTCCCTTAGTTGTCCCTGTGTCAAGTTATTGAGTTTTAGGTACGCTCCATTGTCTTGTCACATGCAGGTATATCGAAATGGATCTCTAGGTATCACAATGTTACTTTTTCAGCGCGAGCTGTGCAGGAAGGACGACTGCGAGTCCTGGCTGTACATGCTCGTGGAGATCACCGTCGGCAAGCTGCCCTGGAGGAACATGAAGGTAGGTCATTCCTGGTTCATTCCAAAAATGCTCATCTATCTGTCTGAGTCTAGGAGATCAACCAAGTCGGACTGTGCAAGAAGAACTGTCGCAAGGATCTCGGCCTGCGCCAACTGTTCGGCGGCTGCCCGCGCGAGTACATCGAGGTGCTGCAGTCGATCGACGCGTGCAGGTTCTTCGACGCGCCCGACTACGACAAGATCTACAAGCTCCTCCGCAAGGCCATGGAATCGACCAAATCTGAGGAGTTGCCATATGACTGGGAGGAGAAACAACAGACGAAAACCACGAATAACTGACCGACCGTCGGCCCGCTCAACTCCTAGCGATCTCTAACCGTGTCTCCTTGCTCTGTATAGGTTTTACCCGAACGGAATAAACATAGTCTACCTACTGTGATCTCTGCAGATAAGGGCCTAACCTAGGTGGATGAAATGGGAGTGGCATCATTCGGCACCGAAAGGTCGCGGCTCTGAGGGAGAAAGGGTTTTTACATGGCAAAAGACTGGAACGTTTATGTCCGAAAGAGATCGCATCATGGAGATCCACGCCCATTGGACGCGTTTGTTTATTCAGCTCATGAACCGGGTAGGTGGCTAGCGGTACGCATCAATTAAAACTGATGGAGGGGAAGGGTTCGTGACTTGCCGGTGCGAGCTTGTACTGCACATCCTTGTTACCTGGAGCGCTGTCGCTATGTACGTAACGACGAAGTTTACGCTACACGGTTAAGGTTGATATCATCCGATAGGGCTTCTAAAGTTAAGTAAAACGGGAAAGTTTCATCAATCGGTTGCCTAGAAAAAAGTTATGACCGTTCCAAGTTACAACACCTGACTCCTGCTTCCATGAGATAGCGAGGTCTATGGAAGCATGCCCACAGCGGGTAAGAAGTCACATCTGCCAAATCGGTCGGTCACAGGAGGAGGTTTTCAAGCACAGTCGATTCCGGAAATAACGTCCATTATTCGGAACGGGGATTTCGGCGGTTTGAACAGAGGCAGGCGTTCCGCTTCCATGCAATAGCGAGCGCTATGGCAAGCATGCAGGAGCGGGTAAGAAGGAGATATTCTCTAAGTCGAACCCAGGAGGGTTTTCAAGCATGGACATGAAGATTATGTTCATTTTTGAAGGCGGTGTCCCCCGGGGGTCTGGCTAGGGGTAGTTCCTGCTTCCATGTGATAGTGAGCGCTATCCGCAAGCATGCACATAGCGGGTAAGAAGAAGATGTTCTGCCAAATATGTCCCATCATGGGGTTTTCAAGCACAGAGATTCTGGAAATGACGTTGATTTTTAGGGCGCTTTATCCATGGGTCATGGCAAACGGGAAGTGTCACTAAAGGGCTGGTGTATGTCGGCTCGAATTCAAAACCCGGCTACCCCTTCGAGTTCTGTATCATTCGATTTCCAGAAAAAGTGTGCGTTTACCCTGTGCAAAGTTATGTTAAACATGTACTTCGGGCTTTTGCCATCTACTTTAAACAATGTTACCGAGGCACGAACTTTGGAACATTTGATGCGTGCCGTAGCGCCATGGCACATAAGTTATCTGCTTGGTGCACGTAATCCCCGGTAGCGGCTCCGGCTGTGCGAAGCGCAGCCCAGCCGCTAGTGTAAATGTGTAGTGAGCATTCGCCATTTGGGACGACTGAGGATGATTTGGTGTCGCTAGGTTCGAACTTGCATGCTATAGAATAGACAGAATAGCGGGTGACGAGCAGTTTACGCGTTATGGCGTCCGAGCTCTCTGTGATGCCTAGAACACCAACAACAGTAACTGATTTTCGTCTCTGTACGTGCAACGCCTCGAGGCACCTCGAGCGTTTCTCGCGATCCCTACAAAAACTAAGATAGTTCTTCGTGCAAACGGGACGCTGCATTAACGGAAGGACCATGCCTAGCAAGAAGTAGAGAAACCATTTGCGAACCGCTCAGGGTGCACACTTGTGCGCATGGCTACGTGCATGCGTGCATGCATGCTTTCGCCTGCCGTTTGAGAGTTTTGACTTCTTGCTGCCTGTTCAGAGCCACTTGAGTTGAGAGTGAACAGTGTTCAACACCCGCTCGAGGATCCCTGTCCTCTTGCTGGATACACTCGTTAAGCGCTTTATACGTACCTTGTCAATTGTTCCGCATTGTTTATTGCCACCGTACTCACGAGACAAGAGACGTAAGAGAGAAATACTGGCAGGTGAAAAGGGAAGTACACGTTTCGACTGTGCCCGCAATCTAGTCGCGCCATCGAACGCTCGTCAGTGGAACTCCTGATGCGCACTCGAATCAAAGTGCCTCCGCGCGTGCAGGTACAGCATTGCGTCTAAAAGGAACGTGTCTTCGTAGCGCACGGATCATACTGAGTGAGTACCTGCGTAGGACTTAGGGATAACCGTCGGAACGTCGTTCTCGGCCTTGAACGTGAACTGGAATGTGTTCGTGGTCTGAACGATGTGCAGTGTTACACCTTTCAGAGCGCAATCTCCAAGTCTTACCTCAAGATTCCCTTGCTCGATATCCAGTACTTGTGCGTTCACTGCGAGCTGCATGAAACGTTCGGTGGTGTAGCAAACCTATAAAACCGCAGGTAGCATCGCACTGATGAACCTCGACTACCTGGCTGGATAGAAGCAGCAAAGAGCCGATTTCAACCGATTTGCGGAAGACCACACTGTCCACAGCCATTACCTGCGGTCGGCACTTCCTAAAGCGGACGATGAAGGATGGGATTTACCAATTGTGCTGAGCGTGGAAGATGACTCACGAGAGAATCGCAGCGTTCGCAAGGGCAGTTTCGAACGCGCTCCTCATTAGGTAGCCTCCGAATATCTTTCCGTAGAGGTTGCGCTTGACCGGATAGCATATGACGAGGTTCTCGAGCTTTGCGTCCCGCATCCACATGTGATTTGTAGGGAGGGAGCCGCGCATATTCCTGAATTCGTCGAGTCTCTTCAAGGAATAGTCATACAATACTTACTTCGGATCGACAGCTTTCAAAAAGAGATCGTGAATGATGGAGCGTTCGATTTCAGTAGGAAGCGTGCGGAATACGGAGTTCTGCTCCCGCGTCAAACGGACGTTCTTAGCATCTAGAACGCATGTCCCTAACGCGGTAAATCATGTCAGAATTACATTCTCCCTTCTGGGACCAGGCTCTATCCTCGTCGGTATCCAGGCGCAGGGCTACGTTCGGTACGGACTTCTTGCCGTTCGGCTCCATGGAAACCATCACGAAGCGCGCTGTGAGGATGTCGCTAAAGCTGCGTGTAGAAGATGGCTCACCAAACTGCATAGGCCTATTTTGCGCTATGCATGGCATGGCTATCAGTGCACGCATTCGGTCACTTACCGGTAATCATCCTCCGCGTATTTCTGCGTGAGGTGCATGGTGATTTCCGCGGACGACCGGCCAACCCAAGTAACCATGCCCGACATGACAATGTCGAGATCAGAGCGAATTAGCCTGTTCTGTAGGTCTAAAGCGGTTCATCCGTTATGGCGTCCACTATCGCCAGGAACATACTGATTCTGTCGACGCACGCGGTGACTGCGATCATTGGCGGGTGATTCGGCGTTCCCATTGGCACATCTGGACCTTGATTGTGCTTGTACGACAGCCACACTAAAGCGACCTGAATCCCATCCTTCTACCCAGCAGTGTCATACCTGCGAAAGTGTCGAGGTCCTCCAGAATCTTTCCAAAGCGAGTCTAAAATCCAAGCCTACTTAGCGTGAAAGAAGGGTGCTCACCTGATTGAGGTTGTTCACGTACTGAAGTCGAAGTGAGGGATCCGAGCCTAGCGGAACGACTATATGCGAGACACTGGCGGAGGGCGGGTGTGCACATTTCGGATCGTGAACAATGCTAAACAGGCATTGTGCGATAAAGGATGTACCTTGGTATATACCTCCTAGCCTCGGGCAGTTTCGCGACATGCTCAGCGAGAACTTCGTTCACCTGCTTAATAGTTAGGAGCTGCTGCGCACACGCCACGTGCTGAGCCTGTTGCGCAAGCGCTCTAGCAGAGCGCACGGCCGACTGGAACATGGTTTTGGCCGGAAGAGATAAAAACGAACGAGCCAAGGAGACAAGGCCCTAAAATATTCACGAGTTGGCCTAATTTTGAATTTCGTATGAAATACAAGCGACGAAGGCAGGAGAAACGTTTTAGGTCTACGACTTTTAGAGCTACGTAGCGGGGCACGCTGTTGAGACTCTATCAGATGCCAGGCGTCTCATCCTTTCTCCCACCTTTTATATTGAACCAACAATTGGCATTGCGCTGAGCGAAGGGCGGATCTTTGATGGAAAAACGGAAGAGAATTCGGACAAACAAGTGCCCCGAAGGGAGGTCCATCTCGATCGAGCACATGGCGTTCGCCGCCAAGATCACGCTTTTTAAAGATGATCCAAGAGTCGACGTCGGTCGACTAAAGGTCAGATCTGAGGTAAACCGCAATCACCCTAAGAGTCATATTCAAGTCCAACTGCCTTCGAATCTCAGAATGTGTGACCGATATGCCGTACGCTGATCATGCTCCGTCTAACGCGTCACTGAAAAATTTATGCTTACTCTGGAAACCTTAAAGCTTGTGGGCTAACTAGTCACCTGCACACATCGTGGTTTGCGACTACTTCCGGAAATGTTTCTGCTTATGTATTCAATACAGGGATGAGAAGGAGAGAGGTCTGTCTGCTTGATTACAGTTTTTACGAGTGGTTAAGGAGTCCGAAAGAAACTCTGTAACGATTACATAATTTCTGGACAGTTCCTCGTCGCTTTTATTTCGCATTGATCACCTTGTTCATATGGTGACCCACCATCGGCTTGTTTCTTCTCCAAGTGTCACATCGCACCGGAAAGGGCCTCGGTGATCGAAGTGATGTAAGTCTGGTTCATGCGAGGCGCATTTGTCCAAAGGCGTTTTACGGGGCAGACCTTGCCCAGAGTAGGCGGACAACAAATCCTTCATCACCGGTATTGTCATGGTATTCAGCGCTGCCTTAGGTATACTTTGACCCGTCAACGCCCCGTAAACTTCCACTTCAAGAAAGAACTGTACCGACTGTGCGTACTTGCACTTTCTAAAAACTTTTCATTTTCTGCTCCTCCATAGCCGAGGGCACTGAGTTTGGAGAGAGCGACCAATAGACGAAAGCTTTGCGCTGTTAACAACAAATCGGTTAAAAACCCTTAGGCATGTCCATGGCAGGTGTTTTGGGGTACGTATTCAGGTTTCCAGTTTAGTTTACAAGAGAGTGAAGATCACCCATTCTTTGCCCTTCACCACTTTTGCGTGGCTGGACTCCCTTACATCATCGAGCACAGTGACTGTGTGGCGGAAGACACTTAAAAAGAAAAACGACGGGTGCTTCCACCCCCAGCGGCTTCCCACTCTCGGATGTCCACGTGAATTCGGACAGGGTAAGGCAGTGCACGGAAGGCGCACCTCCGATACGCCGGACGCCACTGGGCAGATTTATGCTGTCCGAAAATATCTCACATCCCCTTTGACCCAGCCCGGTTGCAGGCCCGCTGGTTCAGACTTTCACGTGTGCATCACAGGAAGTTGTGAACGGACGGAGCTCATTTTGGTACACCAATGTGGCTAACACGCATCTAGCTTTCAGGTGTCTATTTGGGTGTAGACGATATAGGTGGAACAAATCAAGCTTCGAGCAAAGGGTGTCCTTACTTTGCCGTTTAGTTCTACCAAAATGGATGCCTGATGTCTACAACCATTATTAGGGGCTCTTGATTATGCCGTGGTATGCTAGCTTCCACTGATTAGGGCTGTAAACACAGTCAGCGAACTAGACATTACCCTACGTTTCGTATTCGTATGTTCCCACTCCATCCAACCTGAAATTCACGTGCAATTCAGGAGAGTTCGGCATGGCGGGAGCCACATGGCTTCCGACCAGCCTGCACGACATTCGTCATCGGTCGAAGGTTGCACAGGGAGGGGCAGGCGTTCCGAGCAGACAGACCGTTCGTCAGCCCGCTAGGCGGTGATGGAATTTTGTGCGGAGGAATTGACGCGACGAATACGCTGCAAGTTTCAGCGTGGACAATAGCGGTTACGAAACCTTCCGAAAGCGACCACTCCTTGGCTGTTCCCATGTTTAACGAGGGCTAGTACTGTTCGATGCCAAACTCACCAAATGAATTGCATTTTCAACTAATTCTTGTTTACCTATCAAGTGGAGTTGAGTAGCGAATACTTCCGTGCCTCATCGACTCTTCAAAGAGCACAGCGATTCATGCGTTCAAAGCAATTATACGGATTCAAACGCCCCTTTATTGTCGCTAAACAAGTGGAATTCGTACCAGCAATAGTCATAGCTTGATGGGAGGTCCGCCTGGTAATTGCAAGATCATAGGAACTCGTAGTGAGGGCTAAGACATTCTTTGCTCTTCGTCATAAACTGAGGAGAAACAATAAATAGTTTGTTGAGAGTTATCGACGAGGGCGCAGAGCAATAGCACGGCAGAGGCATATTTTCAAAGGGTCGAGGCAGATGAATGGGAGTCGCTACACATGGGAGGTATAGCAGATAAAGTCAGGGCGCTTGAACGGATAAACATCGGTCAATGGAACACCGGGATTGCTTCTTCCGGAAGAGGGGCTACTCGTCCTGGTCTCCGTAGAGCCACTGCAAGCGGAGACAGTCGCTAGCGGATGGCCGCGTTTTGATGTCGTAGTCGAGAAGGGCGCGCAGGAACTTGCCAAACTTAGAGGCATCCGCCTCGCGCCAGCCGTACTTTGCTTGGAGGACGTCTTCCACCGGCCAGGGCGTGCAACCCACTTTCACGCAGAGGCGCAACTCTCCGTCCTGAAAATGTGGATTCGCGTAAAGCGGATTAACTTGTGTCCGATAAGCCAGCAAGGATGAACACGACGACAGTTACCTGGAAAAATTCGGCGTAACGCCGGGCGGACGTGCTCCACCGGTCTAGAACATGTTCCGGAAACGCGCCAAGAGCCTCGTAGACCTGTGTTAAAAGGTCGTGTTCGTCCTCGAAGCCCTCAGCGTCGTGGCGCGGCTTGAAGAGCAAGTCACCAGTTGCCAGCTCGAAGGCGATGCAACCAGCGGACCTTAATTTGCTCCATACAGCTTATTCAGAGTTTACCGTGTAGTTTACCAGACGTCCATCCATGGTCCGTAGCCGTCGCCGAGGGTCTGCAGGACCGTCTCCGGGGCACGGTAGTGGCTGGTCTGCAGGGTGTTGCCGCCTTTGAGCTTACGAAGACTCTGAAATCGGCAGCGTCATCAACCTATTGACCCTGCGTTGTGACGAGCTCGACTCACCGCGATCGACTCGGCGCTGCCCAGATCGGCAATACAGACGGTGAACTCCTGGCGAGTGTCCTCGTGCAGCTGATCGTATGCTTTCTGGAGCTTTGCCATCAGGGTCTTCCTCTTCTCCCTCGGGATTTTTACGAGTCCTAAAACGAATAATATCACTCGACTGTTTTCAGCTTCAAGTGGCTTCAAAATACCAGCTTCAGCATCGCAGGCGGCGACGTAGTGCGGCTTGAGCTTCTTCTCCGTGATCGCCTTGTAGGCTTTATTCAACGCGACCTCCTGCTTGCACATCAGTAGCACGTTTTCCAATTTGAGGTCCTAAATACTCGAGTTGGTTGCGAATGAAAAGGTTTCACGCATACGAGGTGGACCATTTTGGCTTCGGTTGAGAGGTAGTCGAGTCCCAGCAAGATTTCGCGCATTATGCGGCGCACGTCTTCGAGTGGGAGTGCCTTCCTGCCTGTGCGCTCCTCCACCTTCATAGTGTACGTGAGAAGGCTCTCACCGACCTGCAAGCGTTCGTTGGTTGCCGTTAGTAAAAGTGTCCGCTGCAAACATACCGGGAACACCGTGCAGACGTGCGGCCAACCGTTCTCTCCGTCGATGTCGAACACTTCTAGCAGGTCGATGACGTGCGTGCGCCCCGGATGTGCCGATGGCACGCACGCCGCGTTCAGCTGGTTCACCTCTTCGCGAGCGTTCTGCGAGCACGTCCGTCCGGCCTTGGCAATCTTGACGGCCACCATGCGTTGCAACTCGTCGTCCAGGCACAGCCAAACCGTGCCAAAGGTCCCGTACCCGAGTTTGCGGTACACGTAGTATCTAAAACCGAACGTGATTATCCGTGCCCCTACACAAAGGTACTTTGCGTTTAAGCAGTCGCCGGCACGGGCCAGATAGTACAGGCCGTTCGAACGCGTCACGTCGTAGTCTTCCGGTTCCTCCCAATCGACTTCTGCGACGTCCTCCTAAGCATAAAATGTAAGTCACTAATCTGATGCACTCAAGGTACCCGCTCGCCATCTCGGTTCTCTTGTGCCTCCTCCTGCTGGTAATCGGCCGCCGGGTCTTCCTCGCGCAACTCGTCCCTGACTTGGATCTCCACTGCGGGTTCCTTCTCGTCCATGACGGCATCGTGCGAGCCCACGTGGGCATTCTCGTCAACCTGATCCGGTGAGGCTTGCTGCGAGTAGCAACCGCTATCGTGACTACGTGCGGCGTCAGCGTCAATAGCGTCACTTTGTGCCGGAGTCTTTTGATGCGCTTGCATTCCGTCTTCATGATCTTGTTCCCTGCCGATCACGTCCGCCACTGGCTCGTGGTTGGTGACAACGTCCAACACCGAAGGGCTAGCAGCTGACAGGTCATCCACTTGCGATGCTTCGTCGCTTGAAGCACTCGCGTTGTGCTCTTCGAGATCTTGCGGTGTGCCAACCACGTCCACCAGTGCCTCCTGCCTCACGTCTTGCGACGGGTGATTATCAGCTGGCGGCTCGCGCACCTGCGATGCTTCGTCGCTTGAAGCACTCGCGCTGTGCTCTTCGAGATCTTGCTGCGCGCCATCCACGTCTATCAGCGCCTCCTGCCCGGCGCCAGTGTCCTGCGAGGGAGGGTTTCCAGCTGACGGCTCACCCACATGCGATGCTGTGTCGTTTGAAGTGCTCGGAGCCTTCGCGCAGGACTCGTCCGGAGCTTCTAAAACCGCTCATGTGAAGTGATACCCCAAGGTCGAGGTTATTTACCTTCCTTGGCGATCTCGGTCACGATATCGTTGAGAGGAATCCTTGAACGATTTCGGCTCTCCAGCGGCGTTCCGCCTTTGTACGTGATTGCGACACCGGGGTATTGTACGCATCGATCGCAATAGTAATTGTCGATCATATCCGCCTCCGCTTGCGACATCTCAAATATTTCCGGTAAATGATGGAACTGAACGCAGCACAAACTGGCTCAGTACTAGTACGGGAATGATGGAAACATACCGCGACACACGCGAAGTGGTACCAAACATCGCACTTGTCGCAGGCAATCATGGTGCCGCAGGGAGCGTGCCTGCAGTGTTCGAGGCAGGTCTTTTCGTCCGCTTCTGCAGCATCTGACGGCATGATGTCGAGCACCACGGCATCGTTCCGTTTGCCCTGCTAAAACGCAGACGTGCATTTGGAAAAATAGAGAAGCACGAACGAACCTTTTTCTGCTTCTTTGCCGGTTTCTTGGCCTTGGTAGGCTGCCAACTGTCGGTAGACGCATCGTCGGTGTTCAGAGAGAGCCTCGAGCGCTTAGCAGCCATGTAAGGCTTTTTGTCGTCGGCTTTTGGGCGTTTCGCAGCGGTTGTTGGCTAAATTCACTGAAATGCGCCAATCTCCGCCCGGGTATCTTACCTTGTGAATGGTGTCTGGAAGCGACGAGGTTGAGCGGCTCAGTGCGATAGCTTCGCGCGTACCCACGAAACCGACGCCGCGCAAGCTCTCGGCGGAAGCGATCGACTGCGAGATCTTCGTGCGGCTAACTGCTGCAGTGTAGCGGTTGACATCGGCGGTGGCGCTAGGCTCCAGCTCCTTCTCCACATTATCTTCTGTGCTGGTCTTGCACACGATGCACACGAACGTCTTCTCCAATTGCTTCAAGTTTTCCTCCTCATCGGTGATCTAAATAACGAAATGATTGTTGGCTCCTAACGAGGTGAATTTGTACCCCTTCACACGTCGGATGGTAGTACTGAAGGCACCGTCGACATGTGATCATCCTGCCTCTGGCGGCCTCGCAGATCGCGCAGCTGCGCCTTTTCGGTGGAGCCATGGGTGTTACGACTAAATACATGTGGTACAATGGAGTGCGGTAACAGGTAAATATCACGCGGTAAGAGGAATTTGTTTTGCTATATCGAATGCACCTTGAAAACCGCGTTTTGCGAGCTAAGCATAATCACCAAAGTGAAAGGACGATACATTAGCGCAAGATTTCAAGCCATTTTTGGAAAAGCATCCATTACGCAACGGCTAAAAACATTGCGGAGGTCGCGAAATGATTGACGAGACGCGCGCATTCTGAGGTTTGGATATCGCGCATAATGATAAGGCACGCAGGGGAATAATCAATGAATGCTTGCTTGTCGAGGACCTTCCGTGTTTACGGATCAGCGCGAGGTCGGCCAGCAGCGAAGTGCCATTCGGTTAAAGAGAAGTAGAATGAGCCCTTGCTTATCGAGGAGCCTCCACGTTAATGGGTCAGCTCGAGGTCAGCCGGCAGTGACACGCCGTTAAAGACCGGCATATGGAGGCGAATGGGGCACGGTCATTATGCATTATTACTTTAGGGCATTGTCGGTGCATGAAAACACAAAAAAGGTATGAAACGCGCGTGCTATGATGCGATAACAATGATGTTCGAAGCGGGTGTCATCGGCAAGACTATGCGTTTTCTTTTGGCTACTTCAAAAAAGCGTTCTTGGAGAGGGACGGACGGCGACTGCTGTGGTAATGAGGTGCAAAGGGTAAACCAGAATTGGATCACTTCCGACAGACACTTTCTTCAGCTAGCTCGTCACTTCCATAAGCAGCAGAAAGAGCCGTGAAATGCCCGTTCGTCAACGGAGGATAGAGATCGTTAACTGCACAACACAGGCCAGGTGCGCCGAGAAAGTTTGTAGAACAACGGTCCTTACGAAACGGTCTAAATTGACGGTTGGCAGTGCGCTTGGAAAAGGCTACGTTTTGTTGCCCAAAGAGACGCCCCTTGGAAGCTCGAAGAATGAGCGTCCTGCATACAACGAACTTTCACATTGCGAAACGACGCGATGGCCCGCTAAATGACTCGACCAGGACTAAGAAACAAACATTGTTTGTGGACACTAGCACGTGACAGATGAACCTTGCAGGCAAACGGCACCTAAGCTTTGCTCAGCATCGTGCATGCTATTCTAGGAGTGAGGATTCTCTTTAACGTGGTTGTGACTAGCTGTGTACGGGTAGGAAAACACGATTGCGGAATGCTGCGTCCTGATTGGCAGCCGTCGTTTGGCGAGCTATGTCCGAAAGGAACAACAAAGAAGCAGGACGAACGCTGCCTCTTGCAGCAATCGCCCGTCGGCTGCCGTTGCCCGTGCGTTCTTCGTTACAGTCGCATGGGAAAGTGGCATGCAAGAAATCGCGGGATATTTAAATGGGCACTATTAGCTACGCATGGTGGCAGAATCAAAGCATTGAAAATTTGTGCAATGTTGTCCGAATGGCTGAGAACTTGGTGTTCTCTGCTAGCCAGAACAGTGAACTCCGGTTATAACCGTTGCGAAGACCAAAACCATAATCACATTCAAGAGAACACACACGTGAGGGTCTACTTTGCCAACATCGAGTCGTTCGAGGCGCGAATAGGGAAACTGCCAGCGAAGAAGGTGCTATCGCACAGCATCTTTCCTGCGTACAATATGACAGTTTATCGCGTGACAATGCCAATCCGCCGACGCAGTTCGCTGATGAAAGACATCGCACAAAGGCCGCAGCTCGCTTGCGACGCGAGCGTGAACGATTATTTACATGTTTAGAGTGTGGTCGTTTCGATACTATTACTCTGTCATCTGTCACTTAGGTACCCTACGACAATGCAAACTCCTGAGTCTGCGAACACCAGTGTCAGTTCCAGCACGACGGAAGGGTCACCGGCTCGGCATGAGACTGCTTTCGGTAAGCTTTGAATGTGGATCCTCATGAACTCAAGAATGTGAGCATACCTCCTTAACTCCGTCTCCCGAACTTCACAGCACAAAAAGTGGCTTTTCAGAGCAGTGCATTTGCGAGCGCAAAACGACCGAGATCTTCTGCAAGTGGTGCTGTCACGTGTTCAGCGGACGAGTGCGCACCAAGTGCCCGCGCCATCCCAAGCGCTTCTTCCTCGACGATTTCACCCGCTGCCTCCAATGCCAGAGCGACATGATCGATGAGCTGTGAACGAGACACATGTATAGATGCTACTCACCATTATTTACTTCACTCACTGTTCCCTACTCTGAGCTTGAGAGAGATGAAATTTACTACCAAGATCTTGTATTTCTAGCCTTCATCGTAGGTAAGTAGCTTCCTAGTACCGACGGATGTCTGCTTGTCTGTTGGATATGCGGCAAGACGGCCTCGCAAATAGCAAAAAAATGTCTTTAGCGCCGACCGTAGCAGTTACGTTGTATGCTAGTACGGTAGATGATTGGCCCTGATAACAGCTACCGCAGTCAAGAAGAAAGGGATCCCGCGGCTCATGGTACGCAGAGCATCGGACGATGCAGTACGCAAGGTTTATTCATCTATCCGCCGAGCGGCCTGGCAGGACGCTGAACTGTCTCTTTTATTTTCGTTGACATGGATCGTCAATACTGGACATACACTTGCAAGTTCTGCGGCGACAATCACCACACGAACCTATGTTTCATCACCGTCTCGGAACGTTGGTTCATCGCAAGCAGGGAAGGCTTGTGCTACCGCTGCCTTCGAGGATCCCATCGAACGTCCGAGTGCAGTTCCACGGGCCATTGCAGACTATGTGGCAGTCCGTTTCACAACACTGCCCTTTGTGGGGTACTGATTCTAAGCTTTACGTGCCCGCTAAGAGATCACTGGATTTAGGTCGGATGCATAAGCCCACCTGCCTCTTCTCCTGGGCAGAATGAAACTGGTCAGTCAAGCGCACGCAAAAGACACTCGTCCACGACCGTCGCAGACCGTTCGGTTTCTCCTGTCGAGAAGAAGCCAAAGCTGTCCCGAGACACTATGTAAGAAAGCCACGTCCATGGTCCTTTCACAGACGTTCCCTTTGTTACAGGCACGACCAACAGCGGAAGCCATCAGGACATCGTCAAGCGAGTGCCGGAAGCGAACCGAGTGGAAGTGGCTGCGTTTCCGGCAAACCGACAGACACCGATGTCGTCGCATTACAACATGAAGTCCTGAAGCTGAAGCGCGAAAACGACCGACTGCGCAAGATTAACGAGCAGAGCCGTGGCTTCATCAAACATAAGGGACTGATCGACGCCTACCTGGACTACATTCAGGAGTCCTCGTAAACTCAAACAAACGTTCCCGAGTTATTGTGCCAGGTGTATTTAAGCTCCGAGTACCGTGATCTTTTCCGCTGTATTGGCTATGCATACTTGAGACGGCTTGCCTGTGCGTGCAGTGTGCTTGTGTCCTAAAAGCTACTGTGCCTTCGAGGCTGAATAAACGGAACTTGGTCGGCGGATGTTCTAGGAATACTCCGTTTTTAGGATGTTCTAGGAATACGCGTAAGTTTTTCTTTCGAGCAAACAGCACCTTTGATGCATGCCACTTACTAATCTTACAATATCTTACTAGCAAGAGCAATGCAATACTAGGTGGTACAAATCGACTGCGTTACTAGTTTATTCTCGATGAACACGGATGGGACGTATAAGGTCAGTTGTAGAGGTCCATGTTACTTGGGGTGATCAGCCGAGATTGACGCCGTCGTCGTTTCGCTGCACGAGACTAAAAAAACGGCCCGGATTAGACGTCTATCAGGTAGTGTAGTGCATGCCGCGACTAACCTTGCTTTGACCAGCACGAAGACGAAAAGTCCCTGAATAGCCAGCGCCGCGAGAAGCGAAATGATGCTGAAACAAATGGCGATGCCGACAGTTACAACAAACACATCTTTGCCCAGCCTACATACCACAGTGCCAGCCCAGTGGTCGCGGTCGAGCCACAGTCGGAACCCACACGTTTGGCGCAGTCACCGGACTCGACGGCAAAAATGAAAATTGCGAAGCTAAACAGTTACTGCCTATGTCACACAATGTCGCATCAAGCACGTACCCGAAGAAGCCAAGCACCAACACGGCCACTACCGCCTAAACAACAAGCAGCATTGCATAGTGCCAGCCACTTGGCTTCGACTTACGTGGATCATCGCGAGGACCATGTACAGCACCGCGCGATGGAGGACAAACGCGTTGACCAGGAGCCCTATCGCGATGAGCATGCCCAAGCCGGAGCATATGAAGGTGAGCACTTGCTGGTGAGGGAAGAAGGCGTCCTCTTTGAGTGCGAAGAACCACAAGATCGCGCTGACGAAGGACACGACGAGACTCAGGACGCCGAACGCCTTCACCCAGATCTAAAAGGACTATATACGACCTCGCCGGATAGGCAGAACTTACGAAGACGTTGCAGCAGAGAAAGTTGGTCGACACCTGCTTCGGCTGATAGGTCGCAGAGGTCTTGCCGGTCTGCTGACTCACGTAGCTACCGTCGGCTGGCGCGCCGGACAAGGTTGGCTGGCCAGTGGAGACGTTGCTGACATGGCTGGCGTGGCTCGGATCGTTAGTGTTGGCGTTCCCGTCAAGCAGAGGCTCCTCGGGAGCGTCGAGTCCCGGCTGCTTGTCCGAACGGTTGGAGGTGGAGGTCATCGTGGGAAGCGCCGAAGAAGGAAAAGCCGCCGTTAGACAGTCGCTGAATGTCCCTGCTTTCGACACACGCCCTTTCTTGTAAGCTTGGAATTTGCATTGTGACTATGTGGTTGAGCAACTGTACTTTGCCAGAAACATCGTGACCTTTTGAAGGGCCTAGAAATGTAGGGTAATGTGCTTCGTTAGTCAGTCGCCTATGTGATGTTCGCGTAAATCTGCGTGAACGGTCAAGCGATCGGCCTGGGGCGTGCTAGCTTTGGAATACGGAAGGCGTCCGCATCGCTTGCAGGATGCAATCCGTCGGAACGGAAAGCGAGATCTGTTTGAGACCACGCATGATAGCCGACGGTCGCAAGGCGACGCCGGAGACTAGGACATTCAAAGGAGAGAAGTCCCTCATGCGGGGTTTGTAACCTGCATAACAGGAGCACTAGTAGACGTTAGGACATGCGCTGAACTAAGGTATCTTGCATCAAAGGTGAGACACCTTGCCGGCTAAATTTTATTGAAGAAACACGTACATGCAAGTGCAGGATGCGACAGTGGATGAACTGCATAGGATCAAGTCAACGGTTCGCTTAACGCATCTTCTAATTCGTATAGCGGAAACGAGTTTAAGACAACTGAGATGCAGGAAATCGACCTGTGAATACAAAACGACTGAGTGGAAATTTGGAGTGTAAAATGTAAGCCCGATCAGAAGTCGCTGACCCAGAGCCTGATGCTTCTGTCGTTCTCGAGAGCACCTAAACAGGACCGCAAAGTGACCCGTCAATCCACCCAAAAGTGCTTACCGGAGGCGATCATGTTCTTCGTGGGATGGCAATCCGTGCAGAGCACGATGTCTACAACCACACGAGTTATCGCCTGCTGCATAAAATTTCGCATACCAGTATGACCTTCGAGTTTCTGGACGATCTCTCGCGTCTGTAGGTTCCAAATGTAGATAGCGTTGTCCTCAGAGCCGCTCACAATCCACTGAAAATGTACACGTGTACATATCGGACGGTACATACTGCCGACGAACCTTGCCCCCGGTGACCGAGAAGTTCGCGAAGATGCAGTACTTCTCGTTCTTGTGGCCGACGTACGCCTTGAGGCATTTGCCCTTGTTGAAGTCCCACAGCTTCAGCTGGCTAAACGTCGCAAGTGCTTAAGGGCGCGTCTTCTAGCGCATTCAGTACCTGTCGAGCGTGGCCGCCAGAATGTACTTGCCGTTTGGTGAGAACTTCACGAATGACACTGGCGGATTTTCGTCGTCTGAAATCTTTGGTTTTGCACAAGGCAATCGTGTTGGCTACCAACCGACAAGCGTCTTCATGCACTGGCCATTGGCGGTGTCCCAGATGCGCACCAGTCCGTCGTAGCTGCTCGACGCGATCATGGTTCCGTCGCGGTTGAACGCCACGGCGCTCACTGGATCCGAATGCGCAGGCAGCGTCTTGATGCAGTTTCCGGTGCGCACGTCCCAGATGCGGACGCTCTCGTCGAAGGAGCCCGACACGATAAGGTTGGACTGTGGGTTGAAGTTGCAGCAGAAGACGTAGTTCGTGTGCCCGCGCAATGTCTTCAGGCATTTCGCCTAAAACTGAAGTTTGTCAAGACCTTAATGGAATACAATGCATACCGAGCTAACGTCGAAGATCTTCACGGTCTTGTCGTCCGAGCAACTGGCGATCATTTTGCTGTCGTAGGACCAGCTAATGTCGCTTATGCCAAGCTTGTGTCCGATGATCGTCTTCTGCACTTTTCCGTCGCCCGTGTTCCAAATGCGCACAGACTTGTCCGCACTCGCACTGGCGATTAGGCTTCCGTCTGATGAGAACTTCACCGACGAAATCGCCTTTAGGTGACCGTTGAGCTGGTGGCAGAGGCGGTAGTTGGGAGCAGCTTGCTAAAGGAAGTTAAATTTTACCAAGCTTGTTTGGATTCATGTGTGGTTGCTCAACCTAACATGGCTACAGATGCACAAGGAGTACCTGCGCGGCCTGCTGAACGACGGGAGCTGACGGTATCACGACTGAACCCAGAGGTTTTCCGAACGTCTGCGCATGCGGTATCTGTTGTTGCGGTTGCTGTTGGAGACCCGGCTGTGCTGACGGTTGTTGCGCACTGTGCTGCAACACCTGTCCTTGGGGTTGCGGTGCCAGTCCTTGCTGCTGCTGTGGAGGCAATTGAGGCTGCGGTTGAGAAGAACCGCGTTGTTGGAGTAGCTGCGGGTTCTCCTGCGCCTGCACCGGTTGAGGCTGCTCGGCGGTGCTGGCCTGAGCTGAGAAGCCGTCGTTCATGGTCTAAAAATGTAGGGTTCGTCTATGTTCTCCTGTCCACGGTCTAGTCGATCGTGGTGAGCAATTGATGCTTAGCGTCGCATTTAATGGCGGTTCGGTAAATGCGCCAAAAGAAACATGGCGAAATGTAGGGGCATTTCGCTTCAAGTACCCACATTTAAACTACCCACACGATGCCTTAGCACTAAAACAGGTTCGTCAGTGACCACAGACGTAAATAAATTGTTGCTATATAGCAATTGCAGAGTGTTTGACCACTGTCCTTTTTTTGTTGGAACGCAACACCACAGCAGACTTTTGAAAACTGCTAAATAGACAGGGTCATGCATATCGTAGGCTGCAAAGCCACACGGTTTAGTTGGAGTTTACCACATCAACTTCAAGTTTCTTCTTTCAGACATGGCAACATCCACGGAACAAGGACCGTCGCCAACAACGCAGCCCCAGCAAGCCAACTACGGGTATCCTTACGTCCCCGGGAACACTGAACCGAAGGACTACGGAAGTGCAAAGGCGTACGCGGAAGCGGTGCGCAACTGGTCGGGCTCCGTTCAGTGCTGGATGGCTTGGCAGCAGATGACCGCTTGGCACAGCTTTACGACCCAAATGCAGCAGCAAATGGCCTCATTCTCCGCGTTGAACGTGCAGCCACAGGCTGGACAGCGACTGATACCGCCGGTTGGCATCAACATCCGTCATATTCTGCGGTTCATCGGAGTACAGAACGGTGCGCAGCAGACAATCATCGTACAGCAGTACAACATTCCGTCCTTTCTACGACGAGTAGGCAGCCGAAAGCATAGATTTCTTCTTGCTCTTCATCTTCAAAATGTTCATCGTCTACTTCCTCGTCGAGATCGAGCTCGTGTAAGTTTCTCGCTGCTAAGTGGGTTTCAGTTGAGCATAGTCACACTGTCATATGGACCCATTTTAGCGACTTGGATCAGTTCGTGAAAATTCTCTCGAACGACGCCGATCTCAAGATAATCATCGACGTCACGCAGGACTTGTTCCACATCGAAGTGCTATGCAAGATCTTCTCAGCTATTGTTGAGGTCAGTCTCGCTGAGCGGACAACATTCTTCGTTCCGCAACTTTCTAACTTTCAGGCTTTCTTCCTCACGTACGGCTTCATGTCCTATCCACCGGGATGCACACCTGGGAAGTATATAATGGGACTCCAAGTCGTCTCGTGTCTC
Source organism: Aphelenchus avenae (assembly GCA_020875895.1). NCBI lineage: Eukaryota > Metazoa > Nematoda > Chromadorea > Rhabditida > Aphelenchidae > Aphelenchus > Aphelenchus avenae. The sequence continues at coordinate 752,367 of JNEY01000005.1, forward strand.
AGCATCCAGTCAGTTCCCGGAGCTCCTGGGCGCGTGCAGGTCACTCGGTCGCCTGGGATCAGCTTGAAAAAGTGAGTCAAACCTTGTAGAGCGACGCATTCTTCGCCAGGCCCGCGTGCATCACGCCGGACAGGTTTCTAAAATTGTTCTGTGCTTCGTTGCGGCTTCCAATCTTGTCCCATGCGTTCACCTACGAGTTTGTTTATCGGTGGACGTCTTGTCGTACTCACGATGCAACTTTAGCGCCATGATACGCTCGATGCTCAAGAACATGGTCACGAACTTCCTCTTCCCGTTGAGCACAGTCTTCTACGTGTTCAACTACAATCGTGCCATTTACGACATCGCTGCGAAAACGGTTGTTGTCAGCATGTGAACTGCTGGAACAGCATGCGTGTATATCTATTCGCATTCGCTTTTGTGCGATGTTTCGCGTGAGTTGCTCCTGTCTATCCTCTAACGGTTATTTGTGCTGAACTGTGGCAAATCGAATTTATCAACCCAGTTCGCATTCGAATGTGATATTGCATAAAGCTGAATAAATATTTAAGTGGAGTGGCAGAAGGTTTCATGGTGGTGCCGCAGGTGGGGAGGTAGTCTGATCAAGTACGCCACGTTGCTGCTTCTGCTTGAAGGTCTCGCGGGCAATGCTTCTCTGGAGCTGACTCATGCGTTCGTGAATCTGCTGAAGGCGCGCCGACACGTTCATCACTCGCTTCCGGCTGTCGTCCAGTTTGCGCACGTACGAGTCCAGGTCAACCGGAGATGGTTGGTCGTCGATGATGTGCTTGAGGACTAAAGGATAGGTATTTATAAATGGCTGCGACGTAAGGAGACGGCACAAAGAGTGCTCCAGTGCGTGTAAAACCTCACAATTTGAGAGCTGGTTGATTTGGTTAGCCATCAGCAGTTGACTCTTTCTCGTGTTCTTAACTTGTTCGTCCAGCTTGAGAACTGCCGGGCGGACCATCTCCATGATGCCTGAAGAGGACCAGTGATCATCGATGCATTAATTACTCTTTTTGGATAACGATCTGTGACGCTAGCCGCCGCTACGCCCTCTTTCTACGAACACGCGAAGGAGTGAATTTCGTGTTTTTGTTGACACCAGTGAGCCAAAAACAATGTCTGAAAGCGTGTAATTTGTGTTTCATTCCTTGTTCCGAGTCGACTCACCCTCGCTCATATCGTTTCCACCTCCGATGGCCGGATCGGGCGAAGAGCTTTGTGACGCCGCTAGGTTCGACATTTGTATTGCCTCCCGATCCTTCGGCGCTGCCATTAATTGCTGGCTGAAAATTATTATTTTTGTTTGTGTCACTCTAATGGTGGTAATTAATACGTGTAAACCAACCGGCATAAAGTTATTCATCGGATGCCTTGCGGGTCCCGTGCCGTTTGTTGTCCATAGTAGCACGGAATGCCAAGCTAACCAGCAAAATTTCACTAGCCGCTTTTCCACGGCTACGAATTTTGCCCGCGGGCCAGGCGACTGCATCGATTTTGAATTTATTCAACTTCCTCCCGCACATGAGTCCTTCGCGGCATCTTAGATCCCTCGTGCCAAGGCTTATGTTTGCGTTTTTGAACTTACATCATTCGTGGCTCCCGCTATGCCCTGGGGAATCCATCTTCGCCTGCTCGTGTCTCGTCTGTGAAAGCCACATGTCCGTCCGCGAAAACTCCAACGACTTCCTCTCGCCGTCGTTCATGGTCAGAACGTGACAAAGGAAGGTCCACCCGCCCCAGGGAAGCACCTAGTCCTCTGCGCATTCTCGCTCGGATGACTTTGTTGTCTCAGACTTGTACGGAGGACGCTTGCGGGCAAGCTTGTTAGTGACACTTGCATGACCGAATCACGTCAATGTCCATCTCTAAACGTGCTAGTATGGACAAGTGCACGACTTCCGGTGGTCTAAAGCATTTTAATGACTGAGTTCTATTCCTGAAAGTAAGGCCCAAAAGTTTGTGTGACTGTTTTCCTAAACCCTTTCGCATAGCCGAAGTGACGTAAGCGTAATTCAAGCCTTGTTGCGGCGAGCACAATTCGGAAGTTTCCGTTGCGTTGTTTCCCACGCACATAGCGGGACGGACGGGATATTCGCCCGGACATATGTGACCGCTGCGCATACATAGTTTCACGGATTCGTGGGTCTATCGGTGCTTTGTTTCTTTCGAAAGTACCATGTACCATGGAACGAGTCAACTGGCTTTCTTGCCTTGCAGAACCAGAGCACCATTCTTTGACCCTGCAGGGTTGGTCGCAAAATGGACTTCGGTTTAGCACGGCTTAACGTCATCGTTGCAGACGGGTAACAGTTGTTCGTAGTCCGTAAAGTCTGGGCGCGAAAGGACGGGTGCACTTTTCCCCGCGAATTACCTGTCGCATCACTATCTTGTTCACATGTGACCTTCGCTGACCTCTAGCGCGGGTTCATTCTTTCCGAACCTGTACTTTACTTTTCGTACCGTCCTCTTTAGCGCTAAAGAAATTTCACGTAGCAGCTGCCGTTAGGCACTAACTATGTCGCTTTAGACTGAAGCTAAGCTGGCCGTCGCAAAGCACTTGATAATTCGGCGTGGTAACGACCCACCTCCGCTGGGCGGTCCGGTCACTGTGCACTTCGTTGTCCACTGCAAGCAGATTCGGCCATGGGAGTTTGTGTTTCTTACCGGGTCATCCGCAAAGCTCGGAGCATGGCAAGCCGAGAAAGCCGTAGAACTCGAGCGATGCGAGCAAGGGTACGCGGTTGACTTCATTTTCTTGATACCTGTGTGATTTAGGAATCTCTGGCGAACGTCAATCCAGATCGGTCCCGAAGAGAGCCGTCAGATGCTGGGGTTCCGGTACTTTATCGGCTACTACCTGCAGGCGAACGCCGATCCGAACAGTAGAATTCGCATTGTCGCCCGATGGGAATCGCAACGAGGTGCTTTCCTGTACGTTTTACATGGTTTACTGGTTGTTTGTAGCACCTCGTTGCGTCCTGCCGTCAGTCGAGGCCTCTGCCGGAGTTTGCCGTTTGAAACATGTGGACGAATTCGGGGTCTACGGTACGCAGGTGGCATAACGCGTGTGCTCTATGTTACAGATTTTAGGCGGAAAAGAACTGGTCACGGACGGCTGGCTGCACGATAAGGAGCAGAAGGAAATACTCCTGCGTGTGCATGGGGAGGCCTTAAAGTTCTACAAGTCTCGTCATACGAAGCGACAGTACTTCATTAAAGTCACGCCCTTTGACCTGCGCCACAAAGAGGTGAGCACCACTCCCCGGACGTAAACAAGTCATTCTTGCAACATGCTAACATCGAGCACTAATTTCCAGGAGTTCAATTTTATAAACTCACGGGGTCCGATTTCGTGGCGGATGTGCTCTCTCTACATCTCTTCCGTAAAATTTTCTCACTTTTCGATGTTGTGTCGTTAACGCTCTGTATGTGGAACCTTGCCAGCCCTTCAAACCTGTACCGATATTGTTGGTGGTTGTGGAATGAAGACCACTAAACTGGTCATAAGAGCGCCTTCTTGCAGGTTGGAAGCGCCGACGATGACGGGGACGACGCATCCGACGCCAACAGCTTTCTGCCGTCGCTCCCTAGCTTCTCGGTGACCGACTTGGCGGTAAGAAGCTGCGTATACCTAAACGCGTTTACCAGTTCGATTGCAGGTGCTATCACGCGATGATCCGACATTCCACGACCAGGCTCCGTCTGGCGAGCTTTTCCGCAACAGCGACGATTACTTTGTATTCCGTACGCATAGCGTGGCAGTGGACTACCTCGTAAGGTTTTCTTCACTATCGGGACGAAAGCTGATGTTTTAATCAGAGTTCCTGCGTAGCGCAGTCTTGCCAGGATGAAAATTTTGTTTATGCTGTTTGTTACAGTTCCTTCACAACCAGCAGATTTTAGGCTTTTCGAATAGAGTTCTTCGTTGATGCAAACGCCCTAGCGCGTGAAAAAGGGGCAATGCAAGAGAACGGATCAGCGTCCGGGGAAGAGGCAGCTATAGCGGCACCACAAATGCCGAAGTTCGAACGAGCTGCGATCGCGTACTGCATGCCGTCGAGCATGGCCGGAAGTTACGGCAGCACATCCGTGCCGATCCTTGCTAAGACGCAACAGCCTATTGGGCAAATCAAGAGTAGGATTCACTGTGTTCAGAGGGTTATGTAAAACGCTTACTTTAGTTGACTACTTGTTCATTCGGGCGCTACAACGGAGAGAAACGACACCAGCGCTTGCAATGGACGTAACTTACTGCCGGCACTGGAAGAAGCGGAAAACGCTCGAAGTCGGGCACCGAGGCATGGGCAATTCCTACACAAAGTACGCCTACTTTTGTAGCTTGGTGCCAGTGCTCGATGCTTTAGATTTGCCGCTGCGAGAGAGAACACGATTCATTCCCTGAACCACGCTGCCAACAAGGGAGCTGACTTCGTCGAGTTCGACGTTCAAGTAGGCAAAGCGGGCGGTCAGGGAATCTTACGGGATCCTCGTTTCAGCTTACCAAGGACAAACATGCAGTGATATTCCATGACTTTCACGTCCTGGTGTCAGTCGCCAAGCGATCCTCGTCGCTCCTCGATCTGTCCAATGGGACAAAGGCTAGCGGCACCGCAGATGGAACCTCGTCTCACATAGCCGACTTTCATGAGCTAGCGGTCAAGGATCTCAAACTGACCCAACTTCAGCTTCTTCACGTACGTCTCTGTTACAAGTGTTAGTTCACCAGCGCGCAAGGTTTCAGCTGGAGCATCACCGAGCGACCGAGGAGGCCAACAAGGACAAGCTAAGGGTAACGGGCACGCCTAATGAGCCGCCCGAGCTGAGGCCGTTTCCAACGCTCGCTGATTCGCTCAAATACGTGGATCCGGATACGGGTTTCAACATCGAGATCAAGTATCCGATGATGATGAAGGTTCGTGTACTATCCAGCAACATTGCTGGGTGCTAGTAGTAAACAGGTACTCATTCGCAGATACTTTTTAGGACGGGTCTCACGAATGCGAGAACTACTTCGAAAGAAACGAGTACATAGATATCATACTCAACGACGTTCTCGAGCATGCGGCTTCGCGGCGCATTGTGTTCTCTTCTTTCGATCCCGACATCTGCTCGCTGTATGTTTCCAGTAGCAACGACGCTTTGTAACTGACACTTTTTAGCATCGCACTGAAGCAAAACAAATTCCCCGTGCTCTTCTTGTGGTACTCCAACGAAGGCATGCGCTACGTGCCGTTCTTGGACGAGCGTTCGAGCACCTCACGTATTGCCGTGAACTTCGCAGCAAGCAACAAGATACTCGTATGACCTTTG
>JNEY01000005.1:765611-776927 GCA_020875895.1 Aphelenchus avenae
GACCTTTGCTTCCTATTGTGACATACAAGTGCATGTCGTGTATCGCTTGGAGGGACTGGAGAGCCAGGCGAGTCGCGAGAGCTCGATCTATGTCCTTGAGCTCCTTCCGCGCATCGGCAAGATTCTTGTGCGTCAGCTGCATCACCAGGTAATTGTACGTGTTCTAGAAAGAACAAATTAAAGCGTTCCGCAGTAATGGCCTCCCTACCTGATCCAAGTCCATGCGACCCTACACAGTAGAGCTTCAGGAAATGCCTGCGGTTGTCCGGCTTCACCTTCCGCGACTGCTCGAGTACCTCTAGTTCACGCTAAATTCCTCGACTGTCTCGGCCAATCCCGCGCAGCAACTTACTCGGAGGAACGGTCCCTGCTTCGGTTGATCTTTCCGCTGAATCTTCAGCCAGTACCAGCGCTTCTGCCCGACTTGCTTCACGCGGTAGGAATAGCGACCCAACGGCTTGTCTATCTGGTACCTGCAAGAGTCGTGTTTTGTGTACAGTTCAGTACGTAGCGGCACTTACACGACATCCTCGTCGCCCTTTATCTCGACGCCGTTCGCGATCCCCTTCGGTTCCAGGGATTCGAGCCTCGCGTCGAGCTCCGCGTCGATCTTCGGGATGTACGTGCCGAACATGGAGTATTCCTCGCACACGTCCTCGATGAGCTCCGGCTTCACCGTCTTCACGGAAGTTTCGCGTCGATCTGCTTTGTTGGGTCCCGTAGAGCTACGCTGGTTTAGTGATTGCTGAGTCGCTAAAAGTACCACACTTGAGTTTACCGAGCTTGGGCTAAATTTAGGTGACTGCTCGGAGAACTTACTGCTACCATGCTGGATTTTGCTGCTTCCGTCGTCACCGGTCATGTTGATGCCCGAACAAGCAGGATGGAACGAACGCGAAGATTGGAAGAGTTGCCGTCGGCAGGAGAATGACTTGTACCAGAGAGGCGACTGCAGGTAAAATGGATGCCTCGCTCGATACGCTCTTTTATAGAGTCAAAAGAGTGAACTTTGCATATGCGTGCTCTGTCCGATCTTCTGCTTTCCCGCAGCCCGATGAAGCTCCGATGAAGCTTGCTAATGGCCAATGAGTCAAAGATGGTATAAGTTATGCTCAGGCTCGGGACAAATTTGGCGGTTTCAAGGAAGAGAGGAATTCGGAAGTTGTAGCTAACATAAGTTGTGTGTCATGACTAGTCGTTACATTTACAGATCGACAATAAATGCGCAAAAAGACCACTTCGAAACCTTTCTTTATTTGCTAGGCTGTTTTCCTTCCATTGCTGCTAGAATACTGTTCGTTTGTCTAAAGCTTCCCCAACCGAGAAGCACTACCGTGCTTCCCAGCGCTGGGCCAGCGGCAAATTCGTGCTCTTTTGTTTAAGCTACGAGTTCCGACGAAGACAGGGCATTTCATGGAAATTGAGATTTCTCTGTAAAGTGGTGCAATGCGCGTGTCTGGGAATTATGCGGTTCATTATACCTTGCCTTTTGTCAGTTACCACGTGTTTTTAATTCTTGCTTGAACACCAAACCATTTGTTCGTTGTTCGTTGCCTATTGCGTAGCAACCGCTAGGATATGTAAGTGTGGAAACCGCGTATTCACCAGCTATGCTTCACGGATTCCGGCTTGGTGGAATCCTTGATATAGTGTGTGTGCTGTCGTCAGAGCATGCTAAATTTTGGCGACGCTTGGAGCTCCGCCGAAGACTTCGAGCTCATTTAAATTCGCGGCTGGGGAGACGGTACTCGGTTTAAACTGTTGTGACACTCGTACCCCGCCGCACGGCGGTATGTGGTGGGAAAGGACCGCGATAGGCCCTTTCTTACAAACCTTCACCGAACTGACACGAAGGAAGAATGGCCACGACCGCGGCTCACCGTCCCTTCGCGTAAACATCGAGCCCCATGAACCGCATGACCTGTCGTCGGTCCTTCATTCACCGGCGAGCCCGGCTGACCTTTGTTCCTACGGTCCGCTGGGCTCTATCAGCGTCTGGGATCTTGCTCAAACCCCTTCGTAAGCTTAAGAGCACCCGATTTTGCTGGCACATGCACAAATCTTTCACGTCTAGGTACAGCTTAATCCGTGACTTGTTAAAGTTCCCCAAGGAATTAACCGTAAGGCACAGTGTCACTCAAGGTTACAGGAACCATGGCATAGTCCAAAGCCCCAAAGCTGGCCAGTTCCGTGTGCTACATACAGACCACTAGCGGCTAGGCCGCGCTAACGCGCTGCCGATACCGCTAGCTGAGGTATTAACTACTTTGTTCCAAAGAGAACCGCTATATTTTAGTTTGCTTAGTAGCGAACCTTATTGTGTCTCCGACGAAGTTCAGCTCATCCAGTATTTTGATTTCAGCTCGGCGTTCTAGCAAAACTTAAAAACTAAAAACTTTTTGGGCCGTTTTTACTTAAACCGACGGGCCTTTAACTACTTCCAAAACCAACGTAGACGAATAGTCTATAGGTCAGTTTGTAGAGAACAAAAATCTCAAACGAATTCTTCGTTTTAGTCAAAAATTCTCAGCACTATTAGAAACAAAACAAAACCAACAAAACTGAAATCAGCGTAAAGTGTGCTAAAAGTCACCACAATTTCCGATGTCGTTTTGGCACTTTAACTTCCTTCAAAACCATCGTATAAAAGTGGTTTATAGCTCATGTTGTAGAGGAGAAAAATCTCTGTCAAGCGCTTCGCTTTAATCAAAAACTTTCGGAACTCCTAGCAGAGAAAAACAAATAGGAACATCGGAAATTGCGCTCAAAATCGCTATTTTCTCGATGTCGCTTCAGATTTTGCCCTTAGTCTTTGTTCAAAATCAAAGTAAATCAACGATTTATATCTCATTTCGTAGAGGAAAAAAATCTCTATCAAGCGCTTCATTTTAATCTTAACAAAGTGCTTCACTTAGTGGCGAAAAACAAATAGGAACGTTCAAAAGCGACCGACTGCGCATTAACCAATCTGCGGGAGATGACGTCATCGTCTTGTGCCGCCCGCGACGCGTTCAACGGGAAAAGGGGTATTTATTTTAGGGGGTTCAAATTGGGAATTTTGAAAAACTAAAAAAAGACCCCTTTTCGTTATAGCAAAAAACCCCCGAGTACCAAAAATCAAGAATTTTCAACGTCATTAAAGGGGTTAAAAGTGCCCGGAAAGACGGACATACATACGCACTGCGCTTTAGTAAGTAAGGATAAAGCCTTAGCGATGTTATTGCGAATCTAAGAACTTGGAATCCCAACCAACACGTAGGCGCACGTACACGTACGTGCTGTTTCGGCTTTCCCTTGCATGGTTCGAGCTCGCGGCTAGAATTTGAATTCGGCGCCTCGGTGATCCGCAAGATCGACTATTACACCCGAAGGGGGCGGGCGCTTCGCATCGTGCTCGACCGTGGCTCGGCCGGCGCCTGGGTCTCTTCGGTCCCACTGCAACCACTGTTCATTGTTGCGCTGGACGTTGGCCGGGTGGACTGCCGGTGTGCACAGCTCTCCCTTCCCTTCCACCTTTTGCCAGCGGCCTAAAAATCTGGTGACTATTCGCATCCTCAGACGCCAGTGAGAGTTTCGCAACTCGTGCGGCATACACTTAGTGCTTCATTAGCATTCAGTGCGCAGCAGGGGTGGTGCGCATTGTTCGTCAAAATGCTTTAACGCGCTGTCCGGGCTGGTCATACGGCTCCGCGACGTTGTTTGATCACTTTAGCACTGACCAAAAATGGCCGCCGTGGCTCAGAACGACAACGAAAACCGCCTTCAAGACCTTAAAACCGGGCCGGAGGTAACTGTAAACAAAAGCCTTCTCGAAAATAGCTTCGTTCTTAGCCGAACTCGCTGGACAAGCCCGCTTCGGAATTCCGAATGACGGAGAAGTCGGGCGTCTCCTCGCTTTTCAAGCTCAACGTTCGCCCTGGCAGCAAGGCCTTCCGCTACGACGTGGAGATCTACCGCCAGGACAACCTCAAGAGTTTCACTAAGGGGGCGGACGAGTAGGTTTCTGCGTCTTCTTGCTGAGGTCTCTTGTTGAACCGATTTACGAGTTGAATTTTAGCGGCCAAAAGGCACTGAACAAGAGCCTCTGCTACGAAGCGGTCTACATCGCCTTCGCGCAGACTAACTTCGGATGGCCGAAAGACCGCGGCGGGAGAGATCGTGTACGACATGCGGTGCACTCTCTTCACCAACAAGCCCATCTTGCTCGACGAGGTGATGTCCATTGTTGCTCGATCCGTACTAAACACTGCGATTTAGACCCAGATCGACATCCCTTACACTGACATCCCCGACGACTTCGTCCTCCAGACTCACGTCCCGAAGGCCAGTGGAATCACGGTGAAGATCCTCGCGAACCTCAAGGTCCCGGTGCTCGACCTCACTGACATCAGCCAATACCTGGACGGAACATCCCTCTACCAGGAGGACCGTTCCCTCCGCACCTTCCTGGAACTGGTCACCTCTCAGCACGTTCTCAACAGGTGCGCTACCTCCAGTCAGCTGACGCAGTTAACTGATTTAGCGATGAGTATGCCGCCATCGGTGCCGGCAAGTTGTTCGCCAACGACACGACCAAGTACCGCAACATTGGCAACGGCATGTGCCTTCGTCCCGGCGTTGCCAAGGGCGTGAAGGTCGTCAAGAACTACGGGCAGCCCACCCCTGCACTCGTCCTTGACTGTACGCCATTCGCATTCGTGAGGCTTGGATGAGCATTTCACTCTTTTTAGCCAGCACTTGCCCGTTCTTCAAGAACCAGTCGCTCCTCGAGACCATCAACGAGATCCTGCAAGGTCGCGACAACTGGGGTCGCGTGAAGCACATGCTCCATGGTATCAAGGTGGAGGTCATACTCTAAGCGCACTCAATTTTCAGAGGTCCGTGTGTACATCGGCCGCCGACCCGATCGCACGTTCCGCATTGGAGGCTTCTCGGACAAGCCGGTCAGCCGCCTCACCAAGTTAGTATTGGCAACATGTAGTCTAATCTACTGATCTCTCTTAGGAGCACTCCTGAGCGCAAGCACGTCAACCTGGTTGAGCTCTACGCCACGCAGTACAAGATGGAGATCAAGTATGATGCTGTAGATTGCCCATTTTCACAGTGTATCGCCAATGATTTAGCCCGAACATGCTTGCTGTGTGGTCGGACATGCCTTCGAAGAAGGGCGCAAAGGAGTACTTCGTCGTGGAGGACCTCTTCGTCGTGCCGGATCAGCGTGTCCCGCTTGAGAAGATGCACACCGAGCTTTCGCAAATGCTGATCAAGGTTGTGGATATCTCCGTTACCCGCCACTTAACAGTCACCTTTAGGAGAATGCGGTGCTGCCACAGCAGCGCATGGCCAAGGTCATGGAGCATGCGGAAGCCCTGCAGCTTTTCAACCCGGACAATCCCGTCCTCAAGGGATTCGGCATCACGGTGGAGAAGGACTCGCACAAGGTGCTACCATGACATCGTTCGAGCACTTCTAGTGGCGTCAGTTTAGCTTGCCATCGGCGTCCGCAAGCTGCCTAAGATCAGGATGGGTGACGGCAAGATCGTTGCTCCGGACGTTCGCAAGGTTCTCTGAGATATCGTGGAGCAGCAATGAAGTAACACGGCTTAATTTTAGGCCAAGTGGGACACCGAGGCGAAGTCCGCCCGCCTCCTTGAGCCGGTGAAGATCGGCAACATGGTCGTTCTCTACCAGTTCGGACGCGAGCGTTTCCGCCCCAACATGCAGTAAGCAACTAGAAAGAACGCCTTAGGTCTTAATGTGCGTAAATTTAATAACACTCGGCGTTTTAGGCAGTTCATGAAGACCTTCGAGAAGCGCGCACGCGAGAAGGGTATCGAGCTCGGCGCCTACTCCTTCCAGGAGTTCCGTGGTGACTGGCCTGCAACCTTCGACCAGTTCGCTAAGGACGGCGTCACGTTCGTGCTGTACGTCGATCCGAAGCGTGACACCGATGGCCACGGTACGCCGTCTGATCAGCCGGCTGAAATACTCATTGGGCTTACTTTAGGCAAGCTGAAGTTCTGCGAGGCTCTCTACAAGATCCTCACTCAGCACGTCACCATGGAGCGCGTTCAGGACGTGATCAAGGGCAAGATCATGACCCTGGACAACATCCTCTACAAGACCAACGTGAAGAACGCTGGCATCAACTACGAGCCGATCATCGAGCCCCTTGCGTATGATTATAAGTCGCTCTACGATGTTTCAAGTTCTGTCTTTAGTCATGACTACGGACTTGAGCAGGGCAAGGTCCTCGTGGTGGGCTACGACGTTGCGCACCCGCCGCCAATGTCCACTCAGGAGCGCCGCCTTCGTCACACCCTCGGCCTCACCGTCGAGTCGCTCGAGCCGTCCGTCGTTGGCGTAAGCTACCATGGACTACTTGTCAAGGACACTCACTTTTTGTTCAGATCACGGCGAACGTCGCTCGTCATCCGCACAACTTCGTGGGCGACTACTTCTACCAGGAGTCGCGCAAGGAGGCGGTCGACTGCAACCAGCTGCAGAAGCGCATGAAGCACTTCCTCCAAATGCTCAAGGAGAACCGCCCCGAGCATGCGGAGCCGGAGACCATCGTTGTGGTGCGCGATGGCATCTCCGAGGGACAGTTCCGCATGGTGAGCGTTGTTAGATCATTGGCCCGGAGTTACGCATTCATGTTTCAGGCTGCCGACGAGGAGCTTCCGGCCCTGAAGGCAGGATGCGAGGACTACCGCGAGGGCTACAAGCCGCGCTTCGTCTTCGTCATCGGCACCAAGCGTCACTTCAAGCGCTTCATGGTGGAGCGCGACGGCCGGCTCGACAACATGCTGCCCGGATCGGTCGTCGAGGAGAAGTTCACGCGCACCGACTGCACCGGTATTTTTGTTGGAATATCTGCCGCTGCTAATTCAACACTTCCAGAGTTCTACATGCAGTCGCACAACCCGATCCAGGGCACGGGCAAGGCCGTGCAGTACGCCGTGCCCGTGAACGAGACCAACATCACTCGCGACCAGCTGCAGGCGCTCCTGAACGCTCTCTGCTTCGACCACCAGATCGTCACCTCGGCCATCTCTCTGCCGGAGCCCGTCTACCAGGCCGACGAGCTGGCCAAGCGCGGCTTCAACAACTACAAGGAGATGAAGTATGTTTCGACGCCTGCAACACGCTTAAGCGTCGCGGACTTCGAATATTATAATGAGCACAATTATATTTTAGGAGCGTCATGCCGCAGAACATCCCGAAGAAGCAGCAGGTGCTCGCGGACGGCCCCGCGCTCACCACGATGCTCTGCTACATGGAGAGTGACCTCAAGGCGACCCGCTTCACCGCTTAAGTTCGACACCGAGCAGTGGCTTCGTCCGCTAGACTTCCTCCCTTCCCCTCCCGCCCTTGTCCCCATCAGCATTTGACCTATGGCCCTAATTTATTCCTCTTGTTGTTGTAATTGTACACCTGATGCCCTCAGGTTGGATTAAAGACACGTGCAATGAAGTTATGCTGATAAGAAGGGTGATGAATGAAGGGCGATAAGCTTGTTAACATCGTAGGCTGATCGCTCTAGCAATTCGGCTTCAGTGTGAAACAACACCATAAGTCACTAGGCAATCGTCGATCGTCTAGTACATAGAGGTAGATTTTATGGTCAGTGCAGCATCCTTCCTAAGCAGCATGCAACTGTGGTAGCAGAAGCGAAAACTGGGAAGCAGCAAGCACCATCTCATAATAGCAAATAATAACGTTGTCTAATGAGGGCGGTTAACTTTATTGGAACGACAAGAAAAAAACGCGTTAGTTGCATGGATGGCTTCGAGAAGTTATTTGATATCTTCGATGTCCTTCTGAATCGTATCATCCGTGCGAGAAGTTCCGGAAATGTGGGAAGCACTGTGGTCATCGTGATCCTCGTCTTTGTTGTCTTTGGGGACCTGAAAAACTTTAACATTGAACACGCAACCGTAGGTGTTAACGACTTACTGTGTCATCCAGATCAATTCGCGTATTGGGCTCACCATGTTCAACATCGCGCTTTTCGTCTTTCGTTTTTCCTTTCGGCTCAAGTCGCCTAAAACCACGTAGGCCACACCAGCCACTCACGGCGCACAGTCTTACGCTAGTCCTCCGCCGTTAAACAGCTTTCCGTGGAGTCCCTTTGGTTCCCAGTCGAGTGGAGCTTTCGGATGAAGGTTACGATTCTTCAGGGTCACTATGAAGTAGTCGCGAAGGATCATGTAATCTGAATGTCCGAGAGTTGCCTAGTGAGGCATGGACTAGTGAGACCATCATACCTGGTCGCTTGTAGTAGTTAAGTCGGCGAAGGTGCTTGAAGATGTTGTGGAACTCCTTCGGCGTCATGCGCCGTAACTGATCGAAAGAGGCCTCCTTGCATTTCTCGGCTTCTTCGCGTTCCATGTTGTGCCTGAAAGCATGGACAAGTAGACGCTCACAGCAGCGGGGACTTGCCAAGGCAACTGGCCGTTCATCATCTCAATGACCATGTACAACAGGGACCTTAACAATGCAAGGGTTACTGCATCAGGGTATTCAGTGTATAAGCGCACCAGAGGTCGTCATGTCTTCCGTGCTCTTCTCTGCGGTGAACGTTCAGCGAGCAGTATCGGACGGTGCCTTTGAACGGGACGTTCTTCCGCGGCTCGCGCAGCTTCGGTTCGCCCTTCTCGAACATCTGAAGAACACTTACGCGCACATGGCCCAGTACGCGAAGCATCTTACCAGGTACTGGCGAGCCAGCCCGAAGTCATAGATGTAGACGGTCCGAGCATGCTTACCAAGTCTTCCGATGGCAAAGTTACTTGGTTTTATGTCCCTGTGCTTAAAATAAGGTCTTTACGCCCTTTCCGACAACGCTCACTTACGATGAAGCCAGCTTTGTGGAACTCTTCGATGGCGTCCAGGCACTCCACCGCAAGATGCATACTTGTTCCCACCGAGAATACCTGCAATGCGTCCTTCGATCGCTGAATTCACAGAGCCGTCTCGGTACCTGTCCCGGGATCATGCGACGTAGTTCACTAAGCGAACGACCAAGAAGCGTCATCACGACGTAGAGAAAGTTGCTGCCCTAAATGTAGCCTTGTTGCAACCGTAGGCAACGACCGAGTTGCCTTCCCAGTGTCGATGAGCCGACAAGCGTGCTTTGGATGGCCGAGTTTCTTTAGAACGAACACCTCCATCTTCAGAATCTCGTCCTCCTTCAGCATGCCAAACGGCTCCGCCTAACAAAAAAAGGCCATACGCTGAAGCATAGCATGCACCTAGCATACCTTCAGAGCGACGTGCTTGCTGGGACACTGAATGTCGATCGCCTCGTAGACGACACCGCAGCCACCTTCGCCGAGCTTACGCACAATCTAAAGGGCTGTTGGACTCTGTCGACCAGCGTGCCCCACCTGCCACTTCTTGTTGATAACGTTCCCGACGCCGATCTGAATCGTTTTGAGGTCTTCTTTGAGCGGCATCGGAAGGCGCAGTGGAAAGGGGCGCGCAGCAGCTCAAAATTCAAGATAAAAATGATGGTACTAACACCTAGAGCGCTTAACAGTACTTGCACATTTGCGTATTGACAACCTAGGGAACGGTTGCCTCCGATGATGTGGAGTGACCCTTTTGTGAGCCTTGGATGATGTGCAGGACGATAGCTCTTTTTTTTGTGGCGACCTTGTCCACGTCAGTGGTCCGCAAAACCGCCTTCGCTTTTTGCTCACTTCTCGAAAGACGCTAAACCGCTTCCTGCGCGACGATTGTCTCATCCAACTGTGGATGTCTTGAGTCTAATGAAGTTCGCTGAGCCCCCTTACCCGGTGTCCGTAGTCTACTGACGTGCGAAAGTAACATGTGGGTCATAGCGACGGTCGTCACAAAGGGAAGGTGCTTGCGGAACATTACCATGCAAGTTAACTCGTCCGGCTGATATGGGGACGTAGGCATTTATTGGCGGAAAGTGAGCCCTATTCCTACTCTTGAGTCAGTAATTTCGACAGCATGCACGTTTTGCATGTTTTTCCACACCTTTCTCCGTAAACAAGTTGAGTTTCAGAGATTGTGTTGAATGTCCAACTCCGACTAGCAAAGCGCAGAATTTCTAATCGAGAAAGCAGGGGGAACCTTCGAGTGTTTGGCAGAATAGCCTTTTCTTTGTCATCGATTTGCTTGATAAACGGTTGATTTAACGCACTGATGCCCTTTTAGCATTTTGCTTGCTTCATCAGGATATCAGGCGTTCGTATTCGCGCCATTGTTACGCTGCCATTCCTTGCAGCCGTTCCGTTTCTCGTTTCTTTTCTTGTTAACCGTTTCTTGTTAACCTGCAATCCCTAAGTTTATCCCGGGTTCGCCGCAATTTCGCCAATTTAAATTGGTGCAGCATTGCCTCATCAACGCTACGCTTGGATGGAGTCGGTAAGAAATGCACCATGTTTGGACTTCACAATAAGTAGGTAGTTGCAAAGAATACAAAAATAATCGTTCCTGCATCGAAACAGTGTTTAGCAGTCGAACAGTCCGACCACTGAGCCCACCGGCTCCGGAATCGACCCGGACTTCAAGGATTTCAGCGCGCAGCTTCATCCCCACCTCATCGGTGACTGGTTGTCAGTTCTCAAGCAAGAGAATACCGAGCGTATCGAGCGAGCTGCCGACATGGACGGATTTGCTATGAAACCCAGAGTAGTGGAATACGTCTTCACAGTCTCACTCCGTCTGCGGCTGCCACGCGAAGTGAAGTTCATTGCACTTGCAATCCTGGAGAAGTATGTTTATTTCTCATACCCCCATTCTATGCGAAACATTGCTTCAGATTCATGACAAACCACGTTCGCGGCCTGTACAGCATGATCCAAGAGTTGGACAAACCGGACGACTACAAACTGAAGAACTGGGAGAAGATCGAGGCGAACATCTCAAGGCAGCTCCCCTTGCGCGTCGTCTCGGCGCTACAGCTTGCGTCCAAGTTGCACAGCTATCACGAGGTTAGCGGCTAATCACAAGTGCTCCCAGTAATGCCCACCATATTGCAGAGTTTATCAACGAAGCAAGCCCGCATATGCCTCCGCAATATGGGGCATGCGTACACGGACGATTCCATCCGTAAATCCGAAGTGCGAATGCTGGTCGAATCCGAGTACTGCGCGAACGCCCGCACGAATCCGACCAACTACCTCGAGGGCTTCTTCAAAGAGCTCCGTAAGCACCTTTTAGACGTAGCGATGGAATGCGGTCCGTTTTAGGTTCGCGGCAAACGAACTTCGCATTCAACGATCGTGAGACCTGGAACCTTGCACTGCTCTTCCTCGACTGTGCCTTCCTCAAAATCGA
>JNEY01000005.1:777826-812018 GCA_020875895.1 Aphelenchus avenae
TTGAACACGCAACCGTAGGTGTTAACGACTTACTGTGTCATCCAGATCAATTCGCGTATTGGGCTCACCATGTTCAACATCGCGCTTTTCGTCTTTCGTTTTTCCTTTCGGCTCAAGTCGCCTAAAACCACGTAGGCCACACCAGCCACTCACGGCGCACAGTCTTACGCTAGTCCTCCGCCGTTAAACAGCTTTCCGTGGAGTCCCTTTGGTTCCCAGTCGAGTGGAGCTTTCGGATGAAGGTTACGATTCTTCAGGGTCACTATGAAATAGTCGCGAAGGATCATGTAATCTAAATGACCGAGCGTTACCTAGTGAGGCATCCATCCATCATACCTGGTCGCTTGTAGTAGTTAAGTCGGCGAAGGTGCTTGAAGATGTTGTGGAACTCCTTCGGCGTCATGCGCCGTAACTGATCGAAAGAGGCCTCCTTGCATTTCTCGGCTTCTTCGCGTTCCATGTTGTGCCTGAAAGCATGGACAAGTAGACGCTCACAGCAGCGGGGACTTGCCAAGGCAACTGGCCGTTCATCATCTCAATGACCATGTACAACAGGGACCTTAACAATGCAAGGGTTACTGCATCAGGGTATTCAGTGTATAAGCGCACCAGAGGTCGTCATGTCTTCCGTGCTCTTCTCTGCGGTGAACGTTCAGCGAGCAGTATCGGACGGTGCCTTTGAACGGGACGTTCTTCCGCGGCTCGCGCAGCTTCGGTTCGCCCTTCTCGAACATCTGAAGAACACTTACGCGCACATGGCCCAGTACGCGAAGCATCTTACCAGGTACTGGCGAGCCAGCCCGAAGTCATAGATGTAGACGGTCCGAGCATGCTTACCAAGTCTTCCGATGGCAAAGTTACTTGGTTTTATGTCCCTGTGCTTAAAATAAGGTCTTTACGCCCTTTCCGACAACGCTCACTTACGATGAAGCCAGCTTTGTGGAACTCTTCGATGGCGTCCAGGCACTCCACCGCAAGATGCATACTTGTTCCCACCGAGAATACCTGCAATGCGTCCTTCGATCGCTGAATTCACAGAGCCGTCTCGGTACCTGTCCCGGGATCATGCGACGTAGTTCACTAAGCGAACGACCAAGAAGCGTCATCACGACGTAGAGAAAGTTGCTGCCCTAAATGTAGCCTTGTTGCAACCGTAGGCAACGACCGAGTTGCCTTCCCAGTGTCGATGAGCCGACAAGCGTGCTTTGGATGGCCGAGTTTCTTTAGAACGAACACCTCCATCTTCAGAATCTCGTCCTCCTTCAGCATGCCAAACGGCTCCGCCTAACAAAAAAAGGCCATACGCTGAAGCATAGCATGCACCTAGCATACCTTCAGAGCGACGTGCTTGCTGGGACACTGAATGTCGATCGCCTCGTAGACGACACCGCAGCCACCTTCGCCGAGCTTACGCACAATCTAAAGGGCTGTTGGACTCTGTCGACCAGCGTGCCCCACCTGCCACTTCTTGTTGATAACGTTCCCGACGCCGATCTGAATCGTTTTGAGGTCTTCTTTGAGCGGCATCGGAAGGCGCAGTGGAAAGGGGCGCGCAGCAGCTCAAAATTCAAGATAAAAATGATGGTACTAACACCTAGAGCGCTTAACAGTACTTGCACATTTGCGTATTGACAACCTAGGGAACGGTTGCCTCCGATGATGTGGAGTGACCCTTTTGTGAGCCTTGGATGATGTGCAGGACGATAGCTCTTTTTTTTGTGGCGACCTTGTCCACGTCAGTGGTCCGCAAAACCGCCTTCGCTTTTTGCTCACTTCTCGAAAGACGCTAAACCGCTTCCTGCGCGACGATTGTCTCATCCAACTGTGGATGTCTTGAGTCTAATGAAGTTCGCTGAGCCCCCTTACCCGGTGTCCGTAGTCTACTGACGTGCGAAAGTAACATGTGGGTCATAGCGACGGTCGTCACAAAGGGAAGGTGCTTGCGGAACATTACCATGCAAGTTAACTCGTCCGGCTGATATGGGGACGTAGGCATTTATTGGCGGAAAGTGAGCCCTATTCCTACTCTTGAGTCAGTAATTTCGACAGCATGCACGTTTTGCATGTTTTTCCACACCTTTCTCCGTAAACAAGTTGAGTTTCAGAGATTGTGTTGAATGTCCAACTCCGACTAGCAAAGCGCAGAATTTCTAATCGAGAAAGCAGGGGGAACCTTCGAGTGTTTGGCAGAATAGCCTTTTCTTTGTCATCGATTTGCTTGATAAACGGTTGATTTAACGCACTGATGCCCTTTTAGCATTTTGCTTGCTTCATCAGGATATCAGGCGTTCGTATTCGCGCCATTGTTACGCTGCCATTCCTTGCAGCCGTTCCGTTTCTCGTTTCTTTTCTTGTTAACCGTTTCTTGTTAACCTGCAATCCCTAAGTTTATCCCGGGTTCGCCGCAATTTCGCCAATTTAAATTGGTGCAGCATTGCCTCATCAACGCTACGCTTGGATGGAGTCGGTAAGAAATGCACCATGTTTGGACTTCACAATAAGTAGGTAGTTGCAAAGAATACAAAAATAATCGTTCCTGCATCGAAACAGTGTTTAGCAGTCGAACAGTCCGACCACTGAGCCCACCGGCTCCGGAATCGACCCGGACTTCAAGGATTTCAGCGCGCAGCTTCATCCCCACCTCATCGGTGACTGGTTGTCAGTTCTCAAGCAAGAGAATACCGAGCGTATCGAGCGAGCTGCCGACATGGACGGATTTGCTATGAAACCCAGAGTAGTGGAATACGTCTTCACAGTCTCACTCCGTCTGCGGCTGCCACGCGAAGTGAAGTTCATTGCACTTGCAATCCTGGAGAAGTATGTTTATTTCTCATACCCCCATTCTATGCGAAACATTGCTTCAGATTCATGACAAACCACGTTCGCGGCCTCTACAGCATGATCCAAGAGTTGGACAAACCGGACGACTACAAACTGAAGAACTGGGAGAAGATCGAGGCGAACATCTCAAGGCAGCTCCCCTTGCGCGTCGTCTCGGCGCTTCAGCTTGCGTCCAAGTTGCACAGCTATCACGAGGTTAGCGGCTGATCACAAGTGCTCCCAGTAATGCCCACCATATTGCAGAGTTTATCAACGAAGCAAGCCCGCATATGCCTCCGCAATATGGGGCATGCGTACACGGACGATTCCATCCGTAAATCCGAAGTGCGAATGCTGGTCGAATCCGAGTACTGCGCGAACGCCCGCACGAATCCGACCAACTACCTCGAGGGCTTCTTCAAAGAGCTCCGTAAGCACCTTTTAGACGTAGCGATGGAATGCGGTCCGTTTTAGGTTCGCGGCAAACGAACTTCGCATTCAACGATCGTGAGACCTGGAACCTTGCACTGCTCTTCCTCGACTGTGCCTTCCTCAAAATCGATGAATTCTTCCGTGAAATCGTTCACGTCTTGCACGGCGACAATGCGCCGATAATTCCGAATGCAACGTAAAGACTTTGAGGTCCCTTGAACAATAGAATAGCCAGCGGGTTTTAGTGAGCGGATGAAGGCGTTCTTCGCCGACTACGCACTCCTGGCCATCGGGTGCCTGCTTTCCGCTTTTATGGCGATTCACGGCGAAGAAGAGACCCGCACGGAAGTAAGTCTCGTAGGAGCTTACGCGAAGCTAGCCGCACAATCTAGTTGATGCCGCCACTTCTGGAGATCAGCGCGATTCCGGAGGACGACGCCTGCACCGTGACGCTGGCCCTCACGAACATGGTTGCAAATGCAGCAAATAGACGCGCGTCTCAGTCGAAGAACCATCCTGGGCCGGATCTTGCGCAAGGTGTAGAATTCACTTCCGCGCAGTTCTAGAAAATGTGTGACGTCCACGCTGTGCACAACCGCTGGGACACCACTTAGGATAGTTCATCGGTACTGCAAAACTTAGTATATGTCTGGATCTTGCCGGGCATTTGTTGTAGTGCTTTGAACGGATCATGGAACCAGTGATAAAATAAACATACAGTCTGATTCTAGCAATAGCACCAAAAAGCGAGAAGAGAACTTCGTCACTCTCTTCCAATTCAAACAGTGTTTCTCGAGTACCATGCGTTTCTATTTGTTGAATGACCCTAAAACCTTCTCACAGACCTATTGCTGACTGCCGCCGGCATAGCCTAGCATACAACGTATGCCTTACGTCGCCATTTGTTCACTTGTTGCTCTTCCCAATTGTTCACACACAAGATTTGAAAAGTATAGATTGACTTAAAGAGCCTGCACGTGTAAGACCACGCTGTACACATTATGGAGGGATACACATTCCCGGAACCAGTACCACAAATTAACTAACTACGAGAAATAGACAAGAGTCCGATCGTTACGCTTCACGGCAGGGTACGTGTCATCAGTCGTTAGGCTCATTCCTTCGTACCAGGTTCGCGAAGTTCCTATGGATACTATTTATTCTCTGAGCTATTAAGTACAGGCGTTGAATATCGGCAAATAGCATGTTTACAGCTGGGTCTTGCTGAGCTCGCGTGGACGTGGTTGGTCGTCGACATTCTTCTTTCCCTTGCAGATGCAGCCGCCGAGGAACAGTACGCAGATGAGAGCGCATAGGAGAACGACCAAACAGCCCAAGCCAATCACGATCCACCAGTGCTCGGGTAGCGTTGAACCTGAAGTTGATCACGGTGAATGAGGCATGCACCGTAGAAAGCTCGTACTTGTACTTGTCTCTTTAGTAGCTGAAGTCGACCTTTCAGTAGTTGTAGTAGTAGTAGCGTTATCAGAGTCGGCTTTATCACTCGAAGTAGAGGCCTAAACGATGACGTATGCGCACCAACTACTACTATATTGCAATCATACCTTTAGGGTAATGCTGGTGTTTCTGGTAGGGGTTGAACCGCTGCTTTTGTGACCATCTGATTTGGTCGTAAAAACGGTAGCTGAAAAGAAGCTTGGATTGTTCAAGACCTGCGGTCAAGAATAGCTGTCCCTGGTTTCAGAGGGATGCCTAGCATGCTCTAAACTCAAGGGGTAGTAGTGGGGAGGAGTACCTGAAGTCGGGCTGCGACGTGTCGACGTCGACTGCTTTCGGCTAGCAGTTAGCGTCCTTGGTGGACCAGCGGACGCAGTCGAGGCCGCAGCACTTGCCAGGGCCGTCGTCTGTGTTGATAGGGTCGTTGTAGTCGCAGCTGTAGGCGTTGTCGCAGTCATGCTCGTGCTCTTGGTGGTGGTAGTTGTAGTCGTGGGCGTCCTAGTCTTCGAAGACGACGGCCAGCTCTGCGGGTCGTCGTCCCAGTTGCAGTCATTGAAGTAGCAGCAGCCGCCAGTCACGAACACATCAAAGGTGGGCATTCGAGAGTTGTCCGGCAAGGTGGTATTTTTAGCTGTCTGTGCGTTCTCGATATACTTTTCGCAGTCTACGCCAGGGGCTATACAGTCTCTGGAAAGAGCCAAGGCGTTGGATAAACCCGAAACATCTTACTTTCTCCAGATTAGCAACACCTGCATGCTACGAAATTGCCACGAGAAACATCCAGGACTTCCTGCCCGGCATGCACGACGCTCAGCTGGAAACACAACAATCAGTCGATTCCCTGGACATTCACTGCTTACCTACTCGTCCCCAGATGTTAGTGCTAATACACTCGACAGCCGACGAAGGCACTGCGATGGCGACAACCTGCAGTGCCACCAACCATGCTCTCTGCGACGACCTGGCGAGGATCATGCTGGAGAAGGATGCGCCAGTGAGGTGTAAGACGACCACGGAGGCAAGCGCGATAGTCAGTGCAGAAGTATAGCAGAGAATAAAGTATTGATAATCGACGAAGAACAACCATCGTTTTTTACAGTTGATATTTGCATAAATGGTAATGAACGCGCAATGTTAGATCGAGGTCTGCTTCCCACTTCAAGCATAGAGGCTTCAAGCTAAAAATGTCGGAACGGGGTTCGGTATGTCAGTATGCGAAGGCAGGAAAAATGTAGTCTATGTTCACGCAGCCGTTATAGGTTCAACTAGCTTTTGATGGGCCGCCCGCATGCGCGGGCGGCCGACCAACTTTTTCTGAAGCAAGTATTGCAGCGAAAATCCAGGAAGCGATCCGCACAACCTGTCACTGTTATAAGCTAGAGTTAATCTACGATGCCTGGAATTGTCCATTGGAGCCCAACACTTGACCGCTACTACTGCCAGTGTTACCCAAAATCAGTCCAAATTGTTCTCTCTTTGTCCGGTGTACGACATGGTATGGGGGCCAGTAAATTATGGGGGTGGGTAACAGTTGTTGGTCCAAGGTCCAATAGGACTAGAACCACTTGTCTCTTGTTGAACAATACCTGTTTGCTCAGCTTTTCCCCGGTATCTTTTCTAGGTCTACCTTCCGCTTCCGCATATCGGTGCTTAGGCCCAGCGTCTCTATTTTAGATCTTGGTAGTGTTTCTTGCAGCGCATACTTAGACTCAGCCTCCTTGGTTTAGGTCTAGGATAAGCAAAAAGCTAGGTGCTTACTCTAACCTCGCCATAAAGTCTTCCTCAAAAGTGCATTGTCCGCTTCCTCCGATCTACGCTTGAGAAGATTATCATTAGCCTGTTTTCTTCTAAATCTGTTTAGGCTTGCTCCGGCAGAAGGACTTTTTGGTTTCTTCCACAGTTTTAGAGGTTTCACAAATCACACTTTGGGTATATTGTCCTCCGGTCGAGGCTTTGTTAAGTTCTTGCTCCAGTGGTCGCTTATACTGACATATATTTAATTCTATCTTTCTACCGCACAAACTTTCTCTAGTATAGGTGTGAACTCAAGAAAAGTTTATCATCTCGTCTAGCCTCGGCGTAAAATGTTTCTCGGGTGCAAAAAAACAATCCTACTTTGATCTAGGCTCAAGGCACGCTAGGCACACATTTAGTGTATTTTCTCTGTCTAAGTATAATTTTTTTCCAGAACAAAGTTGGACATCACCGAAAAGCACTTTTTTACGATTCTTGGACAACGTTGACAGTAGCCAACGTCCTCGGGCAAATCTTTACAATCTTGCACACCATTAAAGAAGTAGCTGACACGCCTTTGGCCAATTTAGACACCAGTGGACATTGCAAACGACATCTATGGACAAGTTCTGGACAACCTAAGCAACGCTAGACAAATAATGGATAAATTTTGGGTACCACTGCACTTTAAATAGTAAACGACTATGCGAACGGAGGCCATTTGGCTACTAATGGACACCTTAGCACAATTTTCGGGCAATACTGGACAGCGTTAAGAAAGTTTATCAGCTAGGTTTGGACAAGTTGAACACTGGTGGACAATCCAGTTGGCAACTCTTCTAAAACATTAAGCAGCACTGGACAAACGATGGACAAGTTTGGGTACCACTGCACTTCAAACTAGCAGAGTGCACGGCTTCGCCGTGGGCAAAATCGTATTTTACCCATAAATTTGTCGTAGAATCCCCATAAATTTTTTGCACCCATATTTTTGCAGTATTTTACCCATAAATATTTTGCACCCATATTTTTGCAGTATTTTACCCATAAATTTTTTGCACCCATATTTTTGCAGTACTTTCCCCATAAATTTTTTGCACCCATATTTTTGCAGTATTTTACCCATAAATATTTTGCACCCATATTTTTGCAGTATTTTACCCATAAATTTTGTGCACCCATAAATTTGCAGTACTTTCCCCATAAATTTTTTGCACCCATATTTTTGCAGTACTTTACCCATAAATTTGCAGTATTTCCCCATAAATTTTTTGCACCCATATTTTTGCAGTATTTTACCCATAAATATTTTGCACCCATATTTTTGCAGTATTTTACCCATAAATTTTGTGCACCCATAAATTTGCAGTACTTTCCCCATAAATTTTTTGCACCCATATTTTTGCAGTACTTTCCCCATAAATTTGCAGTATTTCCCCATAAATTTTTTGCACCCATATTTTTGCAGTATTTTACCCATAAATATTTTGCACCCATATTTTTGCAATATTTTACCCATAAATTTGCAGTATTTTCCCCATAAATTTTTTGCACCCATATTTTTGCAGTATTTTACCCATAAATTTGTCGTAGAATCCCCATAATTCCCCATATACGGCGCGCCAAAACTGACACCATTGCGTCAACGCGTGCATGGCCACTGTGAGGTCCGGTGGCCACTGTGCGGTCGGGTGGTCCCTGTGTGGTCCAGGTGTTAACTGTGCGGTCCCTGCAGCCACTGTGAGGTCCGGTGGTCACTTAGGGTCTGGTGGTCCATGTGTGGTCAAGGTGTTAACTGTGCGGTTCCAGTAGTCACTGTGCGTTCCCGGTGGTGTGCGGTCGCAGTGTCGCTATGTGATCCGCATATCTTACCCGCCGATGTTGCCACCCTGGGTGTCACCTTAGTGTTGTCGGAGGTGCCGTACACCTGTTATGACCGGTCGTCCGAGTTGCCACCACCGGCGCCGATAGCGCTACAATGTGGCAAAAAGGTGTTGGTTCCCGTCAGAACCACAATCGTTGGTTGCGTGGCCTCCGTAAATAGTTAGCACCTACCGCGGCTGGTAACGCCACCTTTATGTCCATTATGCCGCGTTCTTCCGCCGTCCCAGTAAAAGAATCCTCCATGAAGATTTGTGAAAATATGAATGTATGGTATTAAGGGGGAAAATACTGCAAAAATATGGGTGCAAAAATTTATGGGGAAATTCTGCAGATTTATGGGGAAAATACTGCAAAAATATGGGTGCAAAAATTTATGGGGAAAATTCTGCAGATTTATGGGGAAAATACTGCAAATTTATGGGTAAAATATTGCAAAAATATGGGTGCAAAATATTTATGGGTAGAATACTGCAAAAATATGGGTGCAAAAAATTTATGGGGAAATACAGCAAATTTATGGGGAAAATACTGCAAATTTATGGGTGCACAAAATTTATGGGGAAAATACTGCAAAAATATGGGTGCAAAATATTTATGGGGAAAATACTGTAAAAATATGGGTGCAAAATATTTATGGGGAAAGTACTGTAAAAATATGGGTGCAAAAAATTTATGGGGATTCTACGACAAATTTATGGGTTTTCTACGATAGTCGCTTCGCCGTGCGGCCTTCGGCCTTGTCCAGTTGCTTTTGAATAAAAGACCTTTATTGTGTTCGTTGTTCAGTCAACTTCAAACTTGAGATGGTAAACATGAAAAAAGAACTGATTAATTGTGGCGTTTGCTTTTGTTCGACTTCTTCTTCGAAGTCTGCTTAGCGAGTCCTCTGCTCGTCGACGGCAGCTAAAACTGGTTTTCAATAAAAAGTAAGTTAAAGAAAACTGGACTTAATTTGTTCGCATCGCATATGTTGCAATTGCCATTACCTCTGAACGTTTCTGCTGATTTTCCTTCAAGAGAGTGAGCTTGGTCAGCAGCAGCTTCGACTTTGTCGGGTAGTTCCAGGTCATGACGGTCCTTTCAGCGTCACCCACGTGGGCATCTTGGTACTCCACATTGACCTCGCTGTCGAATTCATCTGGCGAATCCTTAATATTATTCCCGTATTTCCTAGTCAAACTTAAGGCATGGGCTTATAGTCATGGAGCATTAGGTTCTTTTCTTGGTTATAACTCTGGGCAACAGAAAAACTTCATGGTGCAGATCCTGGTCCTAACTCTAATCCTGTTGATATATGTTCCTAGCAGCCTACGTCGTAATTAGCCAAATGTAATAATGTACCCACCCAGCCCTGTTGTATTTCCCGTGCCAACTGTACTATTTTACCTCAAATTTGATGGGAACAGAGTCGAGCATTAGGAGTGCATCTGGACCAATCTCGGTCGAATAGGATTCTTCCGAGCCACTTTCTACTTGAGCTTCTAACTTTGGTTCATCGCAGTCATCGGAACGCGACCCATCAATGTAGCCATCAACCTCAACCATCTAAATGCGGAAGTCTAAGGACGTGTTTCGAACGACTTGTTAACCTCTTGCATCACATTATCAAAACCGTCATTTCCAGGAGTTCCGAAGTCCTCTACGGTATCAGCTGATGCAGCGGGTGCCATGATGTCGTTGATAATGATGTGCTGAGCCTTCACGATCTTGAGCAACTGCTCGCGACTCATGTTTGCATACAAGGCGTCCACCTCCGCCAACGTTTTCGCATGCTAAAATAATCTCCTACCGTGCTAAGCAAATTGTCGTTACATTTCCGTATCCAGCTTCCGCTTCGGTTTGTTCGGAAATCACTTCGAAAGCGTGTCCAGCATTATCGGCAGCATCAACAGTGACATGACCGTTAACCTGGCGATCGTCGATGTGATCGACCTCACTTTGAGGACGACTATCGGGTCCAACTTTAGCAGGGCTCGCCGAACAATGAAGAACGTCGTTTTCGGGTTCCGTCTAGAATTGGCATAGATCGTTTTGCTCTGCTCGGACAGCGTCCAGAAAATCCGTGAATGTCACGAAGGAATGAGGAACGGAGGATCCAAAAAGGCCATATTTTGAGTAACATGTTTCCAAAGAAAAGACGTCGCATAGAGGAGGACAGAGAAGACAAAGTCACGGATATTCAAGACGCTCTCTTAACTGTTTGTTTAACTGCTATGTTTTTGAAACCTTCGCTAAAAGTACGTTCTAATCTTACGTCACTGAGAATCACTCTTCGCGCTTTACGCAGAGGCTCCCCATCGTCGCTATCACTTTCGCTGGTGTCACTTTCGATAAGAACACCTTTGCGGCCACCGTTGAGCGCAGTTTGCTGAGACGATCTAAAGATGCGCCTAACCTTGGATGTACTGGCATGACGTAGCGTAACCAAACACCGAGTCTTGCTTAAGCTGTTAGTGTTCAGATTGAACTGAAAAGCTGAACTGAAACCGCTACTCACTTCGCACGCAAGAGTTGACGTTTGCCCGTACGTTCTTGTTCATCGAGAAGCATCCTTCGAAAAGCTGACTGATGGAAAGTCTCCAAGTGACGTTTCGCTACAGAAGTACTGAGTGGTGCGGAGAACGTATCATGCAAACAACCAGCGAGGTTGCATTCGTACGTCTTGTTGTGATTGATCGTAAAATACTTCCAGACGGAATGGACGACGCCGCGAATGCCACCCATTTTCGACGAGAATATAGGACGGAGTGTTGTCGCAAGTAGACTATACAAGACTGGCGACGAGGTACTTGCACCTTAGCTCAATCACAATGAAAGAAAACGCGGTTATCGCACATGCAAGCAGAATGTTCACTAAGCAAAACCAGTCGTTTAGCGAACTTCCGTAACGGCGTAGTGAACGTAGTGAGCCCAACGGTTTGCAAGCGATATCTCTTATCAGCGTGCGCGGCAAAAACGAGATACCGCTTGAAAGGTCGCATTCTTTAACCGAGTAACTGAAATCATTCCCACCTCCTTTGTGACTAAGGGTTCGCTGGTCGGAAAGACCTCTCCAGACCATAAGAAACTTTCAGGGCGTTTCTAGATAGCCTGAACGTAAAACTCGTTTTTGACATGTGATTGCTTACTACTGCCTGGCTATTGACCCAGCCCAAGACCCTTTCAGTCGTCGGACCGCGACCGACTTGCGCGGCCTTCAACGGCAAGGAAAATGTTGGATTGGTCGAAACAAGGATGAGCAACCAGCAGCAAGTGTCCATGAGGAAGGCAATGACTGGGAAATATTGTACTTATAACCAAACCGAACCAAGCCAAGTTATTCTGACGTCAGCATGTAAGTCAGATTCTCACAGATCAGAATCAGTGAAGAACGAATGCATAATCGTTTACTGCAACAACAACGATTTATAGACACAAAGTCATGCAAGAATTTTAACAGAGAAGTTCTTCGTCAGCCGCCAGTGGGTCTAAAAAAGACATTTAACCACGTAGAGATTGTTGCTCGTGAACTTGACAAACAAACTCACAGTGGAATGATGCCTCGCAGAAGTTCCTTGTAGACGCTGTTGAGTGTCATCGTTCCCGCATGAGAGAGAACCTTGAGACCTTGTCGAGACCGCACTCGCGAAATAGCAACATAGAGCTGGCCGTGAGTAAAAACGGGATGCCTCAGATCAACGCCGACTCTCGAGAACGTTTGGCCCTAAAATTGTTGGAATAGACAACTACACCTGTTGTTTAGCAGGCACCTGCGACTTATTGATGGTCATGGCGAACGCTGGTCTAAGCGGGAACTGGACTCTCGCGAAAGTGAATGGAAACTCAGTAGAATCAGAGAAGAGTTTGATACGCGGTATGAGCTCGAGTTGTCCTTGCTGGATGCCGCTGAGATGCTTGCACTCAATTACTCTTTGACCCAGTTTGGTTATCATGAGTCGCGTACCTGTAACATGCTTTTAAGCCATTGGACGCCTCAATTACCTCGCAAACGCCGGTAACGTACCATTAACCATTCCACCGGAAACGTTCAGATTACGTAGAAGAAGAACAACCGCGCCTCTTTTGAGCCGTAGGTGATGCATCGGAAGAGAAGGAGGGTTGATGGAGTTCAATAGTTCTACGGGGTAGTTGACGGCATCGGCGTAGGACTCCTTTTCGAGGTAATCAACGCTCAGATACGACGTCGACTCGCCCGGCATGGCCTGGATCACGTCGGCGTTGTAGCGGTTGACGTCGTGGTTCAAAGGCGCAAGGATGCATCGCTCGGAAAGAGCTTTGCTCCACTCGTGGCTATCCACATCGCAGTTCTGCAGGACGTCCCCGTAGACCTCGTCCGGTAGCGAACCGCTTGAAAGACACTCAGGCCACAGCACGACGTCGCCTTCGTTTCCTCGTATTGAACTTCCTAAAGGACAGGTTTGAAGTTTTCCTGTGTTTAGCCTACCAAAGAGAATAACCTAACCCTACCATTGCCTATGACCAGCTGCTCCTCGTTGAAGCCGGGGTCCTCAGCGGCTCTCATATTCTGCGTCAATGTGAAGACCTTGAACAGAGACCATAGAGCGCTGCGAGTGATGGACAAGTCGATCTGTTCCGATGGAATCGCGCGCTTCTGGATCGGGAGGCATTGCTGAAATGGTCAGAATCATTTTGACGTCAGAATGTCACCATACTAGTAATCGAAAGAATATGACGTCAGAAAGCAATTTTAAGCACTATGTGATCCAGAAAGTTAAGCGCTTACCCTGAAATCTCCTCCAAGGATCATGAGTACGCCACCAAAGGGTTTGTCCGAGGAGTGAACTTCACGCAACACTCGATCGACGATCTCGAGCGCGAAGCGCGAACTCATTGGAGACTCGTCCCAAAGGAACGCTTTCGTTTCTCTTATGCGTTGCGGGCACTGTGAAGCAGTCACTTTCGACTTCGAGTGGCTGTACAACGGTACAGGCAGCTTAAACGCTCTATGAACGGTGCGCCCTTCCGGCAACAGCGTTGCCGCGATTCCAGTAGAAGCCATGTTCGTGACCGAGCCTCCGTTTGGATGAGAACGGACCAGATGGTATATGGCGTTGTAGAGGTAGGTCTTCCCGCAGCCGCCACTTCCGCCGACGAAGATACAGTTGGTCCTGGCAGCCTGCGGATCACTGAGATAGCCTTTAACTTCCTCGATGACATCCGATTGGTCGGGATACAGCGTAGCATCAAGTCGTTGAAAACTGGCTCGCTCGAATTCAGGATCGAAGTCTTCTTCGTACGCCCAGTTAACCGGTTTCGGTAGTCCCTTGAATTACGGTTGGTCAAGCGACTTTCCCTGTTGCTGGAGAAGTGAGACGATCTCCCAGCAGGCCCTGTCCACAGCGCGTTGCTTGTTCAACATCCTATGCGTGTAGTCCTCTGAGAGCTTCTCCTGAAAAATAAGGAATCAAAACCGGGTGGACTACATCGCAGACGAAAACGTGCCGCAAATCCCTTACCTTGAAGGTTTCCCATAAAGTGAGCGGATCTTTGGGTTCGCAGTGCGCAAGGATCATTGCGAAAAACTGCCGTAGTCGCGGCGCTTTAACCCAGGAAGCAGCTTCCTCCATAGCTTTGTGATGCTCCTGATCATCGGTTGTGAGCCCGCGTGCAACGCATGTTTCGGCGAAAGTTCGGTACAGCTTGCCGTCGTATGTCTTCAGGTCATCGTAGCATGTCGCGCCTTTGACGTACAGGAGAAGGATGCGAAGATGATAAAGCTCGACATTTCTCGGACTGACGTGGTACATCCGACCAAGGACACGACGGTACTGCTTGCGCTTCACGAATTTGTTCTCGCTTTTAATGTAGCGGTAGTACTCGACGACTTCAGTGTAAGCGTATGCTCGAGCTTCCCGAGAGCACTTGTTGAGGTTGAACCACGCATGAAGAGTACTCGACGAAGGTGGCTGCTGTGGCTTGCTAGGAGCGGTGGTCGCAGTATCGGCTGCTTCAGCATTGTCTACGCCCGG
This sequence comes from Aphelenchus avenae, assembly GCA_020875895.1. Taxonomy (NCBI): domain Eukaryota; kingdom Metazoa; phylum Nematoda; class Chromadorea; order Rhabditida; family Aphelenchidae; genus Aphelenchus; species Aphelenchus avenae. Next base: position 792,145 of record JNEY01000005.1, read on the forward strand.
TTGCTCTCTCGGAGCTTCATCGTCGTTGTAGGGCAAGATGTTGTCGTAGGCTTCCATGTCTTCGGCTTCTGCCATTTCGTCAGCATCCCCATCTGCCTCCTTATCGTCAGGAACCGCTTCATTAGCCTGCTTCCCGGGCTCGTGAACGTGGAGAGAGACGACGGTGTGGCTCTTTGCCTGGATGGGCTTGGCGAACAACCGCCAACACGCTTCGGCCGAACTGACATAACGCGAATCGATGTGGTCGCTCACTTCGTCCCAGACCAGGTTAGTGTCGCCAGGCTTTAGCTCCAGGTACGCACGATCGTAACCCTAGGTTGGAGCAAATATGTTCTGACGGATTTTCCGCACAAGACTCACTTTGTAGACATATTTGTAGAGGTACTTGACGGCCTTGATGCCACCGACAACCTAAATGACTCTACTAAAAATGAAGTCGGGCTAACGACAATACCTCAACATTCAAGTGACAACGATAACGTTTCAGAAGCGCCGGGTTGTACGGAACCTGAACAAGTGCTTTAATGACTTTCAAGAAATCGCTAAGCAGCCTGTTGGCACTATGACGTCAGAATACGCTTACGACTAACGCCGATGAACAAGAGTTTCTTATTTCTAGTTACGTACGCATCCTAATCTATCCTTAATAGCTACTCTTATCTTAACATTCTGACGTCATATTTAAAACCCATTTTGGACTCCTATGATGCCCACCTCCATTGCGGACAAAACCCGTATATGGAGTATTAGAAAAGGACGTACCACCCATCCGTTGTGCGCCGTACGCAGAACACGACCGTCGGCAGCGCAGAAATCCACCGTACGTCCATCGTCCGGGCGTCGATACAAAGGATACCCCTAAAGCATTCAAGTCTTTAGTGAATTAGGGCAGCGAGAAACTCACATCGCTCTCTTGAACCGTGCTGTCACGAAATTCTCGCGGGTATCTCTTTGAGCACTTTCCGTCTTTGTCCAGGCAGGGGAACGTCCCTTGGTCACACGGGCCGTGGATCATTTGACTCTTGACGATCTCGTAAAGCAAGGGGTCCTTCTGCGGATCGGGAATGCTGGCGCTGACGTACTTATCGATATCAGCGACCGTTCGAAGCTTGTCTGCCTTCTTAACGGTGAGGAGGATGTGGACATGCGGAAGACCTAAATAAAAATTCAAACGACCTCTACACTTTGCACAAGCGTACCTCGCTTCTGATACTCGACGACATAGATGAAATTCTCCATCTCTCCGAAGGCTCCGCCCTTAATGTCGTTTATCAGCGACTTGAGCTTCAGGTAGAAAACGCGTGCAACAATGTCAGGACGCTCCGAAGGTTCCACCTGAGTGCCGTTTGGTAGCTTCCCACACGCCTCTAACACCTCGTCCCACTTCGGATTTGCGGTCATTGTCTAAAAATGCTACTGTCGTATTCACACCAAATAACAGTAATACGTACCACAAAGTAGTCCGGCTTGCCATATTTTCGCACGAGAGCCATGGACTCCTCGTAGTTCCTCTGCATGAAGCGAGGACTGCTAGGGTGGGTCGAAGGTAGAATGACTACGCGCTTCTTTGTCAGGTTGTTCTTCAAGCAGATAGTGTCCAGCGCATTCTAAATTCAAAATCAGACGTCAGAACCAGAAGCTAGAGACGTCAGAACCTTGTTTCTAGTGGAAAACTTACATGAAGGCCGGTGTAATTATCCGCCTTAATTTCCTCCTGATGGCTCCGAAACCAGGCCATTCGGTCGGATTCCACATGCGCATAGTTAACGACGCAGAACTCTTGAAACAGTTTGCCGCCGTAGTGAAGCGGGTTGAAGGTCAATGCTCCTTCGTCGTCGCGACGCACTTGCATAATGTAGCTGAGGTACTCGCGTCTCGAAATGAACTTGCGTCCTGCGATTTCACGCAGTAGCGGCATGTACGGGGACCATCCTCTTGTTCCCGTCGGGAAGAACAGCGGATAGGTCATGGGATCGAGATTCGGACTTAGCGTCGAGAGCCGAAGATAGTCACCGCTCTTGGACTGCACGATAATGTCGGCTGGTGGTATCTCGCCGTCCGCAGTCGTCCTGAACACAGCGGCAACTTCGTTTGAGGCGGGCACATTATATGTGCGACGGTCGACGGAAGGGTTCAGACGGAAGAGCAGACGTAGTTCAGGGGCCTGATCCTCCGTGTAGTTGGATTGTTCTCGCAAACGCTGCGTGTCCGCTTCTTCAACTTCTCGAAGCATTCTGTACGCATCGGCGTACGGGTTGCATCCACGCATGATGAGGTCCAGGCACTCCATGATCTCGCGAGAGGTATCAACATTAGACGGCTCGTTCATGCGGACATCCGTAACCTCAGCGGAATCTAGCACGTACAGCTGCGCATAACGAGGCTGTGCGTTGTCGGCTGGATGTGCACTTGTATGGAAGAGCGAGTAGACCTTGCCATGGATTCGGAAGCAGTACGGACCACCTGTGCCGCGGACAGACCAATCTTGTTGGCAGTTGATCGAGGCGAATGACATCGCACTATTGTAGTTGCGAATCTTCGAGAGAAACGCAGGAGACAGCTCGTGCTGATGCATCAGTAGTTGTTGCAGCTCGACCGGGAATCCGTCGCCCACACTTGGCAGATTAATGGCGCCGTTCCGACAGCAGTTGTTAAAGCTGTATCCGTCTTCTTTCTTGCGTGGTTTAGGAAGTTCCTCGACGAAGTGCAAAGCAGCACAATAGGGGCGTCGTACGGACATCGAGGAAAGACGGTGAGCCTTGACTTTCGTGCTTTTACGAACTGCTAACGGCCGCTTCTTGCGCTTCTTTATCTTCTTCTGTAAAAAGTACATTACAGCAAAATTGTAAGCAATGCTTACCGCAATACCGCCGTGCACTATTGGATCATCCAGTGAAGGTGCAATCGATTCGGCCGCTTGTTGCTCGTGAGTTGTGGCGTCTCTAACATCCGTCGTACCTCGACAGCTGCCCGACGCATAAGCAGCAAACATCTGCGCCATTTCGGCACATTCCAGCAGTTCCTCGACTGAGTGTACGGCAGTTGTCCCCTCGAAGAAAGCTGAAGCTAATGTGACGTCGTACACGCGGCTCTTCTTCGCAGGGGCAGCTTGAGGATCGCAGCCTGCCTCAACGAGTGCTAGCTCAGCTGCTAACTCCTTGAACTTCGCGAAATCGTTACGTTGAATGTTCTTAATGGCAGCGTCAAGCTCCGGCATATCGAGGCCACGTAGAGGATCATCGCTTGTGCTGACGACTAGAAATGTTGAAAAATAGTAACATCAAGGTACCATAATGTACCTTGTTGGTCGGTAAGGGTATTGGTATCAAAATCCGGCATATCCCTTCCAAGATGAAGTACGTCGCTTGCATCAAGGTCTGAAAGATTATGTCGGCTTCTCATTCTGGTACCACAATGTACCTTCAAAATTGTTCAGCGCCGCAGTCAGGGAAGGGCCTTGTACGCCAGTGGGACGTCCTAAATTGTCTCAAAGTGACACCATTAAAGCGTAATTTTACGGGTTGACGTGGCCACGGTGGAGCACTCGCTATCTGTTGAATCCATGACCGGCCATGCGGGCGCCGCACCTAAACCAAGTTGGCAGTTTAACAAAACAGGAACCGCAGTTACTTGTTCCGGAAGTAGACGGTACGTCAGCGTCGTCGACTTGGCGCAAGGCATCGACAATTGGCGCGGACGTGGGTAGCACGAACTGCTTAATTTGATCCCAGTGGAACAAGCCTAAAGTCAGCATACAGAGTCTCTTTTAAATAGTCGAGGTCTGATGTATACCTAAGGCTTTCAGTACGGGAACATTCTCTTTGTTGAGGACTTGTCGATACATTCCTCGGGTGAACAGATCATTGGCACGTTCCGCCTGCCTCTGTATGAGCCTGAAGTCACGCCACTCCGCATCTGCAATAAACAGCTTTACCACTTATGACCCCATGAAACAACGTACCCGAAAACTCTTTTGTCGGCATTTTGCGTTTTCCGCCTCTTCTACTGGTCACGTCGTCAGTTTCGGCCAATTCGTCGCGAAAATGAGTCCACGCCAGCGCTCCTAGAAAACATGTGCACAGCTCCGAAATACGCTATGACTTTACCTCTTTGCCTCGGATCAGCAACCCTTGCGCTTCGGTAGACCCGAAGGTATTCCGCTTTAGTAAGGCTAAAACCCAAACGGCGTGCTTGCTTTCGAATTCGGTCGTATTCACGTGCGACCGCTTGTTCAGCTTCTAAACCGAAATCGGTTCCATTACCATACCGATCAAGATCATTGCATAACACAATGGAAAGCACAAAACGAAGGCCTAATATAAAACAGGCCGGTCACACATAGAAACTGACCTTCCATGAGTAGCGCAGAACAGTTTCTATGCGCAGCAGGCTGCAACACGAAATTTGTATTGATGAACCTTTGTTTTCGTGGGTGAATAAGCAAAATACTGCCAGAATTAGACCAGTTCTGTATCCTTAAATTCTTATGTAGTGGAATTTACGACAGCGGCTCTTCCGTGCAGCTACATTTACTCCACGTGCAAGTGACAATTACCAGGTAAACGCAAGGTAACCATTGTGATTAAATGACAAAATAACGGAAGAAACATGAGGTTGAGACTTCCGGAAACGAGGAGGCGAACAATTTCTTCTAAAGCATTTTTGATGAAAAACACTTCTGTGCAACAGTTTTGTTGGTTACGCCAATTTTGTGTAACCAACACCATTGAGCAGTACTGGCAAAAGAGAACACGGCTAAAACAACAACGACAGAGATGAACACTGGGGCAATTCACAGGCTAGACTTTGGACAACGCTTCAGCTGCCGCCGACAGCATGGTTCTCTTCGTCGCTGGAGTCCGACTCGCAGCTTTTGTATGCGTCCGCAGCCTCGTCGTCGACGAGGTCGTAGACAGTGATCTTCTTCTTAGGCGCCTCGGTGTCGTCGAAGCGCGCTCGAAGCTCTTGACGACGCTTTCCCTTCGGCAGCTTGGGCGTAGAGGTCTAAACACGTGGAAATAAGAAATCAGCACTTATTATGATGCCAGAAGCCGCAGAAACACACCTGGTTGAAGCCGCCGCCGTAGAGATCGTACGTATCCTCCGGCTCCGTCTTCACTTGCAGAAAGGTCGGAGTGCTGTCGATGGTTCGCATACTGCTGGAGCTGGAGTGCGACTTGACGCCACTGCCAAACTCGAACTGCGAGCTGTTGCGTGGAGTCAGTGGCGAAGAGTTCTAAAGTCACCAGGATAATAGTAGGCCACCTAGTATCTTGTTAGCATCGCATACCTCGGAGGAAGTGTTGAAATCGTCAACGACGAGCAGCTTGGAACTGTCGGTCGTGACCATGGTGTACCGCAGAGCATCTGAAACGCCGACTTAAACAAAATACAAGCCTTTACGATAAATGAGACGGTTGAGTAAATTCGTACCATCTCGCAACATGGTGCCCTCGAGTTCCAGCTTGGCCCTTCGCAACACGTTGTCCACCACGAGAGAAGCGCCGTCGTAGGACAGCTGCACCTTCACTGCGACGTTCTTCTTTCCCATCAACATAACGACGCCCGTCGCACCTTTTCCCTCGACCTCGAAGTGCTTGACAACAACCCCTCGGATCCCTACAATGCAGGAATAATTCACACTTTGGTCACGGGAATTGCAGCATACTGCAATAGACGGAATCCTCCGGCATCCGCAGCACATCCTCCGCATGGAAGAACTGCACTTCGGGCTCGACGACACTCACTGAGGAATCGCCCTGTCCATCCTCGCTGTTGAAGGTCACTTCTTTGGCGTGCGCCACGATGGGCTTGGCGAACAACCGCCAACACGCTTCGGCCGAACTGACATAACGCGAATCGATGTGGTCGCTCACTTCGTCCCAGACCAGGTTAGTGTCGCCAGGCTTTAGCTCCAGGTACGCACGATCGTAACCCTAGGTTGGAGCAAATATGTTCTGACGGATTTTCCGCACAAGACTCACTTTGTAGACATATTTGTAGAGGTACTTGACGGCCTTGATGCCACCGACAACCTAAATGACTCTACTAAAAATGAAGTCGGGCTAACGACAATACCTCAACATTCAAGTGACAACGATAACGTTTCAGAAGCGCCGGGTTGTACGGAACCTGAACAAGTGCTTTAATGACTTTCAAGAAATCGCTAAGCAGCCTGTTGGCACTATGACGTCAGAATACGCTTACGACTAACGCCGATGAACAAGAGTTTCTTATTTCTAGTTACGTACGCATCCTAATCTATCCTTAATAGCTACTCTTATCTTAACATTCTGACGTCATATTTAAAACCCATTTTGGACTCCTATGATGCCCACCTCCATTGCGGACAAAACCCGTATATGGAGTATTAGAAAAGGACGTACCACCCATCCGTTGTGCGCCGTACGCAGAACACGACCGTCGGCAGCGCAGAAATCCACCGTACGTCCATCGTCCGGGCGTCGATACAAAGGATACCCCTAAAGCATTCAAGTCTTTAGTGAATTAGGGCAGCGAGAAACTCACATCGCTCTCTTGAACCGTGCTGTCACGAAATTCTCGCGGGTATCTCTTTGAGCACTTTCCGTCTTTGTCCAGGCAGGGGAACGTCCCTTGGTCACACGGGCCGTGGATCATTTGACTCTTGACGATCTCGTAAAGCAAGGGGTCCTTCTGCGGATCGGGAATGCTGGCGCTGACGTACTTATCGATATCAGCGACCGTTCGAAGCTTGTCTGCCTTCTTAACGGTGAGGAGGATGTGGACATGCGGAAGACCTAAATAAAAATTCAAACGACCTCTACACTTTGCACAAGCGTACCTCGCTTCTGATACTCGACGACATAGATGAAATTCTCCATCTCTCCGAAGGCTCCGCCCTTAATGTCGTTTATCAGCGACTTGAGCTTCAGGTAGAAAACGCGTGCAACAATGTCAGGACGCTCCGAAGGTTCCACCTGAGTGCCGTTTGGTAGCTTCCCACACGCCTCTAACACCTCGTCCCACTTCGGATTTGCGGTCATTGTCTAAAAATGCTACTGTCGTATTCACACCAAATAACAGTAATACGTACCACAAAGTAGTCCGGCTTGCCATATTTTCGCACGAGAGCCATGGACTCCTCGTAGTTCCTCTGCATGAAGCGAGGACTGCTAGGGTGGGTCGAAGGTAGAATGACTACGCGCTTCTTTGTCAGGTTGTTCTTCAAGCAGATAGTGTCCAGCGCATTCTAAATTCAAAATCAGACGTCAGAACCAGAAGCTAGAGACGTCAGAACCTTGTTTCTAGTGGAAAACTTACATGAAGGCCGGTGTAATTATCCGCCTTAATTTCCTCCTGATGGCTCCGAAACCAGGCCATTCGGTCGGATTCCACATGCGCATAGTTAACGACGCAGAACTCTTGAAACAGTTTGCCGCCGTAGTGAAGCGGGTTGAAGGTCAATGCTCCTTCGTCGTCGCGACGCACTTGCATAATGTAGCTGAGGTACTCGCGTCTCGAAATGAACTTGCGTCCTGCGATTTCACGCAGTAGCGGCATGTACGGGGACCATCCTCTTGTTCCCGTCGGGAAGAACAGCGGATAGGTCATGGGATCGAGATTCGGACTTAGCGTCGAGAGCCGAAGATAGTCACCGCTCTTGGACTGCACGATAATGTCGGCTGGTGGTATCTCGCCGTCCGCAGTCGTCCTGAACACAGCGGCAACTTCGTTTGAGGCGGGCACATTATATGTGCGACGGTCGACGGAAGGGTTCAGACGGAAGAGCAGACGTAGTTCAGGGGCCTGATCCTCCGTGTAGTTGGATTGTTCTCGCAAACGCTGCGTGTCCGCTTCTTCAACTTCTCGAAGCATTCTGTACGCATCGGCGTACGGGTTGCATCCACGCATGATGAGGTCCAGGCACTCCATGATCTCGCGAGAGGTATCAACATTAGACGGCTCGTTCATGCGGACATCCGTAACCTCAGCGGAATCTAGCACGTACAGCTGCGCATAACGAGGCTGTGCGTTGTCGGCTGGATGTGCACTTGTATGGAAGAGCGAGTAGACCTTGCCATGGATTCGGAAGCAGTACGGACCACCTGTGCCGCGGACAGACCAATCTTGTTGGCAGTTGATCGAGGCGAATGACATCGCACTATTGTAGTTGCGAATCTTCGAGAGAAACGCAGGAGACAGCTCGTGCTGATGCATCAGTAGTTGTTGCAGCTCGACCGGGAATCCGTCGCCCACACTTGGCAGATTAATGGCGCCGTTCCGACAGCAGTTGTTAAAGCTGTATCCGTCTTCTTTCTTGCGTGGTTTAGGAAGTTCCTCGACGAAGTGCAAAGCAGCACAATAGGGGCGTCGTACGGACATCGAGGAAAGACGGTGAGCCTTGACTTTCGTGCTTTTACGAACTGCTAACGGCCGCTTCTTGCGCTTCTTTATCTTCTTCTGTAAAAAGTACATTACAGCAAAATTGTAAGCAATGCTTACCGCAATACCGCCGTGCACTATTGGATCATCCAGTGAAGGTGCAATCGATTCGGCCGCTTGTTGCTCGTGAGTTGTGGCGTCTCTAACATCCGTCGTACCTCGACAGCTGCCCGACGCATAAGCAGCAAACATCTGCGCCATTTCGGCACATTCCAGCAGTTCCTCGACTGAGTGTACGGCAGTTGTCCCCTCGAAGAAAGCTGAAGCTAATGTGACGTCGTACACGCGGCTCTTCTTCGCAGGGGCAGCTTGAGGATCGCAGCCTGCCTCAACGAGTGCTAGCTCAGCTGCTAACTCCTTGAACTTCGCGAAATCGTTACGTTGAATGTTCTTAATGGCAGCGTCAAGCTCCGGCATATCGAGGCCACGTAGAGGATCATCGCTTGTGCTGACGACTAGAAATGTTGAAAAATAGTAACATCAAGGTACCATAATGTACCTTGTTGGTCGGTAAGGGTATTGGTATCAAAATCCGGCATATCCCTTCCAAGATGAAGTACGTCGCTTGCATCAAGGTCTGAAAGATTATGTCGGCTTCTCATTCTGGTACCACAATGTACCTTCAAAATTGTTCAGCGCCGCAGTCAGGGAAGGGCCTTGTACGCCAGTGGGACGTCCTAAATTGTCTCAAAGTGACACCATTAAAGCGTAATTTTACGGGTTGACGTGGCCACGGTGGAGCACTCGCTATCTGTTGAATCCATGACCGGCCATGCGGGCGCCGCACCTAAACCAAGTTGGCAGTTTAACAAAACAGGAACCGCAGTTACTTGTTCCGGAAGTAGACGGTACGTCAGCGTCGTCGACTTGGCGCAAGGCATCGACAATTGGCGCGGACGTGGGTAGCACGAACTGCTTAATTTGATCCCAGTGGAACAAGCCTAAAGTCAGCATACAGAGTCTCTTTTAAATAGTCGAGGTCTGATGTATACCTAAGGCTTTCAGTACGGGAACATTCTCTTTGTTGAGGACTTGTCGATACATTCCTCGGGTGAACAGATCATTGGCACGTTCCGCCTGCCTCTGTATGAGCCTGAAGTCACGCCACTCCGCATCTGCAATAAACAGCTTTACCACTTATGACCCCATGAAACAACGTACCCGAAAACTCTTTTGTCGGCATTTTGCGTTTTCCGCCTCTTCTACTGGTCACGTCGTCAGTTTCGGCCAATTCGTCGCGAAAATGAGTCCACGCCAGCGCTCCTAGAAAACATGTGCACAGCTCCGAAATACGCTATGACTTTACCTCTTTGCCTCGGATCAGCAACCCTTGCGCTTCGGTAGACCCGAAGGTATTCCGCTTTAGTAAGGCTAAAACCCAAACGGCGTGCTTGCTTTCGAATTCGGTCGTATTCACGTGCGACCGCTTGTTCAGCTTCTAAACCGAAATCGGTTCCATTACCATACCGATCAAGATCATTGCATAACACAATGGAAAGCACAAAACGAAGGCCTAATATAAAACAGGCCGGTCACACATAGAAACTGACCTTCCATGAGTAGCGCAGAACAGTTTCTATGCGCAGCAGGCTGCAACACGAAATTTGTATTGATGAACCTTTGTTTTCGTGGGTGAATAAGCAAAATACTGCCAGAATTAGACCAGTTCTGTATCCTTAAATTCTTATGTAGTGGAATTTACGACAGCGGCTCTTCCGTGCAGCTACATTTACTCCACGTGCAAGTGACAATTACCAGGTAAACGCAAGGTAACCATTGTGATTAAATGACAAAATAACGGAAGAAACATGAGGTTGAGACTTCCGGAAACGAGGAGGCGAACAATTTCTTCTAAAGCATTTTTGATGAAAAACACTTCTGTGCAACAGTTTTGTTGGTTACGCCAATTTTGTGTAACCAACACCATTGAGCAGTACTGGCAAAAGAGAACACGGCTAAAACAACAACGACAGAGATGAACACTGGGGCAATTCACAGGCTAGACTTTGGACAACGCTTCAGCTGCCGCCGACAGCATGGTTCTCTTCGTCGCTGGAGTCCGACTCGCAGCTTTTGTATGCGTCCGCAGCCTCGTCGTCGACGAGGTCGTAGACAGTGATCTTCTTCTTAGGCGCCTCGGTGTCGTCGAAGCGCGCTCGAAGCTCTTGACGACGCTTTCCCTTCGGCAGCTTGGGCGTAGAGGTCTAAACACGTGGAAATAAGAAATCAGCACTTATTATGATGCCAGAAGCCGCAGAAACACACCTGGTTGAAGCCGCCGCCGTAGAGATCGTACGTATCCTCCGGCTCCGTCTTCACTTGCAGAAAGGTCGGAGTGCTGTCGATGGTTCGCATACTGCTGGAGCTGGAGTGCGACTTGACGCCACTGCCAAACTCGAACTGCGAGCTGTTGCGTGGAGTCAGTGGCGAAGAGTTCTAAAGTCACCAGGATAATAGTAGGCCACCTAGTATCTTGTTAGCATCGCATACCTCGGAGGAAGTGTTGAAATCGTCAACGACGAGCAGCTTGGAACTGTCGGTCGTGACCATGGTGTACCGCAGAGCATCTGAAACGCCGACTTAAACAAAATACAAGCCTTTACGATAAATGAGACGGTTGAGTAAATTCGTACCATCTCGCAACATGGTGCCCTCGAGTTCCAGCTTGGCCCTTCGCAACACGTTGTCCACCACGAGAGAAGCGCCGTCGTAGGACAGCTGCACCTTCACTGCGACGTTCTTCTTTCCCATCAACATAACGACGCCCGTCGCACCTTTTCCCTCGACCTCGAAGTGCTTGACAACAACCCCTCGGATCCCTACAATGCAGGAATAATTCACACTTTGGTCACGGGAATTGCAGCATACTGCAATAGACGGAATCCTCCGGCATCCGCAGCACATCCTCCGCATGGAAGAACTGCACTTCGGGCTCGACGACACTCACTGAGGAATCGCCCTGTCCATCCTCGCTGTTGAAGGTCACTTCTTTGGCGTGCGCCACGAGAACGACTTCCCCGTCTAAACGACGAGTTGAGATGTAAAATAATCTTGACACGATTCACACCCATGACTTGGAGCGTTCCACCGACCCGAATCCTGCTGCCGACGACGAACGAAGACTTTAGCGCGTCATCAAGCCCCTCGAGATGCACAGTCAACGCAGTGAAACCGGTAGCGTCTTCGACGTAGATGGCCAAGGAGTAGTCGGGCCCACGGGCAGTCTCGATGTCCACCAATTCGCCGACGACGTCGCCATCGACGACTAAAGTATAGGGTTCCTAGATGCAAAGAATACATGTGTTCCCTACCGGCACGTCCAGATGGTCCGGTGAACTGAAGGAGGTCGTCGGCACGAAAGATCTTGTCCGCACTTCGGCCTTGGGCGACTGAGAACGATGAACTGTTGCCCATTTCGATGTCAGCAACAGTGTTGACAACCATCTCGATGATCTGGTCTAAATCCGTGGCGTAAGAACTACCATAAGGTGCAAATCGAGCACTTACTCTTGCGACCCACTGAGCCACTGAGAACCACGACCTTGCCCGGTACCAGAGAGTAGCGGTAGAGCGGAGCTTTCTCGGACAGCCGAATCTGCAGCTGGATGCCCGTGCGGCGAAGATCCGGTTGCAGCATTTCTCCGTAACTATGCAGCAAGACTAGTTCAGCAAATCGTCCCTAAGCTTCACATACCCGATCATGCCCGTGTTATGGTCAACGAAGTCCTTGGTGATCGAGCAGTTGATGCCTAAAAGACAAAGTTAGGTGCGGACAAAATTATCCATCAACGTACGATGACGGTTAAAGGCCGTCATGTTGATCTCCGAAGACTTTGAAAGCGGAAGGCCCTTGAGCACGTAGTTTTCCGCTAGGACCGTGGCCTGCGTTTCCTTCTGCACGCTGAGGACGAACTTGAAGGGGCCCACGTGGTACCTGGGGTTGAGAACTTCCACGGCCGACAGATGCTCGAACTTGGTCAACTAAAACTGACGTCAGAATGATGATAAACAGAATGTATGCAGCCGCAATTTAGCGGCACACAAAACGCAGCTACGCACCGAGTTCAGAACGAGTCGTGGTTGGATGCTGTCGATCTCCTTGCCCCATGCGTTGATGCGGACAATGTCACCACGGTCATCCGCGCAGTTGATGTTTATCAGGACGTAGTCCTTACCGCTCTTGCGGCTCGTAATGTTGACGGGGTCCTCGATCTTTACGACCTTCAGAACCACATCGCTAAATATTCTAATAAGAACAGACATTAGTGCAAGCAGAAGATCCTGTTTCTGACGTCAGAAAGCTAAGAACAACAAAAGCAATGCAACTTACACGACGGCAGTGCCTGCAACAACGGTATTCAGAGCAGACGTAGGCGTCGCAGAAAGTTCACTCATCTTCACAACGGTGTCAGTGGTAGGTCAAGAGAAACCAAACAAGACGAAGCCTAAGGAATGACAAAACCCACGGGAAAACAACCACCGTAGTTCAGCGTAACCACGCCAATAATCGATTGAGTACGCGACAAGCGCGAATTCAAAGCGCTAGTCAGACGGCGCTGCAACCATCAGCATTTGCACTACAATTCTAGTAGATGAAGCCAAGCAAGAATAAGACTTATTCTTTGCCACAAAACCACGAAATATCGGCGGGACCACTTAACGCCTTATCAGTAGGACACCTGACAACAGACGTACTTTATTAAAGCAGTTGCAAGGGTACATTTGGAACGGGATCCTCGCAAGGTACGCGAGTCTTCTTGCTTATGCCAAACGATTTACGAAATTCCTTTTCGGACATCACTGTAAGGAACTTGGCAAAGTTCGGATCTTCCTTTGCCGACTTCGGGGCAAAAGCGTTGACGAGTTGCGCAAAATATGCCCGAACACCTTCGCTTTTGGAGAACCAGAAATCACGGATAACCTAAAAACCAAAAAGGGTACTTCAGACTCAGCATCGGTTGGAAGCAGACGGCGGCTAAGCTTACCGTTATCGCAGAATATCCTTCGCGTTGCAGATCGGAGAAGTTCACGCTCTTAGCAACTCGGTCGTAGTGAGCTTTAACAGCACGGTAGAGTGCCCGGCTCTCACCGATCTGCTTGACCTTCAAGTCTTGCTTCTCGAGCTTGGCCGAGAGCACTGCATCCAAAGGACGTTCTTGCAGTAGGAGGCGAAGGCGGTTCAGCTGCTTTACTGCACTATCGTATTGACTTCCGAACTTCTTGAGATGAGGGTCCATCTTCTCCTTGCGCGCCGTGCTGCTACCCCTTGGTTGTTTCGCTTCGTGACGCTTGCGAGCAACCTGCCGTGCATGCTTGTACCTCTGGTAGGGTTTAAACCTTGTCGACAGCGACCTAAAGTAATCACAGTCAAAAAGCATGCAAAAAGTGGCTAAACATGCAACACAGCAAAGAGGAGATTAAGCGAGAGAAAGCTTGTGTTTCTGACGTCAGAAAGAGTTGTTTTTGGGCTGGCTTAGCCTAATCAAGGGAAACAAACGAACAGCTTAGAAACTTACTTTGCGTACTCGCTGGCTTTCCGGTCCGCTACAGAGACCAGTTCAAGGTCGTTCAGCCTTGCCACATGAACTTCCTTCAGCACTTCCGCTTGCACGGTGTCGTCATCCTGCTGACGTGACAATGACCTATCCAGCTTCTGGAGTTTCGAAGAAACTAAAACAACCATAAAGAAGATATCTTTCTTCCTGATTTAACTTACGTTCAGCGTGGCTAAGAGAGCTGAAGTGGACGTCTCGCTCTACGTCCAAGCCTGAGGCAACTTCTATTGCCCGAAGACTATTTGTGGAACGTGGCTCCTGACATCTTTCTAAATGTTTCCGTGGATTATCCAACAGCTACATAAGGGTAGTACCGTCAAAGCCAATTCTCTCGCGAAAAGGATCATCATTTGGGGCTTGCCGCATCTTCACATTCGCAGCTAAATGAACATATTCCTGGAGGTTCTCAGCACGTTACTCAGAATCACTCTTACCCGCCAGGTCGACTTTCTTTGAAACAGCGCATTTTCGCTTGATCACCGGACCTTTCAGGCTGCCCCTTCGCAATAAACGGCCGACGGCATGAAGACGACGTACGAAGCTAAAAAATGTGACGTTCAATTGCTTACATGGTTGCAAAATTACTAAGCTTTCTCCTCGTAGTAGAGCGCATTTCGAAGAACCAACCACTCCGTGTGAGTATGGTACTTCTCCTTGAAAACGTCGCAAGTACAACGGAACATTCGACGCGCTAAAAGGAAGCACTTAATGGCCGGCAGCTGACACCCTACCGTCTTTGGTCCACCATGGTAGAAGCAGATTTACCGCTTCCGCAAGCGAAGGCGATTTTCCTGGATTCCACACCTGGTGCGTCGACTAAAGCCCACATTTTAACATCGTTATCGGAGTACATCGTTTAAAACATACGGCAATCATGGACACAATTATGTCACCGCCCTCCTGCTCAGCGTAGTATCGTTCGTCGTAGGCCTTCGATCCCGCAAAGAAATCATAGGAGAACAGGTAGTTTTTGTGTGATAGTGGATTCACGCAAGTATGCCGGTAAGCCTTGCGGATGGGCCTGATGAGTTCGGTTTGGCGCTCGACAACTTTCCCGATCCAGAACTAAACTTCAGCTAGTAGACAAATACGATGCGAAACATTTTCAGCAAAAGCAGATTTGCTTACTTACCTTTGTGTCCGAACCTGGCATAAGCCAATTGACCGAGGCTAGGCCAAAGTCCTCCTCGTGCCAGCTCGACCCTGATGGAGTTAAGCTGTAGTACGTCATGGGACTATTGACGCCTTCGATGACCTTGCCCTGGAATACACACATTTCTAGACCACGAAGTAATCAGTTTAGAGTTACATTTAGTAGGGACGAAAACCCGGACGCGAGATTGAGCGAGCTGAGTCGATAATCGACAGGGATGTCGTCAAAGCGATCCATTAGCGAGAATGCAACGTCGTGTGCGTAGAGCATCGCCAGATTCGTGCCGTTCTTCTTCCTCACGAACCGATCGGGCACTGACGAGTTGGATACATCCTAAAAACAGTCTGACGTCATAATGCCGTTCGCAGTTGTCGCTTACCCGTAGCTGTAATCAACGCCGCTGAACTGAGCTTTTGCTTCTGCAGCATATTCCGCTTTTGACATTATGACGACGTCCGTGTCGAGTTCGTAGATACCTCGATCGTTGTCGTCGGATGTTAGTTGATAGCTCTTGACTTCCAGCTGGTCGGGAATGAGTTCAATGGCGGCATCCATGCTGCGATGACGAAGAAGACTGCTGCCTTTTTCCGGACGGAGCTGAAAAGTGATAATCTCCACCAATTTTCAACACAAATATTAGCCGAAAATCTGACGTCAGAATGTGTTATTTTGTACCCAGCGCCTACCATGAACATGGGAAAGCTCTTTGGCGTTACAGCGGCGAAAGCGAGAATCTGCTCGTATAGACTGGTGCCCGGTTTTTCAACCAACTTGTACACCGGACACTTCTTCCGCTTGTCATCGCGAAAAGTTCGGACAATCTCGTCCGAATCGTTCATCCTCTAAATGACAAATGCGCCCACATGATTACGTAAGCAAATCCACGCGTGCACTCTGTTTGTATTCGCTTTAACAGGCCATATTATCACTTCAACATTTACCGGCTGAAAATTGTCCGGAACGGATAAATGCGGACGGAAAGCACATAAGTCGCCGTCGGTACGACCGAGAGTGCACAAACACAATGCCAGCGACCATTGCATTCTACTGAAGCGACAAAAACTCAACGAATTTGACGTCAGAATTTGGAACCTGTCTTACTTTAATAATTACCAGAAATTCAACAAAAATGAGACGTCAAATTTCCACTTGTCTCGAGCGGCATATGCGCAGACGATTGAACACGCTCACGTCACACATAGACACAGTTAATCCATTTAAAAAGGCAATGCTGACTAATAATGCCGTTGCTGCCGTTTTCCGAAAATACTTTTCACGATATTCGCAACGGTTAAATCCTCCGAATATGCACTCCGTTTAGCATAAGCTTCAATTCTCCGTACTCTGCGGGATTTTCTCCTTAACAAAGACGTTCCAACGAATGGTTCAAAGTATAAAAACTCATTTTTCGCCCAACACATGGAGAATCATACGGGAACACACATGTGAAAACTGAGCAAAATACAACAAAGACAAAAAGTGACCAAATGACAAACACATAACTGTCACAACAAGGACATGTACTGAGCCGCCTGATGAGCACTTCTCCGACTCCTCCGACTACAACTGCTCCGAGTGTGCGTCCACGCGGGAGTAGTGACGAGGAATTCCCCGTTGACACGCTAAAAATACAGTATATAACTGAAAAGGTACAGATCTTAACGATTACCGTAAGTAGTCGTTACAATAAAGCAAGTACTGTATGTTCATATTAATACTGGCCTACTACTGGCTTACTTCTTACAGTAATCACTAGGTTCATAAGGCCGCCGGGAATTTGACGTGCCACCTATCCACAGTCATTAAGCGCCACCGAGAACTTATACGGTCTGTCCAAAACAGTCAATTGTACTCACTGCTGACGCATAAACCCTCCAGGTGAACCGAACTTATGTCCACTGTTACCAGGCCTGTGTCCATTCCGTGAATGCTTTATGTTGTCCACACAAGCTTAGTGAGTTCTCTGTTCTAGATGTTGTGTAATATGTCCAGTATGTACGCCACAACAATTCCTCAGTTTTGTCCACTGGAATCCAAAACGTAGCAAATATATGGCATGTGGCACCACAACAATCCTCCCCAGTTTTGTCCACTGGAATCCAAAACGTAGCAAATATATGGCATGTGGCATGCATGCAATCCAAAATTCGAAATATGGCAAGCCTTGTGTTCAAAAAAGGTACGCCGCCGTGCCACATAGCACACCACAAGCTGCATGGTTATGCTCCCAGCCACGTATTCTGCCAAATGCCACCGGTCATAAGATGCCACCGAGCACTTTGTGAATGAGTTACCTGCCACCTGCCACCTGCCTGCTCCTGCCAACGGTTACATTAGCCATGTGCCACATTCTAGATATGTGGCACGCATTCAAGTGAACATTCGATATGTGGCAATCTTAAACACGAAATAGCACCCCCACCATGCCACATAGCACGCCACATGCCACATAGTTGTACTCCCAGCCACCTGATCTGTCACCTGCCACCGGTCAGTAGTTGCCACCAGCCACTTTGTAATTAGTTAGTTGCCACCAGTGGCATGCTGCGCGTGTCCAACTTAAGTTGCAGCGCTACAAACTACAATAACAAAATTTGCCGCAAAAACGTCCCTGATGCCGCGTCCACACAAAAACAGGTGTTGGCTTTAATAGGTAGGATAGTAAAAGTATATGCGAACTGAGACCATTTGGCGACTAGTGGACACCGTAGCAGAATTTTCGGGCTATACTGGACAGCATTAAGAAAGTGGGTCAGGTAGCTTTGGATCAGTTGAACACCGGTGGACAACCCGGTGGACAACCTCTTGGACAGTACTACACATCACTGAACATCAATGGACAAAAGGTCGGGGACCTTTGCAAGCTTTCGGACAGCTGTGGACAAAGCTAGGTTGCCCAATTACTGTAACCTGCCGGTATTTACTGTAACTACTGTAATAGCCGCGTGCGCCGTAATTACTGTAATGCGTGGTCAAATCAGTTAACGACCACTTACAGTAAAGACCGGCCCGTTACTGTAATTTCGCCCTCAAAAAGCACGAAAAACAGTGAAATTGCAGCGCAGCGCCGCGCTGCGCATCGCTGCGAAAAAACGGTCAACTGCACTTTCGTAGAGCACGCGAAGCTCTGTCGTTCCTCAAAATTTCAGCCTTCAACTCCACCGGGAAAGTGTTTAAAATCAACGCAAAATAGGTACACTTTGATCTGCAGCGCTGCCGCGGCGCTGCAGTGATCGGGATCAAAAATCTGAATACGCCAATCGATCGGCCACCCTCGAAAACCCCCGGGGGAGACCCCCACTAACCCCCCTAAATCGCTAAGCCCAGAAACGCTTAGTTCGCGAGATACACGCGATCAAAAATGCTCCGAAATCCCCTGTTTGACTTAGTCGCAGCGCTGCGCCGCGCGGCAACGCGCTGAGGCAAAATGACTTAGGCCATCTTGTAGGCCAGGCTAAGGACTACCACCAGCAAAAATTTGGGCCTCGAAATCCGACGGGAACCCACTTAGAAAAAATGTCTCTAAAGATACCGCCAAATCCAGACTTACTCATTTAAGGGGTTTTAATTATCACGGCCAAATATGTTTGTGGCGGTCACATATGCAACAGTGGGCGATGCATGCGGCATCAGATGAACTCAACTATACCAGGCGCGGTCGTACCCCCCCTGTTTTGCTCCCCCTGCAGTTATGGTATAAAATTTATCCCTGGCCATTTATCGAGCCAAAACTATGGCTCGCTTTCCTGGCAACAATAGGAAGTTTCCGCATAAGAGACATGCGGTAACCCGCACTTCAACCAAGCCAAAGTCGTTGTCCAAGGGCAATTTCCGAATCAAGTGCCCGGGCAGCTATACTGCGTTAACCGGTAGTAGGCATAACAGAAAGGTATAAGTACCCGGGAGACGCAAAAGACAAAAAGAACGAAACAAGGAACACGAAGCTCTTCAGGGTGGTTTGAACTGCTCTCTGTGAAATGACCAATAGGTATAACGCAAAAGCAAGTTGGTTCTACGACGACACATCAATATCTCTGCTTTTATGCTTAAGCACTTCAATTTCGAGAGTCGTGTCGGCATGATCTATGACGGCATGTCGATTATGATGGCTTGATTGAAACATTGGAACTAGTTTATTTGGTTCGCATGCTTCTTAGCACAGCACGTTCGTGGACAAAGGTTGGACAGTCGTCCAGAGTAGCCAGTTGCCTCATGAGCCGCTAGAGAAGCACCTTGCTGAGTTGTTGACGAGGCATCGATTCGTGTGTTCCTCGCCCCTTTCCGCAGAGACAACCACCGATGATCAGCGCGAACATGATGGCAGACGCGAGCATCCCGGCACCACCCAGCCCAAGCAAGACGAACCAGAGTATGCGCTTCTTCGCTAAATTCGTTAGTTCACGAGTTACCCGATAAAATGGACAGCTTACCCGGTGGCTCGGTCGATGTCCCCGTAATGTCCGTCGTACTGTATGCTTCCTTACCCTGAATGACAATACCTAACTGCGCTTTATCGTGAGCATTGGACTTACCGATAAAGTGCTATTTGTCGTGGCAGAACTGGTTTGCTTGGTGTGCGTAATCGTCGTGATTCGATGAGGTGTCGTCGTTGGCATTTCCGAAGAGCTGTGCTTGACTGAAGAAGCAGCTGGACTCGAAAGCGCTGTTGCAGGGCTTCTTTTCGTTGCGTCGCTGGGCAGTTTGCTTGGAGATGAGTGTTTGGCGCTCGCAACAGATGCAGC
>JNEY01000005.1:817138-832851 GCA_020875895.1 Aphelenchus avenae
TGCGGAATTGGTGTCGTATTGCTTGCGGCGAACGATGGTCCAGAGGGCATTTCCAATTCGTGACGGCTTTTAGCGTGCAAATGAATTTGGTCCACGTCAACGTTGCCAACGCCGTAAGCGCTAAGGCCCACGTTCGGCATTGGCAATTCATGCGGTTTTATTTACGATTCCTGGTTGAACCGTTAGACCAAAGGAGAGGCTGAAACATGTGTGATCTGGGCCAGTGTGTCTATGAGGCTGACCCGGGAACTAGAACACTAGCCCGCCTGCGACCCCACGTGCGACGCCGTTGGACAATCATAGCCCCTCCTCTAGCTGACCCCCTCGCGCCTGCTGTCGCTACTGATGCTGCAAACGTATCCTTTCTTGCATACCTCACCAGTATGCTAGCCGAGTTCGCGGCACTCACTACAAATACGTTGTGAAAGCCGCTGAGCTCAACCTACGCATGTGCCCCGAAGAATGAGCCCACTCGGTGAAGAAATTAGTGAAAGCCGCGGATGGCGGAAGGCGCGCGGGGCTCGTCCCGTCTTGGACCGCACTCGAGCAGGGAACGACGCTTTCAGCGGAGAAGAAGCGGATTGTATGCGTGTGTGTATGCACATGCCGACGTCGGATGACGTCAAGCGCTGGAGCGACCTTCAGTCAGCTGTGGAGTCCATGCGCGGCTCCGCGCATCTGGCTGCCAGCCGTTATTGCTCCGGGCGACATCGATTGAGCGGAGAAAACCATGAGCGCCTTGGCTAGATAGCACTTCGGTGAGGAGGGTCGGCCCTGCACCCGTGCGGCAAAATGCCCTCGGCAGCCGCGGCGGCCCATGTCTTCTCGTGATAAGCGTGCGTGAAGTACGTGAAAGCCCACAGACAACAGCGGTCGTCGGCAGGCTGGCCTAGTCGAGACCTCCGCCACCACAGCTACTCCCTCCACACGTCCCGGCGCAGCGACGTTCGCCGCGCGCCCCACCATTCATCTCTATAAAACGGCAAGTTTCCACCAGCCCACTTTTTTCGGCTATCGATAAACTTCTCGTGAACTTGTGCCAGAGTTCTTCTTAGTCGCTATCCTGGTTACTGTCTCCATCATCGAACGTCTGAAGAGTGCCTGCGAGGGTCTTACGTCGTCTGAGTCATTTACAAGCACCGCTTCTGCTCATACTTAATACCTATTAGATTTTCTTTCCCGAGCTACACTGTTGATTTCCAGAACGCACTGGCAGCGATCAAAATGCTACCGCGACTCTCTCTCTTTCACTCCCGTCGGCTGATATCTTTTCCTAGCTCACTGAATGGTCGCAGTAGTTCGAGATGCGGGTTAGAGGGTCCACCTTCTTCCTATTCGCAATGTGCTCTTGTTAAACTTGGGCCTGGTCTCGCGGTTAAGGATACTTCAGATCGGACAAAAATGTGAAAATGAAAAGTCGTCTAAACTTCTCTCAAAAATCACTGGTGAATAGAGGGGTTTCCGTTCGCCACTTGACCGAGACATGCCGGGTCCGGGATTGAAGACTGAAACTAGGATCCAGGACCGCGCTTGTGGCCGTTTCTTAGTAGACACTCTTTGATCTTGGAGGCCGAAACCCATACATCGACGTCTCTTCGTTGCCAGCAATTGGAAGTCAAACTCATCAATGGGACATCCTAAGTTCCTAAGTACACGACTTAGGACCTTATGAGTGTTTCGATGAAAACGGCTACCCCTCATCCGTCCAATTAGCATGTCAGTCGCGCATGCCCATACACTGAATTGTCCCCAGCGTTTCATGTACGCTCCCGGCGACAAACGGTCGATAATGGCTTTAGCCGCGGCCATCCGCTCTCGTGGAAGCCGGAGCGACTCCGTGGCGTTCGCCGTTCTTTCTCTCTCTGCCGACATCCGTCGTCAGTCTCTTGCGCCGTTCCGGGAATGTGAAGCATCGGCCTGGTCGGGGGAAAGCGGCGCAAAATAACAGGCCGTAGAGCGGCTCTAGGCTTCACGAGGCTTGACAGCGCTAACCAAATAAGCGGACGAGCAGTGACTCCTTTATTTTCAGTGATGTCTTTGATGAAAGAAGGGTTCCGCGTTGCGGCCACCGTTCACTGTCTTAGGACTCATAAGCTAGGCTTCCTGTCACAGCTATAGGATGATTACCGGACCTGAGGGCTACCTCGGACTACCTTAGGACATTGGAACTACCGACCAACCAACTTACTTACCAACCGCGCATATATTGATCATTCTTACTGCACACAATGCACTAATGACCGCTCTGATGACGGCTTCTTACTGTGAAATACTTGACCGTAAGTGGTTCTTGCAGAAATGAAGCCATGTGCTCTACAACTGGGTAGTATTCTTCTGGTGTACTTGGGCGCCGCCTGGGTTGCAGAGGCGCTCGAGGTCTACACCAACCATTTCCTCGTCCACACACACAAGCCAGGCGCAGAACATGCCCACCAAGTCGCGAAGCGACACGGATTCATTAACCGCGGACCTGTGAGTTTCGGGAAGTCTTAGCCAATGTCACCGCAGAATTCAGGTCCTAAAATCCGACACAGAATGGCACTTTGTGCAACCGGCTCTTTCCCATGCACGCACTCGACGCTCCATCGGACACCACGCGAAACTGTCCAGGGATGATGACGTAAGGTCTTTGAGTTCATGCAACTGAGTTCAAACTATGCAAGCCGAGTGGCTTGCCCTTCATTAGTGCGAAAGATTTGTTCACACTTGTAACTGGAATTAGAGCGAACAAATGGTTCTTGGCACCCTGCCTGCTCCGAACAATTGTTGCTATGCTGATGTCATTTTACACTGACTGTTTCAGGTCAAGTATGTGGAACAGCTTACCGGCTACCGGCGCAACAAGCGGGGATACCGGTAATTGAATTGTGATCTTTCGAGAAGTACTTCTTGTGTTCAGGCCACTTGAAGAGCGACTCCAAGAACAGTTGGACTTCACCTCGGTTCAGTCTCCATCGGACCCTCTCTACGAGTATCAGTGGTACCTGGTAAGTAGAGCACTCATTTTTTGTGATGGGCTCAGC
Organism: Aphelenchus avenae; assembly: GCA_020875895.1. Taxonomy (NCBI): domain Eukaryota; kingdom Metazoa; phylum Nematoda; class Chromadorea; order Rhabditida; family Aphelenchidae; genus Aphelenchus; species Aphelenchus avenae. The sequence goes on from JNEY01000005.1 coordinate 820,162, forward strand.
ACGTTGGACTGCCCCTCCCATTAACGTAATTTAACATTACAGAAGAACACTGGACAATCAAACGGAAAGCCACGCCTAGACCTGAATGTTGAGAAGGCCTGGGCGCTCGGCTTCACCGGCAAGAACATCACCACGGCCATCATGGACGACGGCGTTGACTACATGCATCCCGATCTGCGGAACAACTTCAACGCAGAGGCTAGCTACGACTTCAGCTCCAACGACCCGTACCCGTACCCGCGCTACACCGACGACTGGTTCAACTCGCACGGCACTCGCTGTGCAGGCGAGATCTCAGCGGGCCGCGACAACGGTGTGTGCGGAGTCGGCGTCGCGTACGACAGCAAGATTGCCGGCATTCGGATGCTCGACCAGCCCTACATGACCGACCTGATCGAGGCCAACTCGATGGGCCACGAGCCGAACCTCATCCACATCTACTCCGCCAGCTGGGGACCCACCGACGACGGTAAGACCGTGGACGGACCTCGCAACGCAACGATGCGAGCCATCGTGAAGGGCGTCAACGAAGGACGCAACGGACTCGGATCCATCTTCGTCTGGGCTAGCGGAGACGGAGGCGAGGACGATGACTGTAAGCATACGATGTTTGCCGTGTTACCCTTTCATCAGTCACGGTAGACTAACTTGCAACCATTTAGGCAACTGCGACGGCTACGCTGCTAGCATGTGGACCATCTCGATCAACTCTGCCATCAACAGCGGAGAGAACGCCCACTACGACGAGTATGTTTGACCTTACTACCTTACCAGCGTTCAGTACCGCCATACAAACATTGGCGTTTGCAGGAGCTGCTCTTCCACGCTGGCATCGACCTTCTCGAACGGAGGACGCAACCCGGAAACCGGCGTAGCCACCACCGATCTGTACGGACGCTGCACGCGCAGCCACAGCGGAACCTCGGCCGCGGCCCCAGAGGCTGCCGGTGTTTTCGCTCTTGCGCTTGAGGCCAACCCACAGCTGACCTGGCGTGACCTTCAGCACCTGACCGTCCTCACCTCGTCCCGGAACTCGCTCTTCGACGGACGCTGCCGTGAGCTGCCCGACCTCGGACTAGAGGTTAGTTGCGCAACAGCTGCTAGCGCATTATGCGGCTAATGACCTCTCGGAGACGGCTTAGAATGGCGGGTGATGACGGCCTGTGAAGTTTCAGGACAACCACCAGGGAGCGGCAAAGACCGGCAACTGTACGCACTTTGAATGGGAGATGAACGGCGTGGGCCTCGAGTACAACCACCTCTTCGGCTTCGGCGTGCTCGACGCTGCCGAGATGGTGCAGCTGGCTCAGGTCTGGAAGTCCGCTCCGCCGCGATTCCACTGCGAGGCGGGAACCATCAACGAACACCAGTAAGCAATGGGTGGCTTGGTACGCTATGTAGCCGCTATTTTCAGCGAAATCCCCTCGGACGGCAACCTGATCCTGGAACTGAGCACTGACGCATGCGTTGGCTCGGCCACGGAGGTGAACTACCTGGAGCACGTTCAAGCGATCGTCACGCTAAACAGCACTCGACGAGGTGACACCACCATGTACCTGGTCTCGCCCTCCGGAACTCGCACCATGATCCTCTCCCGACGCCCGAAGGACGACGACGCCAAGGACGGGTTCACCAACTGGCCGTTCATGACCACGCACACCTGGGGCGAGAACCCGCGCGGCAAGTGGCGCCTCATCGTTCGCTTCCAGGTGCGTCTAGCATTCCACTAACTGTGAGCTAACGTTTCCATATAGGGCAAGGGCGAGCACCGCGGAACGCTGAAGCGCTTCACGCTGATGCTGCACGGCTCCAAGGACCCGCCGTACGTCGGCATCGAGCCCCTCAAGGGACACGTGAACAGCAAGCTCCAGGTCGTGCAGACGGCCCACAAGCGTATGGCCTAGAGGGCCGGCAAGCAGCGGCGGCTAACGACGACTTCTCTCCCTTACCATGTGACCGTCTTTGTAGCATTTCATCTGTCTGTCCGATCGGGTTACCCGTTCCCTCAAGTCACCTCCTCCCGTTCCCACCACCACCATCACCCACACCATCGATCGTTCCGGGTTCAAGGGCGGTTATTCCGGTTCCTGCACTGTTTTGCTTTTTAGCTCGACGAAAACGTTTTGTAATGTACATGGAGTTAACTGTTAAAGATTGTGAAAACAAGGCGAACGTGGCAAAACAACGGTGGACTTCTACGCTTTTCCATTTCGTTTCTGTTGCTTGCAGCATGGTACCAGTCTTCCATCCCACTCCAAGTTCCTGTGTTGGCGTTATCAGCGGTCATCCGGCGACTCATCCCACTCCACCAGACCATCCGGTAAGATCTCCCAGATTGTTCCACCACCTCGGCATTCCACAACAGCGCGCAGAAGAGAGAGAGACTACGGCATTCTTGTGTTGTGTATCATTCTCCGATTTCTATCCCCGTAATAAACTGCAACTGTCGGTACGATTCTCACAGGCCGGGTCTTAGCGGATGGCGGAACCTGCGGCCGGTGGGAACTCAAAGCGAATTGCATTCAGGCATTCAAGCGCGCCATGCACTTTTATACCTGTCGTCTGCGAAACCAGAGACAGATACTTTCTGGACTGTTTGGCCCCAATTAAAACGTAGAGTTGGTTGAAATCCGTTGATGTTCGACTCTTCCATGGAACTGAGATGCGTGGGAAAATCTTGAAACCTCCTAATATCGGCAAAGCGGGAACCGTTTTAGCTGGACGTTGAACCTGGTTGCTGGATGGTAAAGTTTTGGCTAAGCGCTGAGAAGTATAACCAAGGGAACATCAGTTCTGTTTCATAAATCTTACAATTTTATAGTCTTGCAACGAACCCTGAATCCTGTAATACTTTCATACTGAAAATCGTTTTAGCCGCATGTTGAAGTTGGTCGTTTTAACGTAAATTCTAACAAAAGTGCGATTAGCCTGGTAGGAGTGAGTGGTGGTGGTAGTGTGGACTAGCTAAGACGTCTGCTCTTCGGTTCCATATGATTCCTCAGCACTTTGCCGCAAACAACCTCGTTTCCGTCCACAAATTGCGCGCTCGCCAGGAGGGCTAAAGGCGGCCTAGTTTTTTCGTTCTTGTGTCCACCACGCGGACCCCGTGGCATATGTACCGAACTACTTTTCGCCGCGGTTTTTTTCATTGTATCCCTCTTTGAGCCCGCACGATCGCGAGCCCATCGTTTGGCGCTAGCCCGGTTGTTGGCCATTCGGCGGCAGCGAACAGGTGGCCGGTTGTGCTCGAGCCTCGTTCGCACGCTTTTCCCGACTCGTCATTGATTGATCTGTATTGTATCACACTCCTGGTTTTCAAAACAAAAATTTTGGAGTGCACTCCTTTTTGTCTTTTCAACACAATTTTGAAAGCAAAAAATCTTGCGCGTATGTTCGATATATGATTCACGCGCATCACATGCTTTCACGCGCTACTCTGGTCAACACTTAGAATTACGCGCCTGTCTCGATAGCAACACGTGTTGCTAGCGCCACAAGCGCGAACATGCATGAGGCTGAATATCGGAAAAGTGCTATGAGATCATCTTTGTCGAATCTGTCTGTAGAATTGGCGTAAGAAAACGTAAGCACATTTTCCCTTTTTTGACACATTCGTTTGCTGCCCTTGGTCAGTGAGTGACGCTCTGTTGCTTGAATGTTTTTCGACCGCCCAGGCACGTAAAAAACGGGCTGGGATGGAAGGCTGACTTCCGCAGCTGGTTGCGCCGCTGGCGAAATTCGCCTGGAGAGGATAACCGTGTGGTCATCCCAGTCGTTTGAATACAATTCCGAGGGCACTTCAGCGACCGAGCGCGAATGGAATGTCCCCCATCTCGAGACTGTGTCGCGTCTGCCTCGCCGGAGAAGAGGCAGTGGTCGTCCGTTCGACGGTTAGCCTAATCCACTCGTGCATTCTGTGTGTTACAATCCACTTACAGTCGGAACTCTCAGCAACAAGATCCAAGCGCGTGTTTACCTCCTTTATGCGTCATCCAGATCCTTATCTCCGACTCGAGACCCGGCCCCTTTGCCTAACGGCAGTTTTTTTGCGAATGCTGTGGGGTTGTTCTCAGGCTTCTTATCGCACTAGCAAATGGGAGCTACCTATGGCCTTGTGTGTGGTGTGCTACCTTCTCGCTCTGGATGCTGGTTCATTTTTGGAGATTTCTGCTTACTGCGTTTGTTCAATGCTTCTCACTCGCAGGGGTCACGTATTAAAATTCGAATTTTATTTATGTTCCCCTCTTCGAGACACTAGTGTGCGCAATCTTCGCCAGCATGACTTTGGATTTTAGCGTCGAGTTCGCTGTGGTCTGCCCTCCATGCTAAAATTTTGTGCTAGTCAAGACAGCAGGTCAGTTCGATGCCCACAATTCGAGATAGTCAACCTGGTCTTAGCTCTAAGACACTTGTAAGCGAGCAGCTGTTGAGCTCTTCAAGCACATGCTTTCCGATTGGCCATCGCGCAGTTTGTTGCGGGAAGCGGATTCTCCGCATACGTCTTTTTGTACGCGGAAGCACTGAGTGCTAGCGCGAGGGAGATTTTGACTGGAAAGAGCCGTCTTCTTCTTTCGGTCCGGCGGTCGCGCGCTGAGGTTTTTCGATATTTTCGAAGGTCCGTGGTCCACTACCGCGCAGCGATGGCGGCAATGTGCTTTCCACTTGACATAGCGCCGTTTATTGATCGGCTTTCGCGCCGTCCGTTTCTTCGCCGTCGCACATTAATGTGTCCTTTCGTCTTCTTTTCGCGAGATTCGGACGCGCTGCCTCTCGCCGCATCGCGTGCTGCCGCCGCAGCTGCGAGGTCCAGTCGGGAGTGCGGGCAGTGACTCACGGTCCGGTGCCGGCGTGGGCAGGCCCACCGACGGACCAACCGCCTGCACGGAACGCAAAACATCCACGCGTGTTATGCAAGCAGGCGACCGCGCTAACGCCACAGTCTCGGGACTTCCTTATTTACGATCCCTTAGACCAAATAGCTTGGGATCCAAACGCGCCATGCACTCGCCAAAACGGCAAATATATCAAGCGTTTTTACTAGTTTTGTACAGTTTTGCGTGAATGAGCTTGTACACTACGATTTACCGAGCGATCACCTGCGTGTGATCCCTTTTTTATGCCCGCAAGTTTCACCGTCCTTCAGCCGCGCGGTTCCCCGCTGTGTTGTTCGCACCCTTTCCTCCGGCCCGGTATTGTTCTTTTGTCGATTTCGGTTAGTGTGATAGCGTGCGTTCGCGCGAAAATTGCACCGCGTAAACCTCACCATTTACGCCATCCGTCTTTTCACTGTCATTACACTTCTGATCCAATCGAAGGCGATGGTAGACTAGCACAAGTGCATCCGATAGCGTCGAGACTTTCTTATCTATTCGTGGGAGGCGGCCGAGTGTTTCTGCTTTCCGCTTCTTGCGTCTCACCGGAAGACAGTGACGTGTTCACGGCTGAGTCGTACAAAAAAACTTCTCCGCTCCTCCAGGATTAATGTTTTGCCTCGAATGTTGCTGGAAATCACGGCCACTCAGGACGTGCGTGATGCACATTGCGAAATAGGAAAAAGAGCTCTAACTAATAGTGGTTTTTGGTGTTTTGTGCCTCTATATGCCTGCCGTTGCTACTGTTTATATGCTGCGCCAGTACACTGCATCGCTTTTTTGGGGCTAGCAAGCCAGAAATCTGCCCTTGTAACATACATCATTGCATCCGCCGGTGTCACTTGCTTAAAGCTTTTTGCCTTGTTGCTTTAAGTTAGCTGCACCCATAGCTCGGAAAATAGTTGCGTGTTGGCGAGCCCTTGGCATTTCATGGCGCAATTGATTAGAATGCCGATATTTTCCCATTGTCCAGCGCGGTCGGTATTAGCGGAGTGGACAAGCCTCGCTGGACCGGCAAATGCCCAGCGGCGCATGGCACGCGTTTTTCGCTCACAACTCCCCATAGATCTCGTCCGGCAATACTGAGGATGAGCTCTGGCGCGTAACAGAAGACCTCCCGACCCAACCGTTGCGCCGTGTTTGCTGTGTGATTCTCGCGCGTCCTCAAGCCGCTTAATTCACGCCAAGGCGCGGCATTGTGTGCGCCTGAAGACAGGTGGAATTTGGGGCTTGTGGAGGTAAGAGGTCTTTTGTTGCCTGTCCCTCTACTTCAAGCTCGTCTTACGGCGCATACTTGCGAGAAATTCCTTTTGTCATTTCTTGTAAAGTTTCTTCGTACTGCCTTTGTTAGCTTAAGTTGCTGACAAAATCGTATTAAATCATCCGCTTGCTAGCCCAATTTTTGTAGTCTTGGACGGCAATCTCGCTCAAAGTTTTTGGAAATTGGTGAATACTTGTAATGGAGGTAATCCCACGTATCTTTCGTCCTAGCCGTTTTTTAACCGTTTCAGGTGAAGATAATTGAGTCGGGAAACTAAGACGTGGAGACACCCTAGTCCTCTTCCTTCTATAGCGCATGAGCTAAGCATGCTTGCAGCAACGCTGTCAGCGGAAATGATTATGCATAAGGTGCTGGCATAGCGCCCGAACGGGAGTGGCGCGAACATGCGGCATTGGACTGCTGTTTACCATTAGCTTGTTCCATTAAGCGCACGCGCATGTGGACAGCGCCGCTGTGTGCTTGAGCCGAGGACGACCGTTCGCGGCAGCTCGGAAACGTCCCCGAGCTCCAAGCACCGGCGGAAGGAACACAATGGAACCCATTTCTCTTCTGCCGGCAATTCGGCCCGGTCTCACCGACGAGTCGCCGAGGGCTAGGCCGGGACGCAAGTAGTGGCCATCCACCGATTTGTCCGGCGCCATGGCGGATATTTCATCTTTCCCCGTCCGGCAACCGCCATGTCCAGCTGCGGATATGAGTGGACCCCAGCAGGGAGGGTTAATTAATCTTCCCCTTAACTTAATCTCCCCGCCGTGCTGGTGACTGTCACTCAAATTGTTCGCTCGTTATCAGTGATTCAGACTCGGCTTTTCCTGGAACTGAATACTTTCGGTTGCACAAACTTACTTATTATTAGCGCTCCAGCTTGTATCATTGTGTTTCTCTAAAATTGTGTTAAGACTTTGGATTGTCAGTCAGCATGCTCGTTTTGTTCTGCTCTGCAGCCTTTTCTTTAATCACAAAGGACTCGCATTTGAGTGACTCACTGCTTATTCAGACGCTAGCTTTACTGTCCGTGTTAATATTGTTTCACTCCAGTAGCAGAACGTTTCTTCTCGAGATGATGCGTGCAAGTCTTGCAAGCTACCTGCTAACGTTGCATTTTCAGCATTTAATGCGGAAGGAGCTACGGCCTTCGCTTCCAGCACGACATTATCGAAACAGCTTCAGGAGTGGCGCTGCCTAAGTATTCAACGACCATGACGGCCGTGGATCCCGGAAGCTGGGCTCACCTATGGGTATGTTTCTCATGACGCTAGATGCAACCGCCAGCAAAACTAGGTCAGCTCGTAAAATTCATGGAAGATGACGCCGTAATTACCTAGCGGTGACAATTATGCATCTGGATGGAGGTGTTCATCAGTGTTCTTGACCCATGTTAAGATCCCTGGTCGCGCCAGTTCTCACGGCGGTGACACTAATATGTGGATTAGTTGCGCGCTTTTTGCCTCGACAGCGCGCTGAGGTTTGCGCGCCCTTGAAAGAGCGCGTGCATTTCGAGGAATCCTTGGAGGCGCGGTCCTCAGTTCGCACTTCGAATTGACACCACTGCACTAAGCGAGCGATGAAGAATGCGCCGACGCTCGTTTCGCGGATCCGCAACGATTTGTTGAGGTTGTCCGTCTCCGCTTCTCGCGGTTTTTCGCCTCGTCACATTTCGCTTCCTCGGGTCGACGACTGACCCCGATCGCTGCGAGGCTCACTGGACGTGTCATGCAAATAGACATGAGCGATGTCAACCGGCCATTGGCGCTGCAGTCGCGCTTGGCTATATTTTTGTTTATTCACTCGATGAATGGTGTTCAGTAATCAAGGCTCCCTAATGCATGTGAAACGGTACCCACGAGCGTGTGCTTGCCTCTTCCCTTCCTCCTTCGCATGCTTCCCCGCGTGAGCTACGTCCAAACACGGACGTGGTCAGACAGTCATTTTCCGGATGCATGAGTCCGCTCGTTTTCGATCCGACCATGAATGATTTGTCAGAGTGAATTATGCATTCGGCCGTCCACTCGTTTTTCGCCTCGGACGCGCGAAAATAACCAGGAAGAGAAGATGTGGGAAACGAATCCTCCAAGAGCAGCATGTAAATTCTGATTTTATTTTCCGAAAGAATCGTCGACGGAGATACTTTGGGGTGCTGCAAGTTACAAGATAATATGGCAGTCCCTCTCGCAAAATGGCTCTGCAGACGCCTGGAATAGACGATTCGGCGCCCCTCCCGCTTGTTGACATTACAAGAAGTACGAATCGCACCGGCGTCCGCTCGCGCGAACTGAACGCTTCTCGAGGGTCAATGTCGTTCGTCCAGCAGCCGACGACTTTCAACCCGCACACAAGACGGACCGTCCACGTCTTGCGCGCAGCCTCGACGGTAGTTAGTGGCCCAGTTAGCCTCTGTGTGACCACCAACGAACGCTAATAATCCCCAGCGCTACCTGTCCCGCCCGCAAAGAGGCATTGATTTCCGCCTCGGCTTGCCTCCTTCGTACTGTTCGCTTTTGAGCCTGTTTACAGCCTGGGTTTTGCACGCAGCGCTTAGCGGCGCACGACTGACCTCGAGCTGAGGGCTTGCGATCGCGTTTAGCACACGCCGATTGAGGGTCCGTCAGCCTAAGCATTCGTTTAAGTGGGGCAGTCAATGGTGCTGCGATAAACTCGATCGTGCGTCCTATCGATAGCTGCGCCGCAGTCATATTGCAGAAGCGTAGGCCAGGGTTGACCTGATTTCCCTTAATCAGTGAGGTAATTATTGCGTGAATGTCTCACTTTGATCCGCGGGACAAACCAGACGGTCCTCTCACGAACAGATATTAGCTAAGTGCAAGCGGGTCGAAGCGAACAGCTAGCGGCTTCTGGAACGGTCTCCTCCGTCATCGCTGCTGGTCTCATGGAACAGCGAATCCACTGTCCGCTGCCCACCTACCCGCCGCCGTCCTCGCCATATTCCCATCCGAATCAGCACTGCTATTCGCCTCATCCCCAACCGCAGACTCATCACTACGCCCCTCCGCCGCAGCAGCATCCTCGCCATCACTACCAGCACTCGTCGCCGTCCGGTCGATCCCCAAAATCCGCTCAATCGCCTCCCGCAATCACCGCGAAATCGACGACCACTCGTGGACATAAATCTCGCAGGCGGCTCTCGCTCATTGGCGGTGCCGATCGAGACTCCATGCTTCCGCTGGGCGACGGCACGCAGACCATTAGTCGTGCGCAGAAATTCGCTCTCAAAGCGCAGCAGAAACTTTCCATTTCTTCCATCGGCTCGGAGCTATCGCAGTCAGCCTCCGCGCTTTATTCACTTTTCACCGCTTCAAATGATCAGGGCTCGTCTTCCGGTTCATCCGGCTATGCGTCTAACGGTTCCAGCCTGTACAGCAACGGGCCACACGATCCGTTCACGGTGAGCATATCTTCTTCTTGGCCGCTATGGTTACAGCTGGGTGTAAACGCATTAAACTCGTATAAAACAAAGTTTAAGGTTAAAAATCAGCACCATTTATGACTGTTGTCTAAGGCATACTGTTTTAGGACAAAACGGACGCTGTGTCTGGGCATACTCAACGCGGTATCGACTTTCTCGAGCGGTATGGGCAATTCGTCAAGGAGCGAGCACAGATCGAAGAGGAGTACGCGTTGAAGCTAAAGTAAGTCACTACTTAGCCGAAGACAGCACACAACGTACGTCTTTAGAAGCCTCGTGAAGAAGAGTGCTGGTAAGAAGAAGGACGAGGAGGAGTGCAAGATGTACTCCTACATGAACTCCTTCTACGCCATCCTCCGCGAACTCGAGTCGCTAGCGAATCAACACGAGGTTATCGGCGAACGGCTGAAGAACGAGATCGTGCCCAACGTGACGGAGAAGTGCCGGCTGCTGCGTGGTACGAGGAAGGAGCAACTGCAGGATCTCAGCAACATGAAGATGTCTCTTAACGCTCAAGTCGAGAACATGGTCAAGCTCCAGAAGAACTACATGTAGGCGTTGAACCGTCGCCAGGGCATAAACTGCGGTTTAGGAAAGCCTTCAAGGACGCTGAAGCGGCGTACATAAAGTACGACAAGGCCGACAAGAACATGGACCTCTCCCGAGCGGATGTCGAGAAGACGAAAACCAACGCAGTGCTGAAGAGCCAGTCCTGCGAGCAGGCCAAGCAGTCGTACGCGCACGGCCTCGAGTCCGCGAACCGGGCGCAGTTCGAGCACTTCAGCCACAAACTGCCGTGCCTTCTCGAGGATATGCGGAAGTTGGACGTGCATCGCATCGATGAGACGAAGGCCGCCATGATGAGGAGCGTGGAGATCGAGACAGCGGTGTTTAAGATCATGCAAAGGTACGAATTTCTACCGGTACGAAATCGTCTGGTTCATTATCGCCTGGTTCACTGACAATCATAAGTCAAACCACGCTTATGCAGGTGCTACGACGACATGAAGGCGGCGATTGGTACGATCAACCCGGAGCACGATACGAAGGTCGTCGTGGACCAGAACAAGAGCGGTTACGCGCACGACCCCGACCACGCGTTCATCGATCTCGGTGATCCGTCAGCGGTGCTCAACGGAAATGGCGAGTCGCAGGTGGACGGCGTCGCCGCAACGCTCAAACGTGGCGCACATATCGGCAGCGGCGGCAAAAACGTGAACGGCAAGGGAATTCCTCGCAAGCACTCCATGCATCAGAGGATCTTCGGCAGTGGTTCGAACAACAGCAAGGTAAGCCTAAATCTTCGTTTTCTAACGCGGTGTTACCTACTCTGTATGGTTACTTTCGGGCACCCATCGAAATTCCTTGACGTTGGCTTGTTCACTCGCAACTGTGTAAGACCCCTTAGGGATGGTGGCACCTTTTGCGCACTATTGTTCTTATCGTCTTGCACCATCCTTGCAAAGTTATACGGCAATATTCAGACGAGCCAGGCCACGGGTGACTACGGCCATCTTCCGCCTCAACAACGGTGCAACAAGATCGACTCGAAGATCCAGGAGATTCGCAAGGAGATCGAGACCAAGGAGCAGTCCCGTGCAGGGCTCAGCAAAATGCGTGAGGTGTACACTAACAACCCCAATCTGGGCAAGGCTAGCGACGTCGAGGACCAGCTGGCACTCTATCAGAAGGAGCTCTCGGAGCTAAACGCGCAACTAGAGCGTTTCAAGGTGTGTACCGTCAGCGCAACATTTGAAACCTAACGGAATTGAAGCCCTTGGAAGTGCGAAACTTCGTACAAGCTACCAGTATCCCTATACACATCTCTTTTCGTGAGCTTCATCAGTCGCTTTTAGCGTTTGTTCGCGGAAGCCCAGTCGGAACTCAACACGCCGCTGCATTCAGCGTCCTCTTCGTCTTCACCGCGTGTTCTGAGCGCACCTGGCTTCCACAACAACAACGGGAAGCGCACTTCTTACTCCGAGGAGTCAGTCTCCTCCGAAGGCTCCATGCTCGGATCAACGAATCGGCTGCACAACCCCAGCCACGCTGTCCCGCCACCCTCGTTAGCGAATGGACATCGTGAGTGTCCGCACAGCGGATTTCACTAATGCTTGGTTTCAGACAACGGCTCGCCTCGAGGTGACCTTCCGCCCGAGAAACCTCCTATCCACCCGGAGCTGCACCACATCGACGCGAACGTTCACGGCGACTTCTACGAGGAATGCGGCGATGAGCTGCAACCGCTCGGCACTTGCGTCTCGATGTACGCATTCGAGGGCAGCGGCGACGGCACAATGGTCGCGATGAAGGAGGGCGACGAGATGCTGCTGCTCGAGCGAGACGAAGGTGACGGTTGGACGCGCGTCAGACACATCGGTTCCAACTCGGAGGGATTTGTGCCCACGTCGTATCTTCAGTGCAAATGGTACCCTCAGTGAGGGTCGCTGCTTGGGATACCCGCTGCTCCTTTTTCGTTGTACAGCAGGATGTGTGAAGTCCACGGATTGAGCAAAAAATTGTGCTCATCTTTGAACATAGTCTTGACTCTCGTGGAGCAACCTTTGACTCTCGTGAGTATTTTTCCTTGTGCTGGGTCCTAGGTCTGCCGATATAGTCAACGAAAGCGTCCACTTGCATCCGTTTCCTTCTCGCGAAGGCGTTCGTTGTCCCTTTACCGCTAAAACGTGTAAGCATCCGCTGCGGCATCCGTTCAAGGCGCATAATTATGTCTGCCACCGCTTTATCTGTTGTATTCGACGATGTGATTCTCCCATTTCTCCTTAGCTCCATGTTTTACTGTTCTAGTTTGCGGAGTACGGGTTATAGTGGTCGGCTTTCAACCGCTTTATTCCACTGAAGCCGTACTCCGCATCGTTTGACTTTTACTTCCAACTGCATGCGACTTATGCCCCACACGTAGTCCCCTGCTTCCTCCGGCACGCAATTTCTTTGAGCTCAATCCGTCGTTGCATTGTACGTGTTCGGCGTACCCCTAAGTCGTGGGAGGACGTTGGTTCGTTTCGTTCCCGATGATTTGGCTCTATAAAGATTTATCGTTCTACTTAAGACTTGAACGACTTAATTAGGACTTAGGACTCGTTATTGTGTAC
>JNEY01000005.1:837691-867180 GCA_020875895.1 Aphelenchus avenae
TTTTGTCGCTAAATCATTATTTTCGAGCGCCAACATACACAGAAACTTGATATTAGTTGGTTGTAGTATGTCTCGGAACGTAAAAACGTATCTACAACAAAATTCTTGAAGTGGGCCCTTAACAAGGGTGAACCTCGGATAAACACGTATAATTTTTTAGCGAGGGATCCAATCGATACGGGGACCACTTTGCTCGACTTAGAATTAAATTCTGCATCGTCCACGAACTTTACCCGATAAAAATCGGTCAAGAATGAAACCTACAGACCTCGAGACCACCTCGAGTCCTGACGAAAACAAGTGTACCTCGGATGAACGTGCACAACTTTTTTCGGGGCAGGCCAAATGCGCTAAAACCATAAAAAATGGGTTCAAAAACGTTGAAAATAGTATGTGCGTCGAAAACGGCGTCGAAATCGGTTGAGAATGAGCCCCACAGACCTCGAGCCGACCTCGAGTCCTGACGAAATTTTCAAAAAATTTTGAAACCGACCTCGAGTCCAAATCTGACCTCGAGTCCGTCCTCGAGGACGTCCTCGAGGACATGTCCGCGCATTGTGCGCACCTCGAGTCCGAGTCCGAGTCCGAGTCGAGTCCGAGTCCTGGGACTCGAGGTCGACCTCGAGGACATTCATTGTGCGCACCTCGAGTCCCGGACTCGGACTTGGACTCGGACTCGGGGTCCGCATTGTGCGCAGGGCTTTAGTGTGCCAGCCGTATAAGCTAGAGCACTTGTGTTGTTCGCTCCCTTTCGAAATAGTTCAAAGTTTTCGTGGTCACAAGGTAATGCTAAAAAACCTTTTTCTACTTGAGCATTGTGGTTCCAGGGAATGATATTCCACCTGAGAGTGCTTCACGATCGCTTATACTCAATCAGCGGCGACGGACTCTACTAACGAAAACCGACTAGGTACTTCTGAGAAAACGCATTGATCTTAGCGGAGGGGCAACTCGATCTATTTGCTTCCAAGACGGACTTCTTGTGAGTAGGCGAAGGAGCAAGCCTTTACAGCGTTATGCATGATTTTCGCGGGTGAGGTGCGCAATACATTCGAAAGTGCAGACATCATTCGCGAGGTATCCGCATACCGTATTGGTTCTAATATAAGATGATGTCTTCTATTTTTTGATGGTCAAATTTTCGAGGTTTTCCTGAAAGTCCTAAAGGGTCCCCCCAATGGATTTAGCAAAATTTTTCCAAATTTTACTGACAAAAAGTTCTCGTCTAGAATGAATAGTTATGGCCTAAAACGTATTCTAAACATGTCTCTGTGACAAGTGATCTTTGAATTTTTGGCGATCGTCTTCTATTAGGGCTCGTCTTCTATTAGAGCTCGTCTTATATTAGAACCAATACGGTATCATACAGGGTCGTTGACCTCCTGTGTACAGGTTCTGGATGCTCCAGACCCACTGGGTAGTCGCAACCGCTCTTTTGAAGAATCGGTGATTGGTAGCGGAAAGCGACTTGTACTTCTCTTGCACAAGATCGACCCGGCACCGAAGTAGAACATTCAGAGCTGGCTTGCTTACCTGCCCAATGAGTTGCCAACCGTTGCGTTCAAGGCGTCGACACAGGAACGGAAACCAGAAACCCGTAGGCGACTGACTACGAATATGACCAACCTTGCCGACGTTTAGGGTCGCTACATCAAGGTGCGACGGAGCGGATCTGGTGATAAAAATTTTCACCTACTACTGTCGCAACAAGGGCATCAAGACGTCCTTGGTGTCGGCGTCATAGGTTAGTCGACTTTTGTCGCAAGATAACCCTCAGATGTTTTTAGGTTATCCCAACGTCGGCAAAAGCAGCGTGATCAACAGCTTGAAGCGAAAGAAGTCCTGCCAGACGGGAGCAACTCCTGGGTTGACAAGGTGCACCCTTCATCGTTCAACCCGGTCCGTGTTCATACCCGAAGCACCTTGGGCGTTTAGACACTTGCAAGAAATGGAGGTGAACGACCCCATTAGTTTAATTGATTAGCCTGGAGTCGCCCTTGTCTCCTTCAGGGCCATTTAGCCGTTTAAAGTCGGCACTTCTTCAAGCATCAGGTCAGTTCTATGCCGCAGGTTTCATGCCTCACTCATGAGCGTTCAAATGTCGTACGACATTTGTCACACTCATGCAAAATTTTCCTCACAAAAGAGTATAAATAACAGGGCCGATTTTCAGGAGACCATTCTGCACCGCTCTCGTGTTCTTCCGCACAGCTCGTTCCCATGGCACATCCGTCGGCCAATCCGCGTCCGCATCTGCTCTTTCCCGAAGGTAAGCGCTTGTGCCGTTAAAACGCTTGTGCAAGGTATCTTGTCCCGTTAAAACGGTTCGGACAACGCGGTTTCATTGCTGATTTAGAACGTAGAACTCATCGCGACTCTACCAAGCGCGTCACCAACGCGTATGGAGCCGACGATTCAAATAGTGAGCGCCCTACTAGTAAGGCGTCGAGGAAATCAACGCCGTCTAAGCACCACCAGTCGCGCAAGTCCCGTCCGCCGGAGAAGCTCGCATCAGACTCTGCTTCGTCCAAGAAGCCTGGAAAGAAGAGCTCCTGCAAGAAGTGCAAGCCCGAATCGGACCGGAGCAACAAGGACGGACCTCCTTCACCCGATGGCCGGAACGAGAAGTGGATTCAAAGTAGGAACTTTACTCCTGTGGTCCTTCCCGGCGGCACGCTCACCATCAACGGAGGTGTGCATATGAAGTAACAGTCTATCTGCCTCTGAGGAGTTCGTCTACTACTGACCATATGGAATGTATAACTGGATCAATAAATGGTACATTTCGCTTACGTTCCCTATCAGGAAATGGTGGTGATACGGCGGTTATAGAGGTGTAAGGCAAGGGGGATCACTCTCAACATGATGCAAGCGTGCCTAATGTTAAGTGTCATACTGCTACATAATTTGCACCGTTAAAAATTGAGGCTCACCCTTGAAATCGTGCTAAACGAATGATTGCGAAAGTTAGGCGCCTGGTGAGAGGTGGTGAGCGTCATCGAAGGCACATGAACTGACTACCTTTCGACTGTCCAGGTCCCTTTCATTCGGATCACATCCGCTCGGCAACGACGATTGAAGAGGGCAGCACGGAGGACGACTTTACGCATCACCCGTGGCAACGACACTTGCTTATCTGTGGGGGATCGTCGATCTAAGAGACCCCTCCTCTACTTCCACAATCCGTGCTGGACATTGGATAGACATTTATCAAGCAGTTACGAAACTGCGCATTTGGATGGACACTTTTTTACCGCAGGAGGACGGTCCGAACTGATTGTGTGGGAACTTGAGAGACCAGGTACGTATGCATTGTCATAAATTTTACAGTAGATTTGTTGCAAACATGCATGGAATAAGTTCCCTCATTTAGCCTAAGGCTCCTAAGAGCCAGCCAACTTGGGCTGGTGGACTCATTCGCAAGTCATTCTGCTACTGTGACATGTAAAGCGCGTCACGCATCCTCACGCACTAAGGCTTCAGAGATTACCTCACTAGCGTCGACATGAGATGGTTGGTTCACCGAAATTCATTTATAAATCTGAGAGCGCGACAAAGCGCAACACTAACTTTCAGGGTTCGAGGAATGCGTCAAAACCGTAGAAAGCTTCTACCGTATTGGTTCTAATATAAGACGAGCTCTAATAGAAGACGAGCCCTAATAGAAGACGAGCGCCAAAAATTTCAAGGTAGACTTGTTACAGAGACATGTTTAGAATACATTTTAGGCCATAACTGTTCATTCTAGACGAGAACTTTTTGTCAGTAAAAGTTCGAAAAATTTTCCTAAATCCATAGGGGGACCCTTGAGGATTTTCACAAAAACCTCAAAAATTTGACCGTCGAAAAATAGAAGACATCGTCTTATATTAGAACCAATACGGTAGGTGCGTATGTCAGCTTGGATACCTGCGCAACCGAAATGAAACGTCTTTTCCGGTAACCCTTCACAAGGCTGAGTGGCATGGAGAAGCTGTCAAAACGCCCTCTATGCACATTCGCGAGATTACCTGTTCCTTGCATTTGTTCACGCACTGCATTGCCGTTGACGTCTTCGCGCTCTTACGAAAACCCTGCCTGATACTTACGTTTGACTTCCCTGAATAAAACACATCATTCTTGGAAGTCCGCAGCCCGGAATCTATACAACGAGTGATACGTGTAGGTGTACTTGGAAGAATCACGGATGGGGGGGGGGACTGAACCGTTGACGCGGGACCCAACTGAACTGTCACAACGGGGGACCCGACTGAACCGCGAAAATTATAAGGGTTCAGTCCCCCTCCGTCCCCTACGACGGGAAGGGAAGCTATTGAGTACCCTTAACTGGATACGGATGGTAACGGGTAACCGTAACAGGTATTTAGCCGCGAATGTATTGTATCGTCGGATCAATAGATTGAACGATCTGAAATGAATGCATACGCGGTCCAGGGACGTGATCGTAGCCGCACTCAAGTTAGAGCGTCCCTTGGTACTTGTTTCGTATGCAAACTATGACTACACAAAACTTTGCGAAAGGTACCACGGGGTAGCCCTGTCTGCGTGGCGTCTGTACTCCAGGTTATTAAGGGGTTTGCCATGTCAGGTACCCTATTTCCCTCGTATTGCATGACTCGCGCGGTTTAGATCAAATCGATGCAGTTCTCTTCTTTCTCGCGACGGTGCGTGACCTTCTTCTTTACATGTTCCAACTGATTCAAGGACTATTGGATTCACAAAGCGGCACGAAGGTAAGCTATTGTTATCTGTCCGTACATCGCTGCCGAGTGCGTACTTAAGGATTGGGGTTTTAGCGCGGTGGTACTGGCAACGCATCAGTGGTCGTCGACGCTCAGTCTAAACTCTACGAGAATCTAAACGATGACATCGGCGACCCAAGAACCGCTCAGATCCCAACTAACTAACCGTGCCGAGGTTCTGCGCGAATTCATGCTATGTACACTGACGACCTTCGAATAAAGTGCGATCCGATATACGTCGCTGAACCTCATTTGTCACATTGCCTCTTCTTCATCGTGGACGCCTTCTAGGGCACCTGAAACCGTTCCTGCCCGGCAAATGCTGTTTGGCTTGACATAAGGTATCTCTGCCCGAGAACCGGTTATTCCCTAAGTATCTGGCTACGCGGATCCTGCCAGTACAGATTCGTAAAGTCTAAGCTGTCTATTCATGCAAGCCTAGTAATGACGAGGGTACCTCGGCAAGCATGTTGTCAGGTACCAGAACTGCTAGAACCAGATGGCCACGTGTAGTTTCCTCGCAAAGGCAATTATCCTCGAAGACATGCGGTATGCACACACGCATGTAACCGGAGAATGCGGCGGAAACCGTTTATCCCCACTCGTGGCACAATGGTTCTCTTCGGCATGCAAAATAGGCCTTGTGGGTATCTTTTCCTCCTGGCGCGGCAGGCACCGGAAACAGAATCCATTATTGCGCATTCTCAAGTAGAATGCGTATTTCTTCCGGTGCTCCGTCTAAGTGTGCTTCCCCGCCCTCACCCACTAACAAACATCGTCCTTCACGGTGCCTTTAAAAGCGTCCCTTCGAGGAGTGCTCGCAGGCGGTATTGCTTACGCGCAGTTGTCATTCGCATCTGTTCCTGACACGCTAACTTTGACGCATATCTAGGCGGACTTCCGCTCTTCGAATCGGATTCGCTAAGTACGCAATGGGTAAGTAAGGCGGGCAGACCTCGCTTAGCGCATCACTGAACGTCACTTGTGTCACAGGCGTCTGGTGTAGGGCCTTGCCCGAGTTTTAAATGTTCGGCTAAATACGTACGGCCGCTTCGTTATCCCTCTTCACACGTCGTTGTCCTTTGTCTACACGTCCGTTTCCTAGTCGTTCAAGCTGGCTCCGACAGCGATAATGAAGGAAAAGGTTGCCATAGAGAAGCAGATGAACCTCTTTCAGCATATTCCGCTGAATTCTGCAGTAATAGAGAACATGAATAAGGGTAGGTCAAAATTAAATTTGGTTTCACCACTAAGCATAGCTGCTCTGCGTGTCTTATGTGACAATCACTTCCACGCAGAAATCCTCAAAAAAGTTTTAGGCCTCACGAACAGTGAGGTTAAACAATCGTTTCCTTCTAGTCCCTTTACGCCGTAATGTTTGTCGGTTTAGCGCTCTTCCAAGAGATCAAGTCGCGCCAAGAGGACTTCATGAGGGCGTTCAATGCGGGTAACCCCGCAGGGGCTGCGGAGGTCTACGATCCCGACGGCTACTTCATGCCGAACGAACATAGCCCGGTGAAGGGCCGCAAGGGAATCGAGGAGTACTTCAAGCAGGACATGGCCGATGGCGTCGCCAGCGCAACGGTAAGTACCTTCACGTAAGAGTGAAACTGCAAAATCTTGCAGATCATCACGGAAGAAGTCAACGGCAGCGGTGATTGGGCTTTCGAGCGCGGCAGCTACCACCTGGATGGATCGCGCGGGACGGAGTCCGGAGCCTACCTGCAGGTGTGGAAGAAGATCAACGGCGTATGGCTCATCCACAACGACTGCTTCAACGTGATCAAGCCGGCACCAAGCCCTGAGCGCGACGTCCCATCGGCAGTTTCTCGTATGCTTTCTATGGGCTAGCTGAACACATAGGTCTCAGTATGTAACTGCACTTTCCTGTTGCTACCGTAGCAGTATCGCATGTCGCTTTCGTAATAAATATGCGCTGCCTGATACCCTTGCCTTCAGTCAAGATAATTTGAGTAGAGTACCGATTTCGTTCTTAGCTTTTCACTCCTGACAGTCCAGCACTGACACAGCTCGCTAAACATATCATAACTAACAAGCAAACAAACAAAACTATGGAACTTTACTGGGGAAACCGTCAGGTGTTCGAACCTCGGAACATCTGAACAAATACGTGAACAAGGTTGCGTCAAATCGGGACTGCGATACAGGGGTCAAAATATACTAGGTAGTCTGCCACGCAGGCACAAAGTAATCAAGCGTCTCTCGGCATCTGGTACTTCTTCTTCGGGGCGACGATGCGGCCGCGTCCAGCACGGTGGCCACGTCCACGGTAGCCGCGACGGCGGCGTGCGCCGGCACGGCGATCGGGAACAGGCACGCCAGCGAACGTGCTAAACAAACTCCGATGGTTGCAGCTCTCGGAGAATAAAGGCGAAGTCAAAGAAACCGTGAGCACAGGATGCATAATGGAAGCGAGGTCAAGAAGACACATTGCAACGGCTGGGTCAACCACTAGGAGCTTAGAGTGGCACTTAGAGTGAAGGAGTTAGAGTAGGTGTGTGAAGTTCTGCCACAGTTTGTATTTGGGCAGGACAGTCTACCTAACCTGATGGATCTTCGGCAAGGAAGCGAACAAGACGACTAAGTGGAACAGAGTTGGAAGCATATCAACGGAGATAGTGTCTGACGAGGCACTTACTCGGAGCTGACGCTACGCTCCATATCCGCAAACAGTTCAACCAGCCGCTGCTTGAACTGCATCGTCGCTTGTCCCTGGCCCCTGGCGTGCAGCATATCGAAGATGCGCCCGATGTAGAACGCTAAACAAGTTCCAGAGCTTCGCGTTTTACGTTTCGACAAAGCACTTACAGACACATCCCATGAACTCCTCCTTGTGGTCAGCCTCTCGCGGGGACCATGGGACGGACAATGCACGTTCGGCCAGTGGCACAATCGAGGAGGCGCTGCGTCCGTCGCTCGCCTGCTCGTCCACAACGCAGACATCTGAAATGAGCCCGTTCACTTTACTCTGTTTAGATTATGAGCAATACCGTTCAGAGTCAGGCGCTGCAGGCGCTCGATCGCATCCACGTGTTCCGGCAGCTGGTGCTTCTTCTTCGGAGAGACGAGGCGGCTGCGTCCACGGTAGCCGCGTCGACGGCGTGCGCCGGCACGGTGATCGGGAACCGGCACGCCAGCGAAGGTGCTAAACAAACCCCGACGGTTGCAGCTCTCGACAAGTTGAATGCGGTACCGAATCTGCAGTTCGAACGACTTCGCGTCGATGCGGTCCGTGCTGTAGCGCTTGAGAATCATACGGTTGTTGAAACCATCGTAGCGAATGTTGATGCGTTGACGGCTCGCGTATTCCAGCTCCTGAATGGTGTGTACGCGGTACTCCTGCGGACAGTTGGTGGTGTAGATGTCGACGAGGTACTGCGACTGAGCCTTCGTTTGCTGGTGTTCCTAAACAAGCGTTCAGCAAGGAAGCGAAGCAACCGTGACTCTTAACGAGTTAAAGATGTCCATGGAGAAGCAGTTAAGCAAGCAACGAACCTTGCGGAATGTGGCGATCGCATCATACAAGCTCGAAACCTGCCTGCTCTGAAGCATCACATAACGAGGCACCTCTCCGCCGCTATGCAGCCATTGGGCAAGCTTCTCCGGGTCGATCTTCACCGCAGGTGCGGTGCCGCTCTCATTGCGGCTACAGGTTGCCGTAGTGATTGATCGGTAAAATGAGCAAAGACGAACCTGAACTTCAAGCAGTATGCCGCCTTGAATGTCGGGCGCTCGAGCAGGTCCTGGCACGGTTCGGGCAGTTCGACAACACCCACGAGGTGAATGTTCTTTGAGGTGAACTGTCCAAGAAGCGTCGCGCAAGCGTCGGCAGAGAGCGCTCGAAAGTCGCAGTTATGCACGACGAGCTCGCAGTCGGCCCAGAGCGTCTTGTCCACCTGTGAGAACGCGTCCGCCATGGGAATCTCGAAGTGAATTCCCTTCAACTCGAACTTCTCGGACACGTAGTTGTAACCGTTCAAAACGCGAGCCAGCTCGGAAATAGAGCACCTAAACAACTGAGGTGTCGGAAGACAGACAAGGTGTCTCATACTTGACTTCGATGGTGTTGTCGGTGGCGATCTCGACCACATCCGAAACAGCGCTGCCCATCAAGCACAGGTTCTTCACGGACGGCAGGTGGCTTTTCAGGACCGTGCGAGAAATGGGGAAGCCAGGAATGGACGCTTTCGCAGGACTCCTCGTCTTGTGGCATCCTGGCGGGACACTGGTGTGTCTCGGAACTAAAGGATAAAGAGTTAAAGGTGCGTGCAGGTGCGATGTGAATCTTTTATTGTCAAGTAGGCTCGTAGGCACTTACCCGCCGCCACGTGGCCAGCCACATGAGGCTTGCGACCGTAGGGTCCGTTGATCCGTTGGCCGGTATGGAACTTTCCGGGGCTGCGGACACTGCTGCCACGGCTACTACCACGATGCACGAATCCTGGAGGCGGTGGCGGAAAGGCCGCATTGCTCTCCTGGAGCGGCATCGTCGAGCTTCGGACAGCATTGAACGGCTTGCGGAAACGGCGACGACGACCTACGTAAGGAGAACCCGCGGCGGCATTGTTGTTATCGGAGCCGCCCGGTGAGTTCTGGCTGTACGCCTTTGAGCGGGAGTCCGAGACGAAACTACTTTCCGAGCAGGCCTTACGTCCGGATCCCGTAGGGGCACTGCGCTCCTCATCACCGACCTTCCCCTTCTCCTCGCTACAGCTGTGTCCAGTCGTTGCCACGGGCCTAAACTGTTCTCTTTAAGCTGACACAGTTTCGTTGACCTTTTAGCATGACTTTGCTATTCACCTTGCAGGGCAATTATTTCTATGTGCTAATCCAAAGCACTTACGTCTTGCTTGCCTGACGATTAAAGCGCGACAAGCGGTGGCCAAAGCTCCCTGCGGGGCAGACTTCCTCACGCTCGGGCGAGTCTTTCTAAAACAGTGTATTAACCTAGAGGTCTCAATCCGTTCGTCTGACCGTCACGCTTTTCAGTTTTCGGGTTTCCAGAAGGGAGGTCAAACTAGTTCAGATCGCCTTCGTCAGGCCCAGGTGTTTCTCGACGTGTCTGGATCGGGACTATTTTCCCTCGTAGGTTTTTGGTATGTTTGGATATGACCTTTCCCTATTTTTTCCTAACTGGCGGAAATCGATCAGAATTCGTGGGATTCAGCCATGGGATCCCTAGCCCCGGCTGGGGCCCAGTTGCCCTGGGTTGGCTCCTGCGCCTGCACTAATCACTGCACTTGAGCCGCCCGACTGTGATTGGAGCTGAACTAACGGACGGCCCGACACGATTCTCGAACGTACCTGATGGTTCATATCTTCCTCGTCGTCGGTGAATACTCCGCCACCCCTCTGAGTCCACTTCTCGTCTTGCGATTGCATTGTTGAAAGTTCGACGATCAACGCTATCGTCTAAAGAAGAAACACGTAAGCGCACAATTTGCTTGGACAGAAAGATTGTAGCTCGAGAATATCAGCGCTAGCTAGCTTACAAACGTCCAGCAGCAAGGGGCAATTGCGCAAACGCGCGAGGGCCTCGAGCGCAATTAGCGCAAAAGTGGCGACAAAGCGACAGATCAACACCGCCGAAATACACGTGCCAAATTCAATCGTTTCAACATTATTTGTGGGCGAGTTGCATCAGCATCGGAAACTGAATGGTGCGACGGTCAATTGTATGGCTTGGTTCTCCTCGGGTCCGGAGAAGGTTCCGATTCAAAAATTAATAAATGGTTCCGATTCCGAAAAAAACACCGATTATCATAACACAGGACGGCATTACGGGACGAGACGGCACCTCCCCCGATCCATCTAAGCTGACTCCATCTCCGACGACTAGGGCGAAAACAGGCTAAACTATTCTATGCACGGCATGGAGGTAGGTAGAAGAAGGGCGGTGGGGAGAGCGATTTGAGCGGTGGTGTGTCCCTGCGAACCGCGGCAAAGAAGAATGAGCCCTTCGCGTCACCCTCCCGCACGGTTGCCTTCCACCCTACTTCATACCGCACGTTGTGGTGTTTCGCGAACCATGCACGATCTGCATGAGTACGATCGGCGCGAAAAAGCAGAATTTAAACGCTGCTTCAAAGCATTTCAACAACAGACATTTTATGGAAACCTTAAGATACAGGTAGGAGCATTCCTCTACGCTATTTCAGGAAACGTTCCATTGATGTCCAAGAGACCCGCGGTACAAGCGTAGAGTGTTCCTCTACGTAGGAACACTCTACGCTTACCCAGAAAAGGGTGTGTAGATGTAGGGTCACGTAATTATCACACCCATTCATCTCTTGGCATCTTCAAAAAGTGTCTAGCGCTGAGGTACAGCTAGCAGTTAAGTTGGTCTAGCCGCATTTGCGCCCAAACAACATTTGCATACGAAAATGCCTCGTTGAGAAGGCATTTAAACTGAACAAATTGATCGTCGTTATTTCTACCACCCGTTCCCTCGTCGGCTGCCCAGGCTATCGAGGTCTCCGATGTCCGGTATGCCCTTACTGCCCGAATCCTCACCTGTCTGCTCGGTGTTTAGAAGCGGCTCGGAAGTGTACTCATCTGCATGCGGAAGGTGCTCAACACGACGGCGTCGTTTGCTGCAAACACGGGAATCATTGCAAGTATGCGGACCCTTCAAGCGAACAAAGCGGATCACCGGCTCACGCAAGCGCAAAGAACCTTAACGTGAGTTTGCCGTTTACTTCACCTTTATCAGCTTGTTGTTTTCCAGGTGACGGGAACTGTTAGAATCGGCCGGACCGATGACTCGTCCGTGAACGTTGTAGGCAGGCAAGACCGAGCGTGCTGCAGGTAACTCGGGCGAGTTTAAACTGTAAATCGGTAGTGTTTAGCCGTAACGCATCGCCGCCGCCTTCAACGCACTGTCGAAGTTTGCACGAGGATGCGTCCGCCGCCCGCGCCATCGCTAGGCCGAGACGCTCACCAAAATCGCAGGTCTGCTACGTGGGGCTTCTGACGAAGGAGCAGGCCGAGGAATCATGCAAAAAGCGTACGGAGTTCCGCCTCTACCATCGACTGCCGTCCGACGCGCCCGGAGTTCACCAGCTGAGAAGCGCCTTGACTCTGACGATTGTCTATAGAACAAGTGCCGGGAATTACTGGTATGTTTGGGCAACCTATAGTACTTGTGTTACTAGCCAAAGCACATTTCAGCCACTATCCAATCCGACAAAATGGCTATGCATCCGACGAGGTGGGGTACCGCGTTCGCGTCGACTACGGTGACCCTGCGTCTCCAGAGTTTACATCGATTCCACAGCTGATCCGCTACTACACCCTTTTCTTCCACAAGAACCCGGACGCCAGCTGTGGCGTAGAAATGGACGTCTTCCCCTGGTGGACTGCAGCTCAGAGACGACGCGGAGAGTAGCGATGGATCGCGGAAAAATAGCATTTCTTACTAGTATCGTTGACTTCGTCGTAATAAAGTTGTGTCCGAAACGCTGTCTTCAGTTACCCCTCTTAACAATGTCAGTGTCAGTGTCAATGAACTCAGTGTCCTCACAAACTCCAAGAGAAAGGTGTTGATCAGTGACAGGTTGTGTCACTGCCAGCTACATGACTAAAATTTATGCTCTTCGCAAGAATCGGGATAAGACCGAAGCTCTTTGTTTGTGCATCGATATCATTTTAGTCCTTTTGTGATGCCGACCTTTTGTGTCCATCGGGACGACTTGAGTTTTTGCGCACTATGCCAATGTTCCACTGGCGCGCAATTATCTAAGCGCCGGGATAATGAAACCAGCAAATACTGGCAGGATATTAACTCAACTTTTCCATTATAAAACCATCGTATTGATTGCCTAACACAGAGAACTAAACCAACAAGTTACAGACAGCCTGCCAAGCGGACCTTTCGAAAACGTCAATTGGGAGCGCTAGCAAGCAACTCAAGCTGGACCAGTCAAGCGGTGAATTCCGGATCAGAAACGTCCTCTGCGACTACTACTACTCCGAAGAGTCGGAAGGGTTCCTCAGCAAGCATGCTCCCGGCAGACTGAGCGACGTGCGAAGCAAATCCCTGCCAGTGATACGCATTTTCGGCATCACCGACGATGGCAAGTGCAACTATGTAGCTATGCGAACAGATCTGCTCGTTCCTGAAAACCAAAAGCATACCGCTTCCTTTCTGCGGTGCAAACTCGTCATGTGTAAGGCAAGTTTAGGGAAGAAATGCTGCGCGCATATCCACGGCATCCTTCCGTACATCTACCTGCGCACCCGATCGCCGTTAACCGATGAGCTCAAAGAGAACCTCGAAAGGATTGTCAAGGACGTCATCCGATCGGTGAACGCTGACGGACGCTGGGAAGCGGATACTTCCGATGCACGCGATAACGGAAGAACAGTACAAGTAAGATAAAAGATGACGCCATTAGCCCAATGAGTGCTTAGATCAGTCTACGGGTACTACAAGGAAGAAGAATTCTTCGCGAGAGTCACCCTCTACGATCCGTGGCTCACCAAACTGTGAGTGTGTCCGATCACCACTAAGGAGCGTGGGGATCGTTTCAGAGTCACGACAGCGCTTCAAAAACATGCGATGCACCAGGAACATCTACAACCATACAACGCGCACATTCCCTACCTTCTGCAGTTCTTCATCGACTATTCCATATTTGGCATGGGATTCGTTTGCCTGCGGAACGCATACTACCGCAAGGACGACAGGAATCCCGCGGCAATCCGGTACGAAATTTTTCTGCCTCGTTGTGCGCCAGGAAATAGCGAACACTAAAAGCATCGCAGAGCGCGTGCTGCATGTCCCGATTTTTTTCTTGTTCATGCCATTGTCCTCTTAGGTCGGAGCTGGGATCGGTCTCCAATACGGCGGTTGAATTCGACGTTATTTCGGACGACATTTTGAATCCTCAACGAGTGGGAACGAGTAAGTCGCAGCTAGCTTCACGCGTCAGTTACGCAAACACAATTTAGAGTACGAGAACCCCGGCTTGGAATTCCTCTGGAACGAGGAAGCGGAACGTTGTCGATTGCGGGATGCTAGCCTCAACGTACCAACAGAAGGAAGTAGGGCTGCTCGTTGAAAACAAATCTGTTTTAACCTGTTCTTCTAGCCATCGGAGAGCCAAAGTTTCTGTCGGAGCAGGAGATCGACCTGCGAAGGGACTTTCAAACCTTAGTGGAATCGTTGCGTCAAAAAGAACGACAGCCATCACAAGATGCGCCTGTAAGCTCGCAGCAGGTCTTTACGCAAGCTATCACTCAAGAAGTGAGTGGTAAGTTGTGTTATTCATGAACTGACGACGAGGATCCGTGGATCACTTTAGTTAGCGGCGTTGATGATGAGACCGATGCTGATCGCGTGCAACCGGAGGAAGCTTCCCGGCTATGGGAGCACCAGGAGCTGCAGTTACGCGGATTTGAGGCGGAGGACGACGACGAAGTATGCTCACATGAACAGCTGTATTTAATTCTTGATTAAGGGTCAAGAAGATATGAGCCAGTCAGCGATGGACGAAGACACGCCTGACGCACCGCAAAGTACTCATGTTCCTGCTGAACTTTTAGACGCTAGCGGGGCTAAGATAAAGTAAGTGTGATGCGCGATTTCCTAATATAGACAGTTAACTGTACTAGGAAGCAAACGCTAGTTGAGCCCGCTTGCAAGAAGCCGCCCCGAAAACCGAGGATCGTTACGCTTGGCAAGCAGCTGTCGGAGGAGTCCACAAGCAAGGCCTTCGACGAGTCCGCCACGCCACCTCCTGTTAAAATGAAGAAAGCTAAAGCCCGTCCACTAGAAACCTGGCATAATCTCGACTCTTATGGCGATGTATGTTCTAACTCATCCAACCAGTTGGGCATATACCCAGATCATGGCGGAGATACGACGTTTAGGTATCGTTTCGGACCAGCGTCTTTGTCACTCAGAAGGCAACGGCTCCTACCTCCACGGAAGCGGCGCCAGTTTGGAGTTCAGTTAAGTCGAACGTCGACCATCTCTGCGTCATGTCGTTGGAGGTCTTGGCAATGCCGTCCGAAGACCGGCCGGTCCCCGAGCCGGAACACGATCCGATCGTCGGAGTTTTCTTCGCGATATACGAGGACGTGTGCAATCGACACCAAAGATCGGATCACCGAGGTGGTTTCGTATGCTATCCGCCAATAGGCGACGACGAGGAGGACGAAGAAGAGGACGTCGTGGAGGATTGGCCCGACGAAGAAGCGGATTACGAGTCAGACGAAGAGCCGGAACCTGCTTACTCCAACAACATCGAATATGTGGAGACGGAGGCGGACGTCTTCAAGCAGCTAGCGAATGTCATTGTCAAGTAAGGTTTTGGCCCCGATAGTGAGTTCGGGATGAACAACTTGCGATTTCAGACACGATCCAGACATCGTCATTGGCTACGACACGGAACGCTACTCGTGGGGGTACTTGTACGAGCGTGCAACATTTCTAAAGAACAGCTTTGCATACGACATGTCCCGAATAAAAGGTAGTGGGCTCGTCCATTGACCACCTCTGTAGTATGTGTCGAGAAAAAGTGTTCGGGGCCTTCGGGTTCCGGTTATACGACCTTAAGAATGGGGAGGGCTGTCTGCTTCATTCCCTTGTCCTTCCAGCCGTTCCGACACTACACCCCATACAACGAAAGTTTTAGCGCACAAGAAGCATCGTCAGTGCAGTCGTCCACCGTTCGGCAGGATACCACTACAAGCTTGGAGCCTGATTCGTCGAGAAAATCCACTTCGATCCTACACATTCTCGCACGCTGTCTTTGCATTACTGAAGCAACGCTTTCCGGAATTCACCTCGGAGGACTTAGCGTCCATGTGTCAATCAAAAGACTTTGGGACTGTGTACGTGCCTCGTTTGTCTTTGTGTAGAAGTGACCAAAGCATTCAGCGAAACCGCGTACTTGCACATGCTGCGACGAGCGGAACTGAATGTCCAGCTGCTCTCTGCGATTGACATCTTCGTACGAGCCTCGCAGCTTGCACGGATTGCCGGTATTCAGTTCACTGAGGTACCATTCCAGGCGCCAAACGTCGTCGACTTTTACTCTCTTTATAGGTTCTCAGCCGTGGTTCACAGTTTCGAGTTGAGTCAATGTTGTTCCGCCTATTGCGGAAATATGGCTACGTTGCGCCCAGTGTTGGTGTAGAGCAACGAAATCGGTACGGTTATCGAAGCAACTACGAGTGCCTTAACCCTTATGTTTAGAATGGCAACGCCGGAAACGCTCCCTCTGAACATGGAGCCCGAGTCAGCGATATACCGAGATCCGGTGGTGGTCCTAGACTTTCAGGTATGCCGCTTAGCTCGTCGAACGAGTGTGGTACTTTCAGTCTCTCTACCCATCGGTGTGCATCGCCTACAACTACTGCTTCTCAACGTGCCTTGGCAAGCTGGCTCGCTATCGCGAGTATGCGTCGGGCTCGTCGCAGAGACCGGACATGGTACTGGGAGCCATCGGCTACCAACCCCTCAAAGCGGACGAACTCGATGCGCTGGTGAAGGAAGGACTCGTCCACGTCACACCCACCGGTGGCGTTTTCGTCAGTCGGACAGTGCGCTGCGGACTCGTGCCCACTTTGCTGACGGAAATGCTCGACACTCGCGTGATGGTGAAGCAGGCTATGAAGGCCTACAAGGCCGACAAGAACCTGCTCCGGCTACTCGACGCCCGGCAGCTGGCTCTGAAGCTCATTGCGAACGTCACGTACGGATATACGGCTGCTAACTGGAGCGGTCGAATGCCATGCGAGGAGGTAGCGGATGCGATCGTCTCCAAGGGCAGGGAAGCGTTAGAGAGGGCGATACGACTGGTCCAGGATGCGCCAAAAGGACAAATACAAGGGCGCTCGGGTCGTTTACGGCGATACCGACAGTTTATTTGTGCTGTTCGAAGGTGTGTCATGCAGCTACTGGGTCCAACTTCAGCAAACTCTTTTAGGATCCTCCAAGGATGACGCGTTCCGACTGGGCCATCAGATAGCGAAGGAAGTAACTGACGCGAATCCTTTCCCGATGAAGCTCAAATTCGAGAAAGTCATGATGCCCTGCGTGCTCATAACGAAGAAGCGATACGTGGGAATGTCCTACGAAACACCTGAAGACAAGCAGGGAGTGTTCGACGCCAAGGGAATCGAAACTGTGCGACGTGACAGTTGTAGCTTCGTTTCGAAGGTATCAAACCGTGTTTTACTTCTTCTTAACACAAAAATTAAGATAATGGAAAAAGTATTGCTGCTGTTGTTCCGGTCGAACTTGGACGCTGCACTAAGCTTCCTGAGGTCAAAGCTCGCTACCCCGGAAGACTTTCCCATCAGTGACTTCGTGCTCAGTGGAGACTACAGGGTGAAGTACTCCGAAAACGCCGTTATACCACTGAAGAAGATTGCCGAGTAAGCTCTTTATCCTTTCTGCTTTCTCAGGTATACTTTCACACAACCTAAACGCACACAACCTATAAGCTTTAAGGGAACGCGCAGCTCTTTCACCTCGCTTTGCGCCAGTGTACGGCGAACGCCTCGGCTTCGTCATAGCTCGACCGGACGTGGAAGCTGACACGACGCTCATCTCATGCGTAGTTCCGTCGGAGGACTTTCTGCGAAACCCTTGGATGAAGGTCCACTACAACTACTACGTCACCAAGAAACTGTTCCCAGCACTCGGTAGAGTATTCGGTCTCGTACCAGTGCGTCTTCAATGGCACTCTTTCGGACTATTCAACTGTAAAAGGCAAGGTAATTTGTTAGCTCTTGGATATGGTGCATTTTAGCTGCGACATGGAAGAAGCAGAAGATGGCTACGCCTGGTGCCGGGCTTGTATGCGCCAGGGCCCGCTGAAGCGTCTCGCACTTCTCGCCGAGAACCGAATGACTCGAAAGGCGAACGCTATCCGGTACGCTTGTGAGCGTTGCATCGATGCCCCCTTGCACATATCGGTTGATCCTTCCTCGTGCATTAACATGGTCTGCCCGGTGCGCCAAGAACTCTTTGTGCTACCTCATGAATTGTCCTATCCTTAACCACCGTTGACCTTTGACAGATTCAGTACGCACTTAATAAACCTGTGATTTTTTACCACAACAATGTTGAACACTGTTGCCATGCCGCTGCCCGTGCACCAGTTTCCCGTGGACTACGTGAATTATAGCAGTGTGATACGCAGTTATTTAACTACATTACCTGCCTGAAAGGTTTTCACTATTGATAATCCTCATGCGTGATAGTTAGCCAGGATCCTCACATGCCTTCGCGACACGTAGAATCCTTATATTCACTTCCCCGTTCTCATCGGTTAGCCAAAAACTGAGGACTCTCGTTATTACCCCTCTTTAGAAAGTGTACTTCCTGACCCTGGATTCTTGTCACCGGGGCACGCTGCTTTTAAGCTGGTATCAGCGTACCTTTCGCAACCCAAGCGGCCGTAGCTGTTTTGTAGGCGCAATGGCTTAAAATGGAGGCAGGTAGGCAGACCCTTGCTACCATTTCGCGTTTCTTGCAAGAGAGTCGACGTCGACTCTCTTGAATACCGCAGAACTCTCACTGATCTTCGTACCACCTTCAAACTGCTAAACGGTGACTATGATCTTGATGCTAACATTCTGTTTCAGCCTCCTTACAGGTGCAATCCTCGGCTCCATTCCCGTGCTGTGTTCAAGCCATCGTTCACTCCTGCCTCCAACCATGCATTCTGGAATCGTGTTGTCAACTGTTGGAATAGCATGCCCGTCTCTCTCAACAGTATTGCCAATCCTGATGCATTCGCTAACTTTGTGCAATCCCTTAACCCCAAAGATGTTCTGCCCGATCCGGTATTCGACTATTTCACTTAGCATTCTGTTTTGAACCCACTCACATGGATTTTAATCCCTATATGGTTCTTCTTTTGCTACCGTTTATACGTTCATGCGTTTTACGTAGCAATAAAATACAAATACAAATACAAATGATGGCGACAAGCACACGGAGCGTTTCGCAAAATCCTCAAAAGCAGATTCTTAGTAGAGATGACGCAGACCACCACCGCGCAGTGGTGACCTTTGTCCGTATTGACGACCGTGACGTGGAGAGCCAAAAACGACATACCGATTTTAAGGCACTTAATGTTGCCGTGCCGTGGGTAGTGCCGTCGTGACATCCACCGTGACACTGACTGATGCAACGCATTTTCCGAAATTGCCTGTAAGTACAATGTACGACCAAATCTGGTTGGTTAACAAACGGCGGAAACCGAAAAACATGCCTGCACTTTTGTTTCGTAGAGACATTTCTTGCAGGCGCCAAATGCTCCTGCGAGATGTCACGTGGCATTTTCAGGGACCTAATATGGTCACTGTCAGCATCGCACTTTCACTACAGGAAAAACATCTCCTGTGAACGGGATTACCCGACCCGAATCTTGCTGGAAATGATTGTCGTTCGAAAAATTTCATTTCCTGTTAGTGCGCTTTTCAATCAAGGGCGAACAGTGCTTTCGCATGGCGTTTATCGCCGGAGGAGTCGTCGTTCACGGAGCGTCTTCGCCCACCGGCAAATTTCCACCCGTCCTCACCTATCCTTTCATGGTCCACTGACCTGAGTGAGGCGCGACTCTTTGCTAGCGCACCAACGCAGTTCTGTTTGCCTTCGTACCTCCTGAATGGCGTGATTCATGCCGAGAAATGTCCACAACTCGCATGGCCATGTGAAAAACTTCATTTCGATTTTTCGTACCATGATAGGTTTTTGGCAGTCAAATGAGATTCCCTGTACACCTATGTGAAAACGAGTTACAGCGTGCAAGCTCCGAATGAATATGCTACCCGTCCTGCTCTCTTTCCAAGCTGACGCACAGAACATGTTCTGCGAGTTATCAGCCAACGAATGCAAGGTTTATCGTGCTCTGCATGCTACGCTGGGGTCGCATTGCGTTTGAACCCGCACGAAGCTGCAAAGCCGAAGGACAGGTGTGCCAAAGCCGAATGGTCTCCATTAGCTGCGTCGGCGGATAGGCTAATTGGGCCGCCCGTCACCGGAACACGCTGCAACGCCGGATGTTTGCGATATGCAAAGCACTCGACCTCGGCACCTTCCGCGTCCGTATTTGCCGAAGCATAACTGCACCGGCCTAGTCGGCTTTGCACTGCAATGGCGCCGTTGGTAGTGCAACGTGGAACGCATTGTTTTAAGTTCTTTGGTAGACGTTTCTGTCGGATAATTGCGGTATGCTTGCGGTCACAGCTAAAGCACTCAAGCGTGCCTTGCGTGTTCCAGCGGTGTTGCTGCAGTACCATTTGTCAGTACCCATTAGAATGTCTCATAAATGACCTTAAGCCCTCAAACGCCTCTAAACAATCAAAGATTACGCAATTCTGTGCCTCAAGGAGCAAGGACGGACAGTTGTATCGAAACAAACGCATGTCCCTGGCGGTCATTTGCGCACACTTTCGCAGGCACTTCACCTTCTGCGGATGCCCATTTGCAGCCCGTTGAGGTGACAATGCATTGAGGTGGCGATGCACTCCCTCACACGGGCCCTACGCGAAAATGCCGATGAGTGAAGAACTGCATGGAAGGCCTACCTATTCTTATTGTTTCCCCGACTGGTCATCTACAGGCTCTTGCCCGTTCACTTCCCTTTTCCGTCTTTAACTCCAGTTGCACTTCGGGCCTTCAGCATGTTTCAAATTCCATAGGCCTATGCCGCACCTCAGTTAGTTCACTGACACAACCGGTCTGCGGCTATCGGCAAGCAAACCGTTCTTTGTCCTCGTCGGCGGCCGCGAAAAGCCTCGCATGCTTTCATAGCACCGGGCAAACACCGGGACGGACGTTTACTTGTTGATAGCGTTATGCCTTTTCGTTTACGATTTGAATACCATATCGTACGTAAGGTTGGAACTGTAACATGCGCTCAAAGCTGCAGAGCTGCTCAAAAGTTGAACAATCGATGGGTTTACCCGATCACGCACGCGGTTTTCGAAATGAGTGTGTTAACCCGCTCTTGACATTTCCACTTGAAGCCCTGTCGCCGAAAGGTTTAGCAGCAAATTAGTTGGCGGGTTCCCGGTCTTGTTTGCCTTCAGCCCATGTGTCCGTGCTGATTTTACTGCATCATGTGGGCTACATACCTAGCCCACTGAGGATGGCCTGTTGAAGCTTGTTCGATCATTCGCTGATCGCCTGATGCAGTGGGTTTCCATTCGGTTAGCATTCCTCAGCGCTGCACAAGTTTGGTTTAGGACTTAGTTCCGCATGCACCAGCGTATTTCGCGCGCCTCAACATCGCCGCTGAGCACCCTTAAACCCCACGCTTAGTGGACGACGCTCGGTTCCGACGGTGCAGCGTCGTCGGCAATTGTTTATTCCGCCCCATTGAGCGGCGGATAAGCCAATATTGCGACTGACCACTCTTTCCGACTACTCAAACTTCGTGTGATCCACTCCGTCGTCGCGGCGCGGTCCACGGCCTCACCCGAAGTGGCGGTGGCCGGTCAGCGGGTTTCGCCTCCATCACCGGTTGTCCGGCGGCGGGAATCGAGAACGCTGCGCCGAGAATGTCCGCTCAAGTCGTGCGTGATCCGTCCGCCGGACCGTTGTCACTCCCACCATTTCACGTGTAACTACGTTGATGGCAGCATACTCCTCCGTCCAAGGGCGATTTTTTCAAGCGTGTGTGTTTTTACGACGGCCTGCGCGACGAAGAAGTAATTAGCACTGGTGTCATTCGATCGCGCATGCGCCTGCGCGCTGTTCTCGCACCGCTGACCAATGCCACTTGACACTTATTGTTTGCGCGCACGCACACAAAAGACCTGCCGCTGTTCGACTTTTTTTTGCGTTGCTACCTATGCTGACTGAATACTGAGCTATGAAAACAGGACTATACGTGCTATAGGACTGTCTACAACATTGTTTTTGTTAGTACATTTGGTACTTAAACGCCCAAATGTACTAACAAAGTCAAAGTCAACCACCGCGAGCCCGCTTTGAACCATTGCTACTGCAAATTCATTGTCTGATACGCTAGTAGGGTGATTAGTTAGGCGTAAGCGATTCAAAGCGAGTTGCCGACGGATTTCACATTAAAATCCGCGCTTTGATTCGATGCGTTGATAAGGCGTGATCGGAGGCTAGGTCCGCGCTGGCTGGCTGAGGAAGCATCAGCGTCGGCGGAATCGCACGGATGACCTGATTTGCCTCGCTTTACGCCTTGGTTGTCCCTTTCTTTCACAAACGTTCGCCCTCTTTGTTGTTAACGGCGTGTGCTACTTGCTTCTCTTCTAATGCCGATGCATGCTTGCAAGCTTGAGAAGATGCTACAAGATGCTTGGCCGCACGGAACTGTACTTTCAACAAACAGCGACGAGTTCCATTCTGCTTTCTGAACGCTTTTGTTTTGGAACAGAACTTTTCGAGCACTGCCAGGAAAGTTTAAGCCCTTTTCACATCGAGCTCGCAAAACCGCTGTTGAAGTCAGCCAACTCGCATACTGAGCCCTATGATAATTGCTGCGCAATGACATTACCGATCCGTTTACTGAACGGATTCCAATCGGATTTTGTGGATTGCTCCCGCACTTCATCTGGCGTTCGTGATCCCCTGCTGCGTTGTTGCATTGTGTGATGACTGTGGGTCACGGCCTTTCGCGCATTAATACGTCAAGCCGTGGTCAAACTTTACCGTTCTCTATCCAAGTCAGAGATTGTCTAGTGTGCTGCCGCTTATGCACTTATGCATTACTTTATACATGCTGCAAACGGCTGACACAGCCCCTTTGGATGCCACGAATTCCGATCGGATCCGTTCGAATTCCGATGTCATACTATTTTCGTTATGTTAAGGACCCACGGCCGAATGCTTCCACGCATCAGCATGTAGTCTTATCAGTTACCGAGTGTTACTGCCGTCCAAAAACCGCAATAAGCCAATGTGCTCAGTCCGCAATCAATGGCAAATGTTGTTCGGGGCGCAGAGGTTTTCTTCGCGAACGAATGTTACGCGGCTTGATCGCGTAAAAGCAACTGGTGCTTGCTACCGAGACGACGTAATCGAATGACGTCGCGAATACGCAGCGAGTGCATGCATTAGCATTGTTCTCGTCGGCCAACTTCCAGTCGCGCTTATTGCTCGTGCGATTACAGCGTTGATGGCGCCAGAAGAACAATCCGGATTTCAGGCTGCCCCACTGACCGTCGTCTGTGGTGGACACGCAACGTGCTAAGAAGCCACCGGACAGCGTCGTCGAAAGCTGCACAGTGCAAGAAGTGGCCGAGAGAGGCGGAGGAAGCTACAGCAAAAATGCGCGGCGGTCCACGCTATATTCAACTGCCCGATCATTTCACCGACTCTCTTCGAGTGCTCTTTGACGTGCTCGACCATTCCCGCAGCGGATTCGTACCTATTTCTCAAGTAAGTCCCTCTCGAGCAGGTCGGTTTCCCCTCTTCAAGGTGGGGTTGCGACCTCTTAGCCTTCCAACAAGACCGCTCCGTTAGCGGCTATTTCGGTCACTGCTGCAAATTCCAAGGAACACTTCATATCGCGTTGACCAGCACACTGATCCGGTAATGTCACTGCGGTCATTCTTTGCACTACTCCCTCTCGTACTCCCCCAACATTAATAGATGATCGAGGTACAGTGATGGGCTTCCAGATTTGCTCGCGCTGGCAAGAATTGCCAACCAGCCATCTACCGCCGAACCTCCTCGATGCCCTCCGACGCGTAACGCCTCCGAACGGAATGCTCAGTTTTGAGCGTTTCCTTGCCGGCATCCGTTTGGCGCTTGTTGAGAAGCGCCAAGGTCCGATGATCCACCGAGTAAAAAGCGAAGGGAAGCTGAATGAGGATCCCCAAGATGGGTAAGTTCCATTCGGTGCTCTACACATACTTTTAGTGACGGGTACTCAAAATCATGTAAACTCTGCAGCACGGAACAGTCCGTTATGTAGGACGCTTAGGACATAGATTGTTCAGTCTAGGAGTAAGTTAAGCTGGTTCGACGCGTCCTCTGAGAAATCCTGATGACACCATATGTTTTGAATGACCCAGTACACACTGAGAAACATACAACGTTAGTCATCTCTGAGATGGGCAGCATAAAAGCGGTGCGTGAGAGAATGCGTGATCATGTTCTCTTTTGCAGGCGTTCGTAGCTACAAGCTCATTTGTTTTCAGTTTAGTGAGAGACAATGGTTTAGGTTCTTAAGACGGCATAGGCAGAGTGTCACGCCAGCCATGGGCCTAAACGGATTTGTGGAACGCAAGTCCGCATACAGCAGCCATCCGGCAGTGAACACGCTGGAACATGGGCGCGATGAACACTACGAAGTGCTTCTCAGGCCCAAAAAGGTGATTTTCCTAGCTTGTTCATGTTTCGAAACCGTCATAGACGGTCGTTCGTACCAGGAAGTACCCTGGACCAAAGCCCCTGTACTGACGCTACCGAACTTACAGACCAAGAACATTCGGGCGCCACCGCCACCGAAGGAAATCCCACCGAGCGCTCGATTTCGACCCATTAGTACTAACTCTTCGACAAGTGCGTGTAAGTACCGCTCATGCGTGTCCTCGACAGGCATATTCCGCGAACGATATCGTGCAATCAGAATCGGACCTATCCGCTTCTGCACTAAGCATTGATCGGACCTAGCAATACTTCAGAAGCACCACTCCGTTTAGGTTCGAGCGCAATGACGGAAGTGAAGTGGCGAAACTCACGTATGTCGAACTCTCCACCCGAGAGCTACCGTCATACGACGTCAAATTACGCTGAGGAGCATCAGCCGCAAGTGGTTCGTTGTCGACTGTTTTCTTACTACCCACTGAACATACTACGAACGCTACTGCCTGAGACTACTGTACACGTTGCAACCGAAATCAACAACGTTTTATTTCTCTTTAAATAATCGCAAGAGTTCACAGATGATGCAAGATCGGGTCAGGGCTTCCGCGGCGACATCCGCATACCATTCCACTGCGAGGCAAATCTCTTACAAGCTTTCGTCCACCACCATCGCTTCATCCGACCGCTTGCCAGGCCGGAAACCGGTGCGACCCGTGGCAATGCTTCGCTTGCCCGGACGGAACCGTGTTCGACCGACGGCCATGCTCCGCTTTTGAAGGGTGTTCGAGTCGTCCGCACCGTCCGAGCGTTTTCCCATCTGGTCCTCGGTGAGGAAGACCAAGTTTCCTTCTTCGTCTTCCGAAAGCGGGTTTGCCAGCAGGCTCCAGCTGCGCTTTCCGGGCCTAAAACTTCAACGCAAATCGCACGACCGTCCGACATTTGGAGGTCAACAGGGCGGACAAGAATGTGGCAAATGCTCACCTGAACCCGATGCGTCCAAGGGCTGCGGATCGCTTCATGAAGCCGACCAAGTCCGAGCTATCCGCCGTCTGTGCGTTGTCGTCGTCGCCAACGGACCGCTTACCGGGCCGGAACTGCAAGCGGTCGATGGCCAGGGATCTCTTCATGGCCAAGATGCGCGGAAGGAAGGGCTTCTGAACAAAGTGCGCTGGAAAGGCTGCACGAAAGAAGTGCGGGCTTACGAAGGACCGCTGAAAGGCGTTCCCATTTCCGGGGATGCCATACGGCACGAGGACACGCTGCTCGTCTGCGACATCTTCCGCGCTAGAGGACGACGTCCACGTCAGCGCAAGCAGGAGGAGGGAGTACGATAGGACAGACCCAGGAAGGTTGAGCGGTAGGAGCGAAGCCGCCATGCGTGTTGCAGTAACTGAGCGGTAAATGCCAAATCGTCGACGCGGAGCGGGCTTTTCTGCCGTTGTCTTGGAGTCGCAGCGCGAGGAAAAACACGCCTTCTCGTGGGCTACAGACGCCGTTTTATGGCGTAGCGGAGAGGCAAAACCTCGGAATGTGAATTACCTTCGAAGAGGCGATAGGTGTTGAGCGCGCTATCGGCACTTTGCTGTCACGCGATTCGGCTCCTGCTCGCGGTTGAACAATTTCGAATTGCGTCGGTTGCGTGACTGCCAGGTAAAGGTAGCCCGGCAGCTACTCACGCTTTTCCTATAGGCTGAAGTGGGCGCTATTATTTTTTAAATATAGCTCGCGGAACGCTCTGAGCTATGACGTCCGAAGACGTCGTACGCCCCATTGTGTCCGTGATTCTGAAAGGAGTGGGTGAAAAGTACGTCTAGCGATATTAGAAACACCAACGGCATTCAGCGAAGGCGGCGCACGTAAGCTTCGAATGCCATTTCCAAATGATCAGAATCGCACATCATTGGGACCACTCATTCATCCAAAAAGGTTAAACACAGAGATTAAAACCAAGCAGATCACATTATCGAAACAGGAACACGAAACTCATATGGACATCATAAGTGGCTTGTAGCATCGTTTCGAACTCATCATTTACTCTCTAATCCTTTGCTGTCGAACCACATGCATTCGCTTTCTAGGCGAAACATGAGCGGCTCCTGGAAGAAGAATACGACATTGTCAAGCGTGGAATCGATACGACGAGAAAGCTCCTTAGCTGGTACGAACAACGGGTGGCCAGCTTGGAAAAACGGAAGCAGATGCTCGGCAAGGGAATGGTTGCATTGGTATGTGATACGTTGGAAAACAAGCAAGTATGCAGTCTTGTTTGAGGACTCCGCCGTGCACGAGCAGAAGCTGAACTTCTACCGGGCGCAAATAGCGGAACTCAACCGACGCATGAACGCCTTGATGGCCACCAGCGAGCGCGGTTTTCCATCGCACGAAAACATGCAGATACGCAATGCGGTCGTTCCCTCGTCAACGTCCGGGTCGAGCAGCGGAGGATCCGCGGCATCGCGCAACTCCACGGCCGCGTCTACCCCGGAACCTCAGGCCGCCCAGTACCTCTACAAGCAAAACCAGCAGCTCGTTGAGGTAATTTGCAACCCATAAAAGTTCCCACAAGATTTTGAAATTCGCAATTCCGTACTTTTCTTTCTAGGAGCTCGAGGCAAAGACGCGGTTAATCGAGCAGCTACAGCGAGAGAAGCTGCTTGCGGAGATGCGACAAGCCCAGTTCGTCAACGGCGCAGAGAAGCAACAGAGGAACAGGTACGACTTCAGCCTTTTTATGCAGATACCTTTCTGTGTAGAACAGCCATGGTCAACGGATACGGACAGAGGCCTGCGGCGTACGTCAAACCCGCACTCCATCAGGCACCCGACTACGCCATGCTACCGACGATAAATGCCGTAAAAGTCAAGGACACGCTCCTGTAGAAAACGTCGAGCAACCTACTACGTGCTCAGCTATGAGAGTTCGTCGCTCGCTCTCTGCGTCTCAACCTCAGAGCCTTCCTGCCCATGTTGCTGCTACGTACTCAGTTTCCATGTAAACGTGGCCGTTAAGATATTTAATCCGCGTACATTTAAACAGCTTGCTTGCCTATATGCCAAATAAAATGGTAGTCCTTTTAGCATCGCATAGCATTACATCGCACATCGCAAAACCTGAGCAGCCACTTTCCAGTGGCCGATTAGGGTCTATCCCCTGCCCACTGAACTGAACCCATACACCTAAGACCTAGTAAATTTGACGTGCTCGGCATGGTCAAGAACTTTTTATTGTCATGATATACAAGCTAAGGGCAAGAGTCAGTGCAAACATCCTTCATGGTTGGGCATCGATGGACACTACGGAATAGCATGGCCGTCGTCTTGCTTCTGGCAACGGCTTGCTTTGGACAAGACGTAGAGGAAGAAGCTATGGAAGCCGATCGAGAGGAGAAAGACGGTCCCGCTAGTAGCGACGGTTGAGTAGGCGGTAGTCGTGCAGTCGTACCCAACGTCGGTGAGGTTTTGGCAATCGATGAGAAACAGAATGAACACGAAGCATGCGTAGGCGGCGAACCACACGATGACCATCATCACCAGCACCTAAAAGCCGAAGAGTTAGGCCATGCGCGCCCAGGTCTCGGGATAAAGCCCACAAACATCGCATCAGCATCGCTCACCTGAATGCACGCCAGTAGATGGTATATGCACGCACGATGCAGGCAAAAGGCGTTGACGAGAAGTACGATGGCCAGTAGAAGTCCCAGACCGGATACGCCGCCAGTGAGAATTTGCTGATGCTTGAAGTAGGCGTCGTCGTGCAGGAAGAAGAAGGACGAAGCAAGCATGCCGGCCGAGGTAAGAAGAGTTAGTACGCCCAGAAACTTTGCCCAGCACTAAAAGTGCGCATGAGGTCATCCGTAATTGCATGAACTTACGAAAACACTGCAGCAGCAAACACGATCTGCCTCTGCGGGAAGCTTCGAGCTCGATCGAACACTGCTGCGAAAGCTGCTGTCATTCTGGCTGACGGCCCGGTAGGAGAGCGACGTAGAGCCAGACATGGCCGAATAGCGTGAGTACTATGGCAATTCGACGATCTGGGTGCATATCAGCAATAAATTTGCATTCAAGGATTGAGAAGCGGTGGATACGTTAGTAGCAAATTCGGCCACATCCTGGAGTCAACGAATGCCGTACCGCAAGCTTCTTTGCTCGTATGCGCCAAGCGACGGGGACAGTGGGACCCACGAAAAGTGCATACAACACCCGATTAGGACGTTTGGAAGGATGCATAACAACAAAGACGTAACACAGATAAAGGCACATCCACACACTATTTTTTCAGACATTTTTTAAACCAAAGTCGTCGCATGCACGATGAGACAATGGCCAGCTGGGCCCCCGAAAGATGCTCGACGTATCCGCAGGGCAGATATCAGACCGACGTGTCCGTTTCTTTGTCCAAAGTCAGAGTGCGAATCTCCTGTCATTCCAGGGCACTTGCATGATTCAGCATGCAAAGCAATGGCTGCATCAAAACAATCTACTTCATGCTCTTGGAAGCTAAGTCCCATTTACCTCGCATCTGAACCGAAGCAAGGAGCAATCAGCAATGTTAGGGTTGGGGTTAATTAAACGTTTAGGGAATGTCTACCACATGCTGTAAGCAAGCATGCATGTAGTCCTGCGTACTAAAATAAAATGCAGAGGCAGGCGCTTTGTCGAAATCAAAGGTGACTTCGTTTTATCCAGATCCAGGGTATATAAATCGACATGTTTTCCGGGATGCTCGCATGCATACTCTTTTATCATGCCCTGTCTGACAAGCACGCATCCTAAACTGCGCGTACGTATGACTAGGATGGTTGAGGGGAACATGGAGGATGACTACAGAAGCTTTTCTGGCGCTGCACCTACATTCGATGAGGAAACTTCTTAACGCTACTAGACTACTGTGCCTATTAACACTAGACCACTAGACAGCAAACATTGGTTTTTCAATTTTATTCTCGCCAGAAAGTGACACGGTTAGAGCATAATGGCATATTCGGCAGGACTGGTGGTCGGCTGAGGGCGTACGCGCGGCGCTGCTCACTTCTGCGACTGCTGCTTCTTCATCTCGGCCTTCTTGCGCTCGATCAGTGAGTTGTAGTCTGGACAGACAGCGTTAGTTTATATCGTCATCGTCAAGAAAGATCTTACCCTCCAAGAACTTGTCCACTTGCTGCTTGGGCAGGGCGTCGGGCTCCTCCTTCAGAATGACGTCGATCACAATGCGATGCAAGAACACTAAAATCCGCTTGATTACCAAGCACCAACCTTGGGCTTACCGTACTGCTGGTCGTTCTGGACGGCGTGCATGCGCTGATCCCGGAGCTTAGTCACGGTCTCCACCGCGGTGACGGAGCTGTCCTTCTCGACGAGCAGCTTGTGAAGGAGCATCTCCATCGCGACGAACGTTCCGGTGCGGCCTA
>JNEY01000005.1:867204-891765 GCA_020875895.1 Aphelenchus avenae
CCGTCGTCTTGCTTCTGGCAACGGCTTGCTTTGGACAAGACGTAGAGGAAGAAGCTATGGAAGCCGATCGAGAGGAGAAAGACGGTCCCGCTAGTAGCGACGGTTGAGTAGGCGGTAGTCGTGCAGTCGTACCCAACGTCGGTGAGGTTTTGGCAATCGATGAGAAACAAAACGAACACGAAACATGCGTAGGCAGTGAACCACACGATGACCATCATCACCAGCACCTAAAACCGAAAAGTTACACCATGCGCGCCCAGGTCTCGGAATAAAGCCCGTAAGCATCGCATCAGCATCGCTCACCTGAATGCACGCCAGTAGATGGTATATGCACGCACGATGCAGGCAAAAGGCGTTGACGAGAAGTACGATGGCCAGTAGAAGTCCCAGACCGGATACGCCGCCAGTGAGAATTTGCTGATGCTTGAAGTAGGCGTCGTCGTGCAGGAAGAAGAAGGACGAAGCAAGCATGCCGGCCGAGGTAAGAAGAGTTAGTACGCCCAGAAACTTTGCCCAGCACTAAAAGTGCGCATGAGGTCATCCGTAATTGCATGAACTTACGAAAACACTGCAGCAGCAAACACGATCTGCCTCTGCGGGAAGCTTCGAGCTCGATCGAACACTGCTGCGAAAGCTGCTGTCATTCTGGCTGACGGCCCGGTAGGAGAGCGACGTAGAGCCAGACATGGCCGAATAGCGTGAGTACTATGGCAATTCGACGATCTGGGTGCATATCAGCAATAAATTTGCATTCAAGGATTGAGAAGCGGTGGATACGTTAGTAGCAAATTCGGCCACATCCTGGAGTCAACGAATGCCGTACCGCAAGCTTCTTTGCTCGTATGCGCCAAGCGACGGGGACAGTGGGACCCACGAAAAGTGCATACAACACCCGATTAGGACGTTTGGAAGGATGCATAACAACAAAGACGTAACACAGATAAAGGCACATCCACACACTATTTTTTCAGACATTTTTTAAACCAAAGTCGTCGCATGCACGATGAGACAATGGCCAGCTGGGCCCCCGAAAGATGCTCGACGTATCCGCAGGGCAGATATCAGACCGACGTGTCCGTTTCTTTGTCCAAAGTCAGAGTGCGAATCTCCTGTCATTCCAGGGCACTTGCATGATTCAGCATGCAAAGCAATGGCTGCATCAAAACAATCTACTTCATGCTCTTGGAAGCTAAGTCCCATTTACCTCGCATCTGAACCGAAGCAAGGAGCAATCAGCAATGTTAGGGTTGGGGTTAATTAAACGTTTAGGGAATGTCTACCACATGCTGTAAGCAAGCATGCATGTAGTCCTGCGTACTAAAATAAAATGCAGAGGCAGGCGCTTTGTCGAAATCAAAGGTGACTTCGTTTTATCCAGATCCAGGGTATATAAATCGACATGTTTTCCGGGATGCTCGCATGCATACTCTTTTATCATGCCCTGTCTGACAAGCACGCATCCTAAACTGCGCGTACGTATGACTAGGATGGTTGAGGGGAACATGGAGGATGACTACAGAAGCTTTTCTGGCGCTGCACCTACATTCGATGAGGAAACTTCTTAACGCTACTAGACTACTGTGCCTATTAACACTAGACCACTAGACAGCAAACATTGGTTTTTCAATTTTATTCTCGCCAGAAAGTGACACGGTTAGAGCATAATGGCATATTCGGCAGGACTGGTGGTCGGCTGAGGGCGTACGCGCGGCGCTGCTCACTTCTGCGACTGCTGCTTCTTCATCTCGGCCTTCTTGCGCTCGATCAGTGAGTTGTAGTCTGGACAGACAGCGTTAGTTTATATCGTCATCGTCAAGAAAGATCTTACCCTCCAAGAACTTGTCCACTTGCTGCTTGGGCAGGGCGTCGGGCTCCTCCTTCAGAATGACGTCGATCACAATGCGATGCAAGAACACTAAAGTCCGCTTGATTACCAAGCACTAACTTTGTACTTACCGTACTGCTGGTCGTTCTGGACGGCGTGCATGCGCTGATCCCGGAGCTTAGTCACGGTCTCCACCGCGGTGACGGAGCTGTCCTTCTCGACGAGCAGCTTGTGAAGGAGCATCTCCATCGCGACGAACGTTCCGGTGCGGCCTATGTTCGTTTTGGTCAATGCTACTAGGAGCACAAGAAAACTTACCGACGCCAGCAGAGCAGTGCACGACGATGGGCTTCTTATCGCCGAACTTCTTGGCGTGCTCGTGCAGCTGCCGGCAACCGATGGCGCTGTCCGGAACGAAGTGGTCGGGCCAGCCCATGTAGAGAATGTGGGTGACCTAAACGCATCTTTGTGAGCCTGCAACAATACGGGTAAGCTTACCGTGTGCGTCTGGTTGGGACGAGAGACCTGGAGCTTCGTGCGGCGCATTTGATCGTAGCCGGCCATCTTCTTCGGCTTCTCCACCGTCTTGACCGTGTAGCGGCCCCACTCCGTCTGCTCGCCTTGGCCCGTCTTGAAGTAGGCCTCGCTCTTCTGGTCGCCCTCCTCCACGTTCTGGCACAGCTGGATGATTAGCTAAAGCAGCCAGTCGCATCTAAATGTCTTACGGGACGACTCACCTTGACGTTCTCCTGGACGATCATATGCCAGAAGTCGATTATGGTCTCCGGGAGCGGACCCTGCGTGCAGATGTACTTCTGCTCCGGTGACACTTGCACCCAGCTGGCATGGATGTAGTCTGAAGCCGTGACAGTTAAGCTATTTGCTATTGGAAAACACTTACCTTCTCCGAAGTTG
Organism: Aphelenchus avenae; assembly: GCA_020875895.1. NCBI lineage: Eukaryota > Metazoa > Nematoda > Chromadorea > Rhabditida > Aphelenchidae > Aphelenchus > Aphelenchus avenae. The sequence continues at coordinate 869,945 of JNEY01000005.1, forward strand.
TCGGCGAGGCGGACTCGCGAGGCGTCGAGCAGGAGGATGTCCTCATAGCGGTTCTTGCCGGCGTTCATCTCCTCGAGGAACGCGTCGGTGCCGCCCTTCGGGACGTAGGAGCGCACCTCGGTGACGAAGTCCTTCCGGATGCCGCGCGTGCCCTTGTCCCCGACGTTCGTCGTGAACCACTGCCGGCACGCGGCCTGCGTCGGGGTCAGCGTCCCAGGCTAAACGTAGCGAGCGAGTGAAGTGCAACCAATGAAGGGGAACGTACGTTTTCGGAGGGTTCGGCGCTGTGCACATTGCGTTCACGCTTGAAGCTGCTGGTGAGCACCTTGGGCTTCTTCATCTGGACGACGGTGCCTTTGTTGACCTCGATGGAGCATTTCGGGTTCTTTCCGGTGTCGTGGCGTGGCTGAAAGCAGCGAAATCGGACAGCGTAGGCGGTAGAAAGCGAACGAAGACACGTACCTTAGGAGGCATGGCCAGGGACGAGCAAAAGACGTTGATGAGATGATCCCTGCGAAGCGCAAAGCACTGTATGTGACGGTACAATGACGATCCACGGGTCATTGCTGTATATATAGAACTTTTTGGCAGTAAATTTACATGTAGAGTCTGCTACGATTGGGGCAAATTAAACAATTCCGAAAACACCTATGTTTCTGGGAGTAGCACGAAGTGGGACCAGTGGAAACAGTTAACATTGTAAAAGGACCATTCCCTACGACCGTCTGCTAAACCAAGACTTTATCGCGGATTAGCTGCCACCGAAGAATACCCGTAAAACTTGTTAAACAGGGCAAGAATTCTGTAATTAATCTTTAAGAGCATCCACTGCTGTGAGCATCATGCAGCCATGCCATGGGTGCAGTCAGTTTCGTTGGTAGTAAAGCGGTTCTGCTTCAGGCCAGCATGCCATGATGCGAGCCGGTTCCAGTATAACTAGTTGAGAGCTCTAGCTGCTCGCGTGTTTAGTGTTCCTCCATACCTGTGTCGTGGCTGCGCGTACAACATGCTGGTATCCACGCAAAGCATGGTAAGGGTACGACGTGAATTTCGGGTGTCTACCAGGTAGCGACACAAACATATAGGGCAGGGATGATGAGATGTGCATGCGTTTATTGAATGACGGCTTAGGCTCAGAATGTCCATAGGCCTGAGATAACTGCTCAAGCCTTGCTTGCACCTCGCCAGGTGTGGTAAAAAAGGCTATGCAAGGAGGAATCGGCTTCGCATTCGGTACTTGTGGTTGAGAAGGTTGTTGCGTACTGAGCCAGAGGACAAGTACCTATACGTGCAATCCCCGGTACTGTACGCACGACTACAGGTGAGACACTAGTTACTACCTCATCCGAACTCCTGACTCAAAAATATGAACAGTGCGAGTACTTTTTCTTGGATCGCTTCAGTAAGAATTTCCCAACAATGTTTATACGCCTACTTAGAATGTTTTGAGTCTGCGTGCCACTGATGATGAAAGTCCATTTTCTGAACGGAACGTCTAATTGACGGAAACGTGCAGTGCGGATTGGCGTATTAGTATGCTTTGCAAAATAAATCAGGAAATCTCACGGCAGGCCGCGAACCGAGTCTGGCAATATCGCGCTTTGTCGTGATGATGTGTAAGAGATAAACCCCTTTGAGCGCGTTCACCCCTTTACACCCACGTCTGCGACGCTTTTAGCGTCCCTATCCGCCGGTTCACTACTCGTCTATCAGTACCGAGTTTAAATGTGTCTCACAAATATCGTCTTGCTCTTCCCTTTACAGGATACCTGGTCTAGTCTACACCTATTCGTTCTTTCTAGCTACTAGTTATTTAGCACGACTGATTAAATACATACTTGCGCCCCATCATGGTCGTAAGAACACGTCTTGCCGCGGGCTGACCAACTCTTTCTGCCCTTTGGGTCATCTTCTAACGCTTCTCAACATAAAGCAGGAAGACGCTCCGCAAAAGTTCTCTGATCTTTTGTTGAACTCATCTTTAAGCCACCTCTCATTGCACTCAGTTAGCATGATTTTGGTGTGTGTCTTCATTTCACGGTCTCTGGCATGGGAATGCCGAGAACGCGTTCGTGAGACGTGACCGGCGGCCGCTCCTCGTTCACCAGCGCTCTTTCGGGGCTCGTAAACAAGTGCGCTCGATTGACAGTCTCTCGCGTCCTAGGGGTCAAATGCCCGTCACGTTGATTAAACGTCAATTAGCGATTGCCCTGAGGGAGCTTTGCTGAACGGTCCCATGGACTGTTTCCAGTAGAATTCACGCAGGTCACGGAAAGCTAGCTAGCGTACACAGGTACGGCCGCCCAGAGGTCATAGCGCTAGCCGTTAAAATCTCGCATTTTCGCCATGATTCGCGTTTATTCAGTCACTCACTCGTCCTCATCGTAACCACCTTATTGAGAACGCCGTGATGTCCTCGCACCCGTCCGACATCTACAGCGCGGAGCGCATCTCTGCTACCGACGCATCCCGTGTCACCATCACTTTGGCCGAGGAGAAACTCTGGAGCGCCTTCCACGAGCACACCAATGAAATGATCGTCACCAAGGCTGGCAGGTATGGTTTCAGTCTCGACCATATCCATAGAGCCTACGTAGTATTTTAATCTACTTTTCTGTCGCGGTCTGACGGTCGTGTGGATTCCGCCTGCATAGGATGCCCAGACTTATCCTGAATTTAGGAAGATGTTCCCTAAGATGGATATCGTCGCGACCGGCTTAGACCCTAACGCGTACTACACCTTCGCTCTGCACATGAAGCTCGCTAGCGGCAGTCGGTAAGGATAAACTTTAATAGTTCGGTCTACTAGCAACCTCTAGCCCTTTAGTATGATTAACTGGTTGTTTCTTCAGGTACAAGTTCTCCAACGGCGTTTGGCAGACGGCCGGCGAAGCTGACATTCGCGTCTCGTCGAACATGGTCACCCACCACGACCACGCGCAGACGGGAGAGTACTGGATGAAGAGCGTCGTCTCCTTCGAGCGCTTGAAGCTCACCAACAAGCCGAAGGTCGAGGGCGGCAGCGAAGTAAGACGGGATTTTGTGATAGTTTTGTGTTCCTACATCGTCTAATCATCAATACGACTTGGTGTTTCTACGCGTGGCATTACGAAAGATGGTTTAGATCTCGCTCTGCTCGATGCACAAGTACCATCCGGTGGTGCAACTGGTTCGCTACGGCCCTGGCGGCGACGCAGGCGGTCCAGTCGTCGAGGCAACCTTCGCGCCCGAATGTGCGCAGTTCATCGCGGTGACCGCCTACCAGAACCAGAAGGTCATCGACCTCAAAGTGCTGTACAACCCATTCGCGAAGGGCTTCCGCGAGGGTTCTTCACGCAAGCGTCGCCAATCAGAAAGTCCCGTCGGTAGGTAGTCCTTATAAACGTTTCCAAGGGTGTCTAAATGACATGTTCACGTGTGTTTTACTCTTTAGGCGACGTCGCGGTCAAGCGAACGCCCTTCGACTTCCTCAACAACAACACCTCGTGGAGGGACGCCTATTTCTGGGAGGCCTACTACAACGCCTTCAACGCGTTCGGCACGCAGGCGGCCAGCCCGCACAACGCCTTCCCGATGATGCAGCAGGCGCCGGCTTCACTTGCACAAGTGCAGCAAACGCAGATGGCGCAGCCGATGGCACCGTTCAACTGGTGCTGGCCCATGTTCAACGCCCCGCAGCCACCGGCTTTCGCAGGAAAGACCGAGGGCCAAGAGTACTAGCCGCTGGCTGAGCTTGCACCACGGTCCCCAAAATCCATGCTGCTTTTCTCCTTGTGTTTAATAACCCAGTGTGCGCCGAACCAAAGAAAAATTTACCGGAATTTCTATGTTGTTGTTAATGTCATGTGCGGGTTAGTTGTTACTTATTTGCTCGATGTTTGTACTGTTCAATAAAATCAACCTGTGGAGCGTCTCGGTAAAGCAAGGGAAGTTTGAGGTGGTAGCCTAGGACTGCGACATCGTTACACTCTTGTTTATTTCCTCATGAATCGGCTCTATGGAAACAACATTTACATCAGGTGAAGCATCTGAGGCCCGGAGCCGTAGTGAGCGAGGGCATAGCGGTCGCGTTCGTACGCATTCTGGCAGGGGTAGCAGTAGAGCCGGTTGAGCAGCAGCAGGCAGTCCTCTTCGCCGATCGACTCGCGACAGTGATAGCACTGAACCATTACAGCGTGTCCTCAGAGAATAGGCATTGAAGAGCACATCTTACCTTGTAGCAACGACGACAGTAGACGCGTCCTCCACGTAACACGCGCGTGCCCACGTTGGTCGACTCGCATCCAGTGCACTTGCGTGTGGCGCCGTTCGCCGCCTGCTTAGCCAACTTCGCCTTCGTGTTTCCCGACTTCACGAAGCACTCACGGCAGAAGATCTACAAGAAGACGGCTTCATGGGTCCGGCAAAAAGTAATTTGCTTACCATATTCTCATGGACGTCGAATTTGCCGTTAGCGAGACGCTTCTTGCACACTCCGCATTCCAGGCAGTCGTTATGGTAAACGTCCTAAAGCGGTCGATGTTTATGACGTTACTAACAAACCAAGCGTACGTTGCCAACAGCAGTCCAGTGCTCTTGCGCAATCGGACGCTTGCAGCGTTGGCACGCTCCATCCGGACGTTCCATAGGTGGCGTCTACGTAGAAGTACTCAGTAGTCATTAACATTGCAAATTTAACGTGACGGCAATGCAAATATGCTCTCAAGTTAGAGAGGTGACACCCGTAGCATAAGACCCTTCTTCAGCTTTGGTGGAACTTTATGGGAAGAGACTTCATTTAGAAACCCTCACGTAAACAATGAAAGCGTTACGACAAGAGAAATTAACGCGATGTTCAAGCCAAATCTTTCAGTGGTTTAGTCGGTGAGTACTTTGTGGCTACCCTTCATATGTGCTTGAACGATGTCGGAAATCCGAGTTGACGGTTCACAGCTCGCCATGAAGACCGTCTGGCGTTTGCTCGTCTAAAAAGAGACGATATTCAACCACAAACTTTACGTCCCTAAAGGGGGAGGGAATAAGCTAACCGATGGAAGGCGGTAGTCAGCAAGAACATCTTGAAGCCGCTCCAGGAACCCGTCCTCGGATAGCAGCTCGTGCACTTGTGCCACCAAGAGGTACGAGATGCGATGCGGGGATACCTGGAAGGTTTGTTGAAATTTGGCAACGGAACCGTTAAACCAACCGCTCCGATATCCAGCAGAAGTCCGAGGCGTTGTACGGTAATACAGAGAAGGTCGCATCCGTCCTCAAATTGCGCGAAGTCACGATCAACGCCTTGTTGCCCGTGTGAATAGCGGATGCGCAAACTCGTACCTAATGCACAAATAGGTGTTGGCATTTAACGGTTTACCAACCGTTTGCTAGCTTTCTAGCGGCTACGTACTCCTGCATGCAGCGCTTCACCGACGGGGCCAGTACGAGCGCCTTGGGCTCGAAGCAGTCACGCGCGGAACCGTCATTCTCTGGCTCATCTTCGAGGACCAGTTTCGAAATGAGTGGAATGAGGCAGAGGTCCGGTTTAAACGGCCCGCCCGCCTTCAAGTATATGTCGGTCCCTATTAAGGCAAAGTCAAGCATTCTTTCAACACACACGTGAAGTGGCTAACCTTTAGCAAACTCGTGCAGAATGGCCCACTGAAGTGGTGACGGCTTCATCGTCTTGACATGTGTAAGCAAGTTTGTCTTCACCGCGCCGGTAACCTCGCGGACGTTCTTCCAGAACCTAGGCGCTGTGATGCACTGACAAAAGCACCAGAAACGCGTTACGGAATCTTGCTGGCCTTATACCAGTCGTCGTCGGCGACGTGTTGCCCGCTGACAACCGTCTTGTCCGTGGCTTCCTCGCTGGCTGGCTTCGTCGCAATGGGCGGATCATCGTTGAGGTCTTGATCATTCTGTGCTTTGTTCGGAGGCACACGAATCAAAAAGCCTGGAAATTCGCTGACATCAGCACAGAAAATTCTACTATCAGAATCACAGTTAGGTATGTTGGCTTACCCGATTTCCGTGCTTCGTCGTATTGCTCTTGTGTGATGAGTCCGTACTTCAGCTGTCGCTGTGGGAAGGAGATTATCTGCCAGGAGTCGCCGCCATCTGTACGCTTGTTGCCGTTCTGATTTGCTCGAGCGCGCATCTCACAACCGTTCATAAGGTGACCATGCTGCTTGCACGTGAAGCAGTAGTGCCATACCGTGCGTGACGGTTCTATAAACAAACCAAGAAAAACGTATATTACCAAACAGTTGTAAGCCATCGTACCTTCTTCGTTTCTCCAGCTTTGAAAACCGCCGTTCGCAAACGGTGCCGCGTCTGAACTTGACGAGCAGTCGCTGATGCTGCTCGTGCGGTCACAATCTTTCTGTTCCATTCTCACGGCGACGCTAAGCATACAAAAGAGGCTGCTCGGAGATAAACCAAACCCAACTACGCTGCACAGAATCCGAGTATGCGCAGCTTGTCTCTGACGTGTCCACTTAGTGTCCTCGAAGACGTGTCCGTCGAATGCAGCTGACAGGCGGTTCAGAGCGTTAAATGAGTGTCATAAGGTTCGCCTGTCCCAACCGTCTGCTCATTTGCATCATAAACATTCGTACAAGGGAAGCACCGACTCGCGATTGGCGCCAAATCGCAAGGCATCATCCGCCCCTTTGTCCTAGGCACACAGTGGCGTGCTGATTATTATCTCAACCGGAAATATTTTCGAATGAACGTTGTGAAAGGTCATCGGTGCCCGGGCACCGCTTGTCACCGGGTTTTACGAAACGATGGAAAAACGAATTATTGCGTCTGTGTAACGGTAGCTTACCGTTAAATGGACTGCACAATAGCACACACCACACAGCTTTCTAGGGTAACCTTATCGGTCGCTTCGACAGCCATCTTAGTTGCCAACTTCGAGGCACGAAGCGACTCGACGACACTGCTAATTTGTTTTCCTTTACTCCTTGGAGAGTAGTTTCCTCCTTTCTTGTTTGACCACAAAGGTTTTTTTCCCGTTGGAGGTCTGGCGTCCGAATGTACTTTAAGTTTGCTCTTTTCTCTGCAGACGAGCGTCCATCATGTTGTCGCCACTCGTTTTGACCTCTGTTGATGCGCGCCCGGCAAGAATATTGATAACAGTGTCGACAGAGGATTACCCAATGGCACTGAGTTTGGTTTTTTTTCCCGTTGGAGGTCTGGCGTCCGAATGTACTTTAAGTCATCATTGCCGCACTTCACTCGGACAAGACCTTGAGGTGCTAACATGCAGTGCGGCTGGACTCGTCGAATGCAACGAGCTACGATACACCGACGGTTCCCTGCTTTGCCGCTAATTAATGAGGTGCATTTAAGACATTCGGGAACCGTTGGTATCAGGCGACCCGTGATTTATTCGCACTTGATACACGGCATTGACATCGAACTGGCCCAAACAGGTGTCCTGCAATCGGACATGTTATTTCGTTCAAAGTTAGTATTGGCAAAATTTATCGTGTCTGATTGAGCACTTGATAATTTTCCAGTTGCGAGTGCAAAATAATTAAGGAGTGCGTTCAGGCACACCATATTTTGCTCTTTTTTGCTGAATTCAGCCCTGCATCTGCACGCCGGGACGAGTGATTTATTCGTTCGTCGGGCTTGATTGTTTATAACGAGAATTAATCCTGCAACATGACAGATGTCTTTCACGGGAATTAGCCTCGACACTACGCAGAGCGATTTGAAATAGGCACCTCTTTTGACGAATACCAGTTGCAGCCTCCGGTTGGATTCTTGGATTTTGCGATAGACTCAACTTATAGCCAGAAGGGCCCAAACGGACTAAGTTGCATTCGCGCGCGTCTGTCTATTTTCGTCCCCTTACAGTTATTAGCGGTACGTCTGAGTGCGAATTAATTAGTCGGAAGAACATCCGCAAACGCAGCGAACATATGTCATTTCGGCGTGTCAGATTTCTTTCAACACATGCCCTCATCAGTCAGGCTCATCAGCGGAGTGATGCAATCACTATTCCGGGTATAACTGATATGCACGAAGCGGATGCAGGTTCACAAAGTGAAGCGGAATTAGTAGCACAAACACGATCTCCAGACTCTTCATGTCAAAAATTCACTTTTAGCGTCCTGTTTTACTTGTGCTATGCCAGCATGTGAACCTGACAAGTCGTTATCGTGGGTAGTTAAATGCTCGAATATCCCCAAGTATGGCTTTTGAATCTGAGGAAATCGATCTTGCAGCCACAGGCAGTAATGTCCGCGCAAGATAAGCGGTCATGTCTGGAGGCCGAAAGTGCCGCTTGTATCAGGCGGAGACAATGGAGTTTTCGAAGACCGCTTCAGGAATCACAAATAACACATTAGAAACGGCTATTTCCAGCGAAACAAATTGTTCTCCTCGCAGGGTCTTGACGCATGTCGATGGCAAATATTTGACCAGGGAGGTCATTGGCTCGCTTATGAGTTTCCGGGCCATAGGTCTTACTGCTACAGCGTGAAATTTGCGGTGCCGCTCTTCCGGCGTTCCGATGCCGCGTGCACATACATGTACGGCGGTCGCTACTTGTGTGTTCGCTTTCGGGCCCAACATGAGTTGCAAACGTTGAGCTGTCGCCACTGAGAGGGACGCTGGACCCCTGGCCTTTGTTTTTGCGGGAAGTAAATGAAGACCTCGTTGGCGTAACTCAATTGACCGAACCGAACACGATCGGTTTCGGCGTGTCCTCGTCGTCGTCGCACCACGGAGGCCGTCGCTTGCAGGCCCCGGCGGACGGCGCCCTCGAGCTGTGCGTACTTTCAACTGCACCGGCAATCCATCCTCTGTCTCGCCGTCCGTCCCGCCTGGTGGGGTCGCATTTGTTCCATTCATTCACTGATTGCGTTTTAGTAGAGCTTGTTCAACATAAATGCCCGCACGTCGTGCCCTTACGGCGGCTTAGTGCCGCTGCCGCCTGAATGAATGGTGAACCGACCGGCGCATCGCTTTCTCCCAATGCTGAGTGCCGTTTGTTCAGACCCCATCGCCATTTTTGGGGGCCGGCGACACTGCATATGTGCCCGTCCCTCCCACACTTCGAGGCGGAACACGCGAAACGTTTCGCTAAACCGTTTCCTTCCGATTATCATCGCGTTTCGTTTGCCCGCGTACACGTACCAGTGGTACGCAAGTCCGAGGCTTGCTGGGCCTCGCACCGGATGCGCGCAAACGGTACTCACTTCCAAAATGGCGTCATTTCTCTTTTGCGCCACAAGGAAGAGCACTTTCAGATAGTTTGTGGCGAGGAATAGCGGTTGGGTGGGCTGGTGCATGATACTTGTCGCGGTTGTAACGTACGAGTCACAGTAGACGACCTGCATTGAAGTCGCTATGTCTCAGCTTGAGGCAGGCGTTGAACTTGCTCGAACCTAATTGTTAGATGTCATCCAGCCAAACTGCCACTGTATTTTTACCACCTACACGTACGGTAACGTGCATAGAAATGCATGCACGTAGCCCACAACTAGAATTCCCATTTTTTTAAGTTAGTAGCCCTCATCAACCATTAGCCCGCATGGCATCACCGGTTGTTGCATACTGAAACATTCATACAGCCAAATGGCTTTAGTTCATCAAAATTCGGGGATGGGGTGCCAAATTCGAAGCCGCGCGTGCCCTCCTCATGTACGCATCAGCGAACTTTCGAAGCGGCCAACCACTCCCGGCCGTCGGTCGTGGGATGCCACAGCTTCGTTGACAAGCAGAGCTACCGGATGGACACGCTTATTGTTTTGCGGGCAACACCCAAAGCGCAAGCGCGTGTCAATCTCTTGCCGCATGCTGACATCACCCTTACAACCGCCCGCAAGTGGCTTGATAGAATCCAATAGGCGCTGTTGCTTGTGCCTTTCCCACCCGCCATAATGTCATTGTCTGTTCTAACAGTCTGTTAGCATAACGACCTTAGATCTGGCAGTCAGACTTTGTATACTTTCACCTAATTTAGGCTGCAATCATTTGCCTGACTTTGCCGTAATCGCATTAACCATCAGAGGCCGCTATGCGACGCTTGTTCACACACCTCACGCACCTCATTCTCACCAAGTGCCGAATAACGTCCCACCGATAGCGTCCATACATACGTCTCTAGTCTGATGCTTTTTATTGCATGACGGGAGCTAAGCTGAGCAAGAAATAACAATGCCTGAGGCAGTCGTTTCCCTACTTATGCAGAGCCAAGCTTTAGTGACCGTTTCCATTCCTTATCCTTTCAGTTGTTTGTTGTATGGTCTTAGCGCACCAGGCTAAATAGTCGCCGTTCTCGATGGAATTATTCCGTCCGACCGCCTGTGGCGATAATTTGCAACTCTCAAAAATACCACAATGAGAGAACGCCGGACCCGCTCGAAAGAGTTTTTGCGTAGTTTTTGCAGATCCTTTATAAGCCAACAGACAAGTGTTTCTGATGGGTTGTAACGACGTCTTCCGTTTCCGTTCGTTCTCCGCCAACGGTCGGGGAATTCTTCAACTTAACTTACCCCTAAGAAATGACACAAGCAATTTCATGAGTCTCGTGCTCATAAGCCTGCCAATAAGCTCATTCAACCTCTTCGCGAACAATTACCGAAGCACATGATTTGGCTTTATCTCATTCGGGCTCGTGTATCTCTCCTGGCCGAAGCACTCTGTCAATGGTATTTTGTGACAATGCCCGATCAACGATGACGCGGAGTGTTTCTGGAAAGTTTTCGTGTTAGTTCGCGCCACGGTCCCCTCCATGGTGCAGCCACGTGACGCTTCAAGCACTTCCCCACCGGGCACGGTGCCGCTTGTCCCATCTTCATCGGGTGGCACAACACTTTCGAAGCACACTCCCAACAGGCCCTCAAGGGTCAGCCGAGGTTCATGCACTTTAATTGTTTCAGTGCGGAAGCGCAGCGTTCGCTTATGAAGAGAAGCGGATGCGTCCCTCGCTCAACTAGCTCATTTTAGCTGCTCGCGACGGGCCCGCTAAAAGGAGGTGTTGTACGGGTCAGGCATGCTTCTTGCTTGCAAACCTTTAAAGAACTTTCTCGCCCTACCTGTGTTATTTAAAGAGCACTGAAATCTAATCCTTTAGCCGCTAAGTGGTAAGGATATACCTAGCGTTTCACACACACACCGCAATGATTGCAGCCGCTAAAGATAAGTGACAGCTGACCCGGGAACCCTACGGGTTCACGATGCATTCCTTCTTCCCATGGCGTCCCGCGTGAGTTTTCTCGCCTCCCTCCTGGCAATATCAGTTTACCGCATTAGTGCCGCATTAAGACGCTGCTTTAAGTGAGATAATTGAGCTAAACAACGCCACCGCCAAGTGCTTCCGATGGGATGTAAAACTCTCGTGGCTTCTTAACGACGTACTATTACCCGCTGGCGACGGAACCCGCAAGCGGAACACGATCCGCTAAGTGTCCGAGAAACGATGTGAAGCAAAATCTATTGAGGGATAATGAACGTTCTTGAGTGTTAGGTCGAGATGATAAAGCCTTTATGCCTCAGTGTAAGGTTTGACCACACCAAACACCTTTTACAGTTTGGGGGCCGTTAGGCAAATAACGGAACATTCTTGCATGCAGGCTCTATGTCGCAGTCGTCAAGCTTCAAGCAGGACATACCTCTACTGGGTCTTGTTTCTCATTCGGCATGGGCTTCAAGCCAAATTTCTCATTCCAGTCACGTGTCAAAATGCGGTACGCGCGGCGTTGATACGCAGGAAACCCGGTTTCAAAGTCTTGCATGCATCGTTTCGCGTGTTCCGTATTATAATCTTTCCTATCGGCATGCTACCAGTAGACAGCGTGTGCCGTTCTTTTGTCCCACCCGCGGATAAAAGTGGCATAGTGTCCCCCATATCCGGTAATAACTCTGCGCGTGGGGAGGTCCACGTCCGTTAAGGGCAGACGGTGACGATTGCGGACAATTTTGTTGTTAATTACATCGGCTCGTGTACTGCGGCCTTTGTCGCTAGCCGAGGCTATTTCCCGCGCGTGGAGCACACCTCGAGTGACGTGCGCGGTTCCCACGGTCGTTCGTGTAGCCTGCATAATCTCTGATAGCCCACGAGCTCTCACATGGGCCAACCAAAAAACTCCTACTTCTGTCGCAAAAGACGTCCGAAAGGCATACCTGACCCACCCGAGCGCAAAACATTTGTCCACCGCGGGGCCTATGGTATGCTACGCGCGGAGGTCCGTAAGCTGGGAGTCCGAACATTTCCCATTCGGATCCATCAGTGGATTGAATTTCAAAGTTTCCACCCTGAGATGGATAAGCGCATGTTGGGCGCCCCGAAGTTTCCGGTGCGGGAAATTCGTGTTGCGCGATCTCGCAGCTGTTACCTACCTGCGGCACTCGATGCGTGCCAGGTACGTAAAGCTTGCGCATATCGGTCAGTGGATTGCTAGCTGTTTTACCGGTACTCCCAAATGCGAGCCCACTCTGAGTCCTTACAAGAGCTACATCGCATGAATTATCGAAAGGCTTATGCGCACCACCTTTTTGCAGCAATTGCTGTCTTCGCATGAACTAACTTCAGTTACTACGTAGCAGGCGGAAGTGATTGCCGCATGATTATGTTGCTTTGATCTTTCCAACCAACGCGCCCGCATAATAATGGCCCAGCAAACTTCCATGTTGCACATGACGAAGCTTGCGCCGTTCATTAGCTAAATGACCGCGGAGAATACTCAAATTATTCGGGTCGCTGTATGCGTGTGGCTGAGCAGCGTGGGACCCAAGTTCCGCATTTAGCGAACAAGCCGCCGACGTTGTTATGAGCTGTGAAAAAGCGCGCGACTAAGTGGCGCGTCTGCCGAATTGTCCCAGCGAGAACCATCATACAGAAAATATGGGCCTTCGTTCGCCGCGCTCTCGCTCCTACGCTCGCTTCACAAATTGTTCCGGGTGCTTTGCCGAATTGAGTCACTCCGACTCGGCAGACTCATCAATGCATTTGATGCCCCCAGAGGAAAATCACTTTGTGTACTTCCACGGCGAAGAGGTACGATCTTTGATAAGCGATGACGAATAATTCCTTCTTGATCCTTATTACTTTTTTCAAGAAATCCATTATGAGCTTAAGCTTTGGTTGAAGCTTCCGGTCATCGGCTACCGGATTTCCGCTCGATCATACCAATGTGAAATAGTGGCACCTAGCGGCACCCGTGCTCATATAAAATGCGGGTTCTTTGGTCATTTCGCGGCTTTCGGTAAATTCATGACATTCACTGGTTGATTCGAATGCAATGTATGGTATAGACATCTGTGTAAGATTCATACAAAATGCTGGCTTAAAGCGATGTCACTGTTTCAGGAGCCGAACTATTAACTTTTGCTTCCTTTTATGTGCTGCGGTGATTTTTCGCTGGGCATGCTAAAGCATCCGCAGCAGTCTTTGACCCAACAAATTGTTTGAAAGAGGGTCTAACTTATCCATTAAATCGTACCAGGCTGCCTGTGACAGAACTTGACAAGATTTGGAACTATCAGGCTTTTACCTCAAGGATTCGGACTCAAGGATCAGGTAAATAAGGATTTACCTCATTTGCTCACGAAAAGCATACAATCGGTCAATGCTAAGTCCGCTTTTCGAATCAGGTCAACGATGGCACCGCCCTTGCGTACCCGTTAAAGCCCTTAAACTTGGTTAGTACTTGTTTTACGCATGCGGGCCAATAAATTGCAACACAATTGACTGACAGGATTGTTCTTTGCTGCATTAGCGCATCTCCTCCACGACACCCAACAAACCATCGGGATCGCTTTTTCCGGATATTCTCTCCTGCGAACTTTTAGTGTTGCAGTGCAGGAGCGGCGGTTCCCACGCTGTCGTTGATGCGCCGCCAAGTATCCGGGCAGAGGTTTTTGGCCCCAGGGTCATCGCCTTTCCCGTACGTGCCCCTGACGAGCTCAAATATTTTGACTTGGAAATGCGCACTTCCTGACGGCGAATTTGCGCACTCCCTCAACGTTGCCTTGCACAGCACCGCGTCCTTAGTGGACCCTTAATTTGGCCCGAGGAAGAGCTTACGCAAGTCCGTCCACGGCTCAGCACTTCCGTCCAGCAGCTTCAGAGCCCAACGGGACCGCTAGACGGCTCTTAGGTTCAAAGAATTTTCCACTGTGAGTTGCTCTGAAAAGCGTTTCGAACACAGCGGACCGGGTGCAACCGGCCGGGATTCTGCGGGTCGGTGGGTCGAAAGATGAATGGCGGATGTTCCGCACGGATGTTCGACATAACCGAACTCATTACTCCTGTCACCACCTCTTGAGCGTTGCCGCCGTCTCACCGGCATGAGGTGAGGCTGCTGCTCGGCCGGCCCACCTGTGCCCGTGAGAGGGAGGAAACGATGGGCGATGGACGAAAGTGATCCGGTTACCTTGTCGAATTAGCGAAAGTCTTTCAACTTTTTAGCCACTGGTCCCTGGCCTTGTCAACTTGTCAGAGCAACACTTGTTCCGCGCCTTCTGAGTGTTGATTATTTGTTGCTGTTCGCGCCGTACTAATCACTTACGAAAACGACTCAGTGCCTCTCATTTTATACTCTCCATATGTGCTCTGCAAACGTGTCGAATGCGTCGGTTGCCAAGCATGGGCTAGGGAAGGAGATTAGTGTTTCGAATTTCATAAGTGCTAACGTGTACATGTTTCATGCGTATTTTATTCGTTGCATCCCAAGACGTGCTTCGTATTTACTCCTTCCGTCACTCCGTGTGAGCTGTTGGACCAAAACTTGTTACGCGCCGGCCTAGTTCAAAGGAGTAGTTGCTTAAGGGTGATCTTTGTTTTCCGCTAGCGTAGGAATCTTTTATGCTGCCGTTACTAAGCTAAGCCTTCGTGAGTCACAAAGCTGTCCGCGCCTAATTTGATTTGCAGTAGGTTAAGTCGGTTATCCACCAATATGATCATGTGGTAAGCTTGGCGGCCTTCCCCAGTATCGCTTGTGCCGATACCGTTTTTTTCTACATTTGTCTATACGAACCGAATGGCAATTGAACGTAGTGCTCAAAACTGAAAACATTGCATTTCATACCATTGCATGCGTCCGCATGTCGTGTTTTGCCCAGTCAAAGAACTGGCGGCCAGTGATAGCAAGATGTTTTTGAGAGGATCGTCTCCGCGCCATTTATCAACGTCCCGCCTGGGAGTGCGTCAACGACTCGCGAGTTTACATTCGCTTGATTTGTTTCGTCCGCTTAACCTCTCGGGACTCGTAATCACCTCATCTTACTGATTCAGGAACACGGCCGCGAATGAAATGTTTCCGCTCATCACCGCCAACCGACACCTCCGACCGCACGTGCATCGATCAGTAACGGCGATCGACTGAGTGCCCCACACTCGGCAACAAGACGGGTGTCTCGCGTACGATTCGACGGACCACCGACGGTCTTCACCCCTCTTCAAGCAATCTCATAAGCCTAGTCCACTTCAAAACGGGTACACCTCCATCCCAGCGCGCTAGCAATGCTGTCGGTGATCCTCGTGCTTTCCACTGGAGTCTACTACGGGTGTCTTCTACTCCTCTTCGCCGCACGGTGTACGACGAACGAGGACATTCAGTTCGTCCCGCTCTCGAGAGAATTCCTGGCGCTGTTGGACGACGAGAAGCAGTACAACAAGTATGCGACGCCAACTCAGTATGATGGTAGGTTGCCTTCGCCCAAACTGCAGGTGCAATCGTTCCGTTGTTTCAGGTGTCGCGACAAACGTATCCATGTCGATGTACATTGAAGGAATCTCGAGCTTCAGCGCCCAGACCATGGACTACCAACTGGACATGTATTTCTACCAGGTAATCTGCCCCTACACCTGCTCAGAATCAGAAACTACTGACTCAATACAGGAATGGTACGACCCGCGGATAGCGCATAACGGCACAGGACCCATCCTGATTCGCGACAAGAAGGTCTTCGGCAAACTATGGAGGCCTGATCTGTATTTCGCGAATGCACGGTCTGCCAGTTTCCAAGAGATCACCGAGGACAACTTCCTCGTCTGGGTCTACCCGGATGGAAAGGTCTGGTACGACTGCCGGTAAGTACGGGCCTATCAAATAGAGCTACGTTCATTATGCTTTAGGATATCGCTGGTCGCTATCTGCATGATGAACCTTTGGTAAGCAGTTGACAAAAGGCTGTGATTACACTTTTCGGCTTAGGAAGTACCCGCTGGACTCTCAAACTTGTGAGCTGCGCATCCTCAGCTGTAAGTCTTCTTTGCTACGTGCGACTAACATTCTCAAAATGCATCGTGACTTTTTTTTCCAGACGCATACCCCGAGTCACAGTTGCGTCTGCGATGGTCGCACACCATCGACCCGCCCATCGATAGGAACAAGGAGATTCGCATGCCCGACATGCGTTTGGTCGACATCAAGACGGGCACTTGCAATGGCACATACGCTACGGGTATTCATTTTGTGTTTGCGTAGCTTTGAGCTGTGGCCCTGCCTTTCGCACTCACATCCTTCCTTTAGGTACATGGAGTTGTATGACGGCGGTCTTCCTCGTCCAGCGTGAGATGATGCACCACATCATTCAAACATACGTGCCGACCGCACTTATCGTCGTTATCTCCTGGTAGTTTGGAGACCTGCCAGCAATTGAATATTGCTCTGTTCAGGTTCAACTTTTGGCTGGACATCGACTCCGCGCCAGCAAGGGTCTCACTTAGCATTACGACGGTGAGTGCATGTACACGAGTGCACACCTCTTCCCTAGACCTGAAAACGTAGGGTCCCTGTGCGTTCTTTAGTCTACTTACTGGCATGTGGGCCGCACATGCTGAAGGAATGCCTTTTTCAATTCACAACATGTGTGGCACTTTGGTGGTCGTTAAGGAACCACATATCACAGCGTTAATATGCTCGTCGAGTTTTAGTTGCTCACCATCGCGACTCAAGCGAATGCGGTCAAGCTGGCGTTGCCCGAAGTGTCCTATATGAAGGTATGCAGAGGGACCCTGCGAGTGGATGGCAGGCTTTTTGCGTACGTTAAGCTTACCGCACCCTTTAGGCAATCGACTTTTGGCTCGGGATGTGCATGGCCTTTGTCTTCGGTACGTCAGAAATTTATCGGTTAACTAGCATTTCCACTGTTTAGGCGTGATGATCGAGTTCACGATTTGTCACTTCGCAAAGAACCAGGAGATGCACCGGTCGAACGGACCTCGCAATCTCGTCGTAGACTCCACCTTCTCGACGCTCTTCGGCAGCACCGTGGGCGCGCAGGAGAAGGAAGAAATGGTGAGGCGCCAGATCGCGTTCCGGCGTCCCTTCAGGCCCGACGAGCCGGATATACATACCATTCAGAACGGCACCGAGGACTTCGAGCGGTCAATGCTCAATAACCACCATCATAACAATAATAGCGCTGAGGCGCGGCTGAGGATACCGCCAGAGATAAACCCCGACCTCGGCCGCTTCGAGTACGGCGGGGAGAGGGTAAATCTCGAGCCGCAGAAGTCCATGAAGCCGGCCGTCAGCAAGTTGAGAAAACAGGTGCGTAGTGGTTGCACTGTGATAGCGTAAGAGTGCAGAAATATCGTCGGGGATTCGCTGAAAATTCTCCTTTAGGTCAGCAAACGAGCCTTGACATTCAAGTCCTCCATCTGCAACCTCAGAGGGCGCGAGATCGCGACGAAGATCGACGAGAAGAGCCGCTTTGTCTTTCCCTTTGTTTTCGTCATATTCAATGTGTTTTACTGGAGTTTCTACTTAGTTTTCAACTGATTCGTACTTTGTTCGGTTTCGGTCTTCCCACTCGTTGCAGCATATACTGTTCGCACAGGGTTGTTTGCTGGTAACTTGAGTTCTCCATTCCGCGTGTCTCCAGTAATCACTCTCGATGTCTCTTTTGTTCTCAGTCAGCACGGATCCCGGTGGCTTCAGTTCTTCCTGTTCATCGTTTGGACGCTACGCACGTCCATACGTACGAGAGAGTGCCTCCCTTCATACCTAGTCACTGGACCGCATGGTAGTTGTATGTAATTATACGTTCTCTACAAATAGATATATACCGATAAAGGTACTTTCTGAGCAATACGCGGGTCGATGCGAGCCGATGAAATGACTGGAACGTAGCTAGAAACTGTCGAGTATTAAAAGCAAAACACACGCAGAAGCTGGTACGGGAAAGTCATTGTGTCAAGAAGCCTGAGGATTTTCACCCACTAAACCCGGTTTCATCTTAAGCCGTCGAAGAGGTGGACATCTGAATGAGTTTGACAACTATGCAAGTTCAGCACTTATGCCGCTATAAAAGGACCGTGAAATGCATGGTCAGCGTCAGTTTGCTACTTCCGTTTTCTACGAGCTGCTAGCGTCGTCCACTACCGACTACTGTCGCCACGACCATGTCTTTCGCCCGAACGACGTCTCCTAGCACGGACACCGCGACGGATCAAGTGGACAAGGACATCGCCGCCGCACCCTACTACCACGGCCTGCTGCCGCGCGAGGACATGAAGACGATGCTGCTCGCGAACGGGGACTTCGTGGTGCGCACGACGGAGCCGAACAAGGGCGAGAAGCGCACCTGCGTCCTCTCGGTGATGCTGGACGAGCGCAAGGACGAGCACGGCATCAAGCACTTCATCATCAAGCACGTCGGCGAGAAGTACGTCATCCACGAGGTTAGTTTTATCCTGATTCTTTATTTTCTATGCTGCACGAGCAATGTTAACCCTTGCTTTTAGTACGGGTTCAAGACCATCACCGAACTCGTCGAGTACTACCTCAAGACCGGTCAGTCCGTCGGCAAGGTGAGTCCCGCTTGTCACGCTACGCTCAGGACGCCTGTTTAGAGCGCCAACGCCATCATTCGCAAGCCTATCCCGCGACAACCCTGGGAGCTCTCGCACGAAGACGTCAAATGCACGAAGAAGCTCGGTGAAGGCGCTTTCGGAGAGGTAACTGCCATGTTGGCTAGCAGTGTCGTAAATGACATGTTAAGGTGTGCATGGGAACGTACCACATGAAGAACGGCCACACGGTGAAGGTCGCGGTGAAGACGGCCAAGCTCGAGGCGCTAACGAAGGAGCAGATCAAGGAGATCATGGCCGAGGCCCGTCTCATGAGGTATGTGCACTCGCATTATGCCCACACGACTTGCGCGAATTCAGGAGCTTCGACCACCCGAACGTCGTGAAGTTCTACGGAGTCGCCGCCGGTCAGGAGCCGCTGCTGCTGGTGATGGAGCTCGCGGACAAGGGCGCACTCGACTCCTACCTGCAGAAGAACAACGTCTCCATGGAGCAGAAGGTCGATATGTGCGCCGGCGCGGCCTTCGGCATCGAATACATGCACGTCAAGAACGTCCTCCACCGAGACATCGCCGCTCGCAATTGCCTCTGTAAGTTGATGACGTTTACCGGACACGTTCTTGTTTTGCGACTTTTAGACGGCGACGGACGCGTCAAGATCTCGGACTTCGGCCTCACCCGTGAGGGCACCGTCTACCAGATGGACCCGCACAGCCGAGTGCCCATCCGCTGGCTCGCTCCGGAGACGCTGCGCACCGCCATCTACACGCAGAAGACCGACGTCTGGAGCTACGGTTAGTTTGCGCGGAATCGGACTGATGATAACCCTTGGGTTTTAGGGATCCTGTGCTGGGAAATCCTCAACAACGGCACCGAGCCCTACCCTGGCATGACCGTCGCGGAGGTCAACGGCAAGGTAGGCGGTTTAGCTTTGCATGGCAGCATGAGACCTTGAGATTTAGGTCAAGGAAGGCTACCGCATGGCGCTGCCTCCGGGAACGTCGCCGCTGATGCTCGACATCATCGAGAAGCACTGCTGGCAGGACAGCCCGAACGACCGCTGGGACATGAAGGAGGTGGCACGACACTTCGAGCGCAACGGACACCCGCGCCCCGAGATCGCAACGAAGACCGGCAAGGCGCAGAAGAAGACCAAGTAGAGCGACGCAGTGTACCTCCGCTATAACTATTGCCTCGCATCGATGCTAACCTCGTTCTTGGAATAAACTTATAAAATGGACTTTTGCACCTTGCATTTTACCCTACACTGACTTACCTGGGAGAATGTCACGATCTGACACCAACCCTTACGGTGGCTAACCAGGGTGACGCTATGACGCTGAACGGGCAGATGGAAAAGTTTCGGGTGCACTAAACTTTTCGCTTCGTTGACGAGATTCTTTGCACCTCGGCATAGTAGTCGGAAAAATTGATTAGTGAAAGTAGCGAGACTCTTAGGCATTCTTTGCACCTCGATTCTCGTACTACACTTCACTTCTAAACTGGCTCGCATATTAGGAGCATCGGCTGTAGGAAAATCCGCCTGACATGCTGTGCGCAGGTCAGTTGCGACAGGGAGCAACCATGTCTTACAGCACATTAGGGAATCGAAACTTCAACACAAGCCAACTTTGTTGTTCCTTGTCCACTAAACACGCTTGTCCACAATACACTAAAGCGCTGTTCCTTGTCCGTCCCCAAAAAAGTTTTCACCATGGGGCCAAGTTTGGTATCATCCAATAGGGCTTCTAAAGTTATGCAAAAGTGGAAACTTTCAGCCGGATCGGTTGGCTAGAAAAAATTGTGGCCGATCAAAGTTTCAATACCAGGCCTCTGCTTCCATGCGATAGCGAGCGCTACGGAAGCATAGGCATAAACCACAGTCTTGCTAGCACATCGAGTCGTACCTCAAATAAAGCCCTAGGTGAGCTGTTACGAACCATTCTTCCTTATGGCCTCAAGTACCCCTTTGACCCCTATAAAGGGGAGGGGGGTTGGGGTCAACCCCCCGCCCCCAAATGTTGATTTTTCGAGGTCACGTTGGCACACCCTGTTGCACCTCAAATGAAAGCCCTCGGTGAGCTGATTACGCATGCGATAGCGATCCCGCTGTTGCATCTGATGGTTGAAGGCAAGCGTGTTTGGAAGGCGTTTTGGAGTTAAGGTCCGAAACGGGTCTACTTGAAATAATGTGTGCTAAGAACAAGTGTATCTGTTTTGTACAGGTAATCCCCGTAGGGCTGGGCTGCGCTCCGCGCAGCCGCTAGTTTACTGAATAAGGGGATATGAGGCAAATGTTTGATAGCCAGGAGGCAAGACTTCTTACTTCTTACTCTGCCAGCTTAGTAATGTATTCAAGCCGGCTTACCTACTTACTGCAAGACACCAAGGATAGACAGTACAGCCTAGAAACACTTTTTTTTGGCTTGAAACCTTTTATTACGTAGAAGCAAAGGATGCAAAGGGTGCGCTAGTATGGTTCGTCACTTCCCAAGATCCACCATGGGAAGACGTCGATGTTCACACTGGAGTTGTCTTCACCATCGCCGCTTTCTTGTCGTAGCACACAGTAGGTCCTGAACATTCAATAACTGAGCGGCTAACTGCGCAACAGAACTTACGTGCAGGGGTCTCAAACACCCCCGGAATTCCGGGGGTACCCCCGGATTTTGACCGTTTGCCCCCGGATTTTCATAGGTAAAATCCGGGGGTGAAAGTCAGCTTTTTTGCCTCTGACTTAAATTGCAAATCGCAAAGAGAATTTGGACACCTGAGAAGAGCAGCCTGCACGTCGACACTCTGCGGGCGCTGCTAGCGATCAAGTGCAACTCCGATGTGGAATGTGCCGACATGCACAACATTTTCTGCGCAGACCGCGATTTGTTGAAAACTGCACGTACGGTCGCGAAATACAGCGCCTAATTGTTAATCGGCATTGTTATGAAACGTCAATAAAAAGCTTAAAGCGTTTAGGAAACATCCAGATAGACACCCCCAGTATTTTACCCTGACCCCCGGATTTACCCCCGGAATTTCACCTGCCGGGCCCGGAATCGCGGTT
>JNEY01000005.1:892291-917523 GCA_020875895.1 Aphelenchus avenae
GCCACTTCGAGCGCAACGGACACCCGCGCCCCGAGATCGCAACGAAGACCGGCAAGGCGCAGAAGAAGACCAAGTAGAGCGACGCGGCGCACCTCCGCTATAACTATTGCCTCGCATCGATGCTAACCTCGTTCATGGAATAAACTCATTAAAATCGACTTTTGCGCCTTGTTACCTACACTTTAACTTAACTGGGGGAATGTCACGGTCTGACACCAACCCTTTAGCTAACCAGGCTGATGTCTCTGACGCTTAATGCGCAGATGAAAAAGTTTCGCATGCACTACTTTCGCTACGTCGACGAGATTCTTTGCATCTCGGCATAGTAGTCGGAAAAATGCTTAGTGAAAGTAGCGAGACTCTTAGACATTCTTTGTACCTCGATTCTCGTACTACACTGCACTTCCAAACTGGACTACTTCATGCTTTATATGAACATCAATGAACATGAATTATTCAGCCTATTAACTGTCTTGCTAATCGAATGATACCATGTCTTACAGCCATAGTTTTGACTTCGTCCAAAAAGCTCGCCCTCGTCCAGTCAAAATTTTCAACCTCTTCGTCGTCCCTTGTCCGGATGAAAATGCAACCTCGTCTTCGTCCTCGTCCGGAACCTAACGTAATGACCTTTTTTGTTTGAAATTTTGTTAAAAAGCAATAAAGACACCTTGACTGTTTGCTAAAGGTGTGCTAAACTCTCCTAAAATTCATCAGACCGCACGAAAATACCTACAAATTGGGCAGAAACCGATGCCGGACGTGGTTATACTTCGTCCTTTCTCGTCCGGACGAAAAGCCTCGCCCCCGTCCTCGTCCCTCTTACGGACGTATTTTCAACGTCGTCCTCGTCCTCCTCTCCAAGAAACCTCGTCCTCGTCCGGACGTGACGAGGGCGATGCTGAGGATGAGGACGAACTTCCGGACGAGGTCAAAACTATGCTTACAGCACATTAAGGATTCGAAACTTCAACACAAGCCATTTACTGAATAAGTGGATATGAGGCAAATGTTTGATAGCCAGGCACACGCTTTTTGGCTTGAAACCTTTTATTACGTAGAAGCAAAGGATGCAAAAGATGCGCTAGTATGGTTCGTCACTTCCCAAGATCCACCACGGGAAGACGTCGATGTTCACACTCGAGTTGTCTTCGCCATCGCCGCTTTCTTGTCGTAGCACACAGTAGGTCCTGAAAATTCAGTACCTGAGTGGCTAATTGCGCAACAGAACTTACGTGTAGTACTTNCTGCCGGGCCCGGAATCGCGGTTTTGGAGTTGAGAGCCCTGCTTACGTGTAGTACTTGACGAGTGAAGACAGGCTCACGAATTCCGGAGGATCTGAGTCGCCGTAGTCGACGTAGAGCAGCTTGCCATGAAGCTCATCGGGGCGTTCCATGATTGGGTAATGGCTGCACAGGAGTAGTCATTTTAACCAGAAATGTTAAGCACTTACAAGAATTCTCCGGTGCTCGCACGGTAGACGACGTAAAGTGGAAGTTCCTTCTGGGAGCGCCCCGAAACTTGACGGTGGTAGATTCTGTAAGCGTCTCGCTATAGAAAGTGTAGGAACGAATTTGCGCTCCAAGCCATACCACAAAGCCTTACCGAAAGGCAGTCTTCTTGCGCACGAACTTCTCAGCGGTAGAGCAGGACGACATTCCGATATAGTAGCGACTGATGGGAGACACTTGCGTGCGATCGTCGGCTTGCTGTTCGTCGGTGGCGTTGATGCACCTAAATTTCTCAGTGTTAAGGCGGTGATTTCTTGGGCCCTACGATTCTGATCGTTGGAGTGTGCCGCATTGACCAGGCAGAGTATCGTCTACAGTTACTTCGCGCACGCTGTGCTGCGAAGCTGCACCGAGATCGTCTTCGTTAGCGACGTTGTCGCGTTTGGCCTGCGAGGTAAATAAGGAAATGATAGCAGAAATAAACACTACCTCAACCGACGGGTCGACGGGCGGGACGCTACGCGCGGCAGGGCAGGAGGTTTGGTGCGCGCAACAGGTATCACGAACTTGTACGCCCTTCTCGCCCTCCTTGTAAGCGCGAAGCTGATGAGGATTGTGGGTGCTCATCGATGAAGCAGCGATGGCGTCCTAAGTGCACCACAGCTTGGATGGGAAGTAGAAATGACGTATGAATGAATAAATTCTTAACGTTTGGTAACTCTATAAATTCTGACAGGGAAAAATTCGCATAGCGTGCGGCGACTGCGGCGTTAAGCAACTACCCCTTAACAACTTTTGACAACTAGCGGTGCCGTCAGCAGTTCTCTATGCTCAAAGCCAGGGGTTGAAGCGGATAACTATTCTGCGTCCATGAAGAACTTAAGCAAGTCATCTAACACATTTGGAAGCATTTGATTCGAATGCCATTAAAGCACACCGGTGAACGTAACGAGAAGTATAAAGTCAGTTTGACTCTTAGCTCACGACCCATGCACGCTTCACTTAATTGACGGTCTGCGAACACTTCTCGTTGTTTGCACACGTTGTCAGATCACATAAAGTTAGCCCGGTGTGTCTGTGCGAAACCGTGATGTGTCGCTAGGTTCTCTCGTCGCGCCAAGCTTTGACGATACCTCCAAGGATTGGCTCCTGCCGCGTGCATCTGTTTGAACGGCTGACGGCTGGATTGTTGAAAATGGGTTGGACCAGTTCGGCAGTCAGCATGAAATGCGCACGTCTCTTGCACTTGTACCACAGCAACTCAAAGTCTGGTGATGATCGTGACGGAGTTCGATCATGTCGTCGCGTCACATGTAAAGGCAGACTGAAACGTGCATGTCGTAACGGGTCGATTTAGATCAAGGAAGCCGACAACTAGCTAGCCAACTCGGATTTCGTCCATGCGAAGAGGACGACGACGTGAACATGTACGAACTTGAGATAGAACTTGCTTATGGCCGTGAACTCGTCACTTAGTGACGTGTAGGCTGTGCTGACGCATGACTGGCTGTTATTATTGCTGCGAAAAAATGACTTTTCCATAGCTTGCGTATGCGCAGTGGACCCAAGACCGAACTCCCAACTCTCATCGGTGCGGCCAACTTTCCGAATGAACAGCAACCATGCATCGTTCAAAAATGGCCTACTCGGGTCGAACCTACTCGATCACTGAAGTACTCTTGATCTATAAAAATCAGTTATCGTTACCCAGCTGGGGACATTCGGCTGACTCACTGTATATCACTTACCGATAGCACCTTTTCAAACACTGTAACAATGCGACGGAAGCTCATCGAGAAAGC
Source organism: Aphelenchus avenae (assembly GCA_020875895.1). Classification (NCBI taxonomy): domain Eukaryota; kingdom Metazoa; phylum Nematoda; class Chromadorea; order Rhabditida; family Aphelenchidae; genus Aphelenchus; species Aphelenchus avenae. Next base: position 895,546 of record JNEY01000005.1, read on the forward strand.
TTATCAGTTAATTCAACAAAATTCCTGCAGTGCTCAGTGATCACGCAGAGCAGAGTCCGTAGGTGTCCGACGAGGTTCCGGAAAATTCCGCATAAGATTACGACGGGGACGTCGGAGAATTCTGTCTAGATTGAATTTAAGCTGCTGGTCATTCTGTTTGTCGTGGACAAGGGTGAACAGCGATAAGGACTTGAATTTGCCGGAGTGAATCAGGCTATGCTTAGAGACTTCAAATTGAGTGCATCATCAGTGTAGCTTCTAGAGCGAAGCGTCTTCCCTTCTGGGACAATAGGATTCCAATTAAGATTATGGCAGTTTATGTGGCTGAAAAGATGTGTTTCGCCTAAACATATTTGCCGTATCATTTTACGTTTACATTTGTAGGTCATTTTTGACCATTTTCGGGCTCTATTTTGACTTTAGTCGAACAGGTTGAGTAGCCTCCCCTTATCACCGGATCCTAAATACGGCCATGTGTCAGTTGTCGTCGGAACATGTGCTCGAGACCAAACCGATTGAACGCGTAGCGACTTTTTGCATCTGACTGAACCGTCATTGCGCTCTAAAGAGCGGTGCGCATTCACGAAGTGCGCAGCATCCATGATTTTAAAGGCACTGATGGTGTCCATGTGAGTATTTTTGGCAGGTCACAGCGGTCGCCCGATATTCCCCTACGATGAGAGCCGTGGTTTGGGCCGTTGACGGCCACATCTCTTATGGTCATCCACTGGAGGAGGATGATGTCATCCACGATGCGATGCTTTCGTCCTAGTCTTTGTGAACTTGCTGAACAAACTTGCCGATATCTCCATCCAATCGTGTAAAATTATGGTGTTCAAAGCAAGCTTGATGATTTTTCGTGTTGTTTGCTAAGGAGAACCCAGTCCGCACGAAAATCCAATCCTGGTAATTCGTCCTTTGGTGTAAACTCCATAGAACTCCCAGTGCATGCACATTCTAAGGATACCGGGAACAGCAAGGTCTAAAACGTACACTTAAGGCTCGGTGAAACGCGTAATCTTTCGGCCTCACCTCAAGCTCTTGAGGTTTCCGATGCGTACACATGCCCCCGTTGCTTACTGGTGTAAATTCCTTTGGTTGTCGCGAGATCACCTGAGGCTTGGCGGTGGACCAAGCTTAATGAGCGCCTTCCGGTGCCATCCGTTTCACCACGTGTGCTCGGTGCAAGCGCTGAAGTACTTTAGTTCCGCATGTTTTTGGGGTGATAAATGCGCCTGTCAAAGCCATTTGTTAGGCGCGCCAGACGAGACAGTGCACGCTACTATGCGCCGGATTGTTTGTGTGCGACGATGTCCTTTTAGCAGCGCTGTTATTGCCCAACCTTTGATGTTCCTCTTTACGCCAGGTGTAGGACAGGAGGCGCGCAACGAGTTGTTTTCGTGTTGCTCTTGCGGTTTACGGATTACTTCAAGCAGATTTACTTTCGATATTTCTGCAAGAGCCTTTGAAGTGTGCCCAATCTGCTCGTTGATCCCACTAACTCTTTTCTGCGTCCCGGAGCTGTGGCTTCGTATGTAATACAACGTGTTAAGCACGCTACGAGCAACAAAGTTATAATCCGCTGAAGGTGATTCAAAATAACTTTAAAAGACAAGCGTTCTTTGTGGCATGCCCCTTCGAAATGCGTCAGCAGTGCTGGCCCTGCACCGACTGTTATAGTTTTTCGCATGCCGTGCTGTGCGGCACCATTAAACGAACGGTTGCTCTTTAGGAGCTACGTGATTTTGTTCAGACTGTCAATGGATTTCCTATCGAAACACTCACGTGGCAGACTCTCGTGTTCTGCAAGCAGGCATCTCTGCTAAGTAGTTCTTACTGAAGCGCGCTAACCGGTGTAATGTTGGTGCATTGTTAAATCGCGGTAGTCAGCGCGTTATTCTAGAAGACTGACTGCGCCATATCTCCACTGACCCGGAAGAACGATGGCCGGCTTCGCAGTAGTGAGTTTTCACATTTTATCATCGATGTCTGCGATGCTAAAACGTTATGCCCGTTTCAGACCTCTTCGGCTGACGCATACGGAAAGAAGCGACCGGTTGACAGCCCAGAGCTGGGATGGTACGTCTACTTGTTAGCATTCGTCGCGGTGATCGGCGGATTTCTTTTCGGCTACGACACGGGAATCGTCTCTGCCGCCATGTTGTACGTGCCTACCAGCAGCTACATGGTTCCCATGGATAGCTTGTGGCAGGAGTCAATCATCGCCATAACTCCAGGTTTGGTCCTTATTACGTGCACATGTCAGTCCCGACTTTTTTTCAGGCATGGCATGCATTGGTGCTCTTTTCGCAGGATCATCTGCGGACTACTTCGGCCGCAAGCCGCTCATCATCGTGTCCAGCATTATCTTCGTAGTCGGTGCTGTGATATGCGGAGCTGCAACCGGCAAGGTGGTGCTGCTGGTCGGACGATTCTTTCTCGGAATCGCCATCGGTGCGCTTCGCTTGATCGCGAACTGTAGGCCAAGGCTTGCTTGCAGGTTTTGCCTCCATGATTGTGCCAATATACGTGAGTGAAGCGTCGCCAACTCACATACGAGGGAAGATGCTCACGGGATTCAATCTTATGGTAACGTTTGGACAGATGGCATCGAACGTCGTTGCAGGCGGGCTGTCGTACATCGAAGGCTCTGATGTCGCATGGAGGTACCTTTCAGCAACTCAGTGGCTAACTAAATATCGTCTCCATGCTTCAGACTGATGTTCGGTCTGGCAGCGGTGCCCGCTATCATCCAGCTAGTCGGATTCTTCTTTCTTCCCGAGAGTCCCCGTTGGTTGTACGCACGTCGCAGTGAGCAAGCGTCGAGAAAGGTATCATTCGCCGTAGAAACAAAAGTATCAAGTGTCTGATAATCAGGTGCTGACAAAGATCTACAACGATGACCAAGCGTGGGTGGACTTCGAGGTTTCCGAAATCGCCGATATGTACCAACAGGACAAGTTGGAGCGTGAGACGCATGGTTAGCTGCAGCTGTTTCGCGCAAGCCAGTTGCGTCATTTCCGTTTTAGTGTCCGAGTTTACGATCACGAGAGTGCTTCGGACGTCGCACGTGCGCAAGGCGCTCTTAATTGGCTGCTCTCTACAGGCATTCCAACAGCTCTCCGGCATCAACACCATTATGTATGTTAGTGCAAGAAGAAAATGCCGTCATGGTCGCCTTCTTGTTTTTCGCGGCATCTAGCTCATGTAGTTGTTCAGGTACTACACCGGCACCATTATCAAGTCGACCGGCATTCGTGACAACCACACCACTATTTGGCTCTCGGTGGTTACCTCAGGTGTGTACCCACGACTATTCTCGGCTCACTCCTTTGTGTTTGTTTATGCCACTCGCTCGGAATTGGTGCAGTACGATTACTAATAAGGCGTGTTCAGCTGTCAACTTCGCCGGCAATCTCATTCCGTTCGTGATAGTTGAGCGCTACGGCCGTCGTAGAGTGCTCCTGTGCAGTGTCGCCGCTACGGTGGTTACGCTGAGCTTGTTGGGCACCTCCTTCCTACTAATCAACAGAGATACCGCGGAAGTGTTGCCACATCCGTCCACAAGCAACAGTGTCTTCAATACCGGCGTTTCTGGGTTCGAGCGCTGCAGTTCGTATAGGTATGCTAGCACGCTGAAATCATCGGTTTGCAAAGTCGAGAAAGACGCATTGTACATTCCAGCAGAAAAATAGTTCCCTTTCGTATGCGATCATTAGGGTCACCACCGATAATGTAGGCAGTGAGCATTCTTTGGTCTAGGGTGATTGCAACGTGTGAGACACATGCTCCCTTGCGGAAACACGTGTTCCGTCCGCGGCTCTGCATACCAACATACTTTGCGTCAGCTAATTAAGAGCATCAAACGAAGGAGTGGTCGTAAAGGGAGCGCAGTGCGAGATAACTAGTTCATTCTAGTAAGATCATATCACTGAAGGGGTAACACTTAGGTTCGTGGGTTTTGTGTGTCGTCAAACAGTTAAACAGATTAAGTTAAAACGATGGTCTCGTGAAATTTTGCTTGGCAGTGCGCATCACATAGGGCAGTAGCAATAAACCTTAAAAAGAAAGCGCAAAACTAGGTTTATACACGTTTGTCCGCACAATAAAAAACGTTAGAGATTGTTGCTCATCAAAGTTGCCGAAAACTTGTAACCACGTAGCTTCCTTGTCATCGAAAGAACGTTAGTCTTGGCTTGCTCCCGTGAGTGTTGGCTCGGCAAGTGGGTGCGCCCTGCTAATCTAAGTGCACACAGGAGTACTCGTGAGAGATCTCTGGTACGTGGGAAGTTCACTCTTGAGTACTGAAAAGTAGCAAATGTACGCGACAGATAAAAGAAACTACAAGAGGCGTGAGCACAAAATTTAAATTTTTAGCAATTGCGACTTCTGCGTAACTGACGAAAGCTGCGGCTTCTGCGCGGAAGAAGGCGTGGGCAAAAGTCCAGGATACTGCCTTCCACGCAACCCCCATCAACCCGAGAAGTACTCAGTCACAGGTTTCTGCTCTGAAAATATAGCAGCGAACAGCGCAACGCTCAATGGAACGCAGTATGAATGGAGTAGCGCGTTCTGCCACACCAAGTACACCTTCCTTCCCATTGTGCTCATGGTCCTTTACCTGTGCCTCTTCTCAGCCGGTATGCGTATTGCCTAAGCAGGCACTAGGTATGTACAAACGGACTCTTGCAGGGTACGCTCCACTTCCTTGGCTGCTGAACGCCGAGTTCTACCCGTTGTGGGCACGCGGGACGTGCGTATCGGTGTCGACCTTCTGCAACTGGGCCTTCAACCTGCTAATCTCACTCACGTTCCTCAGCCTCAGTCAGGGCGTGACTAAGTTTGGTAGGTGACGCTAAAGCATTTCAGCTAGGCGGCTGTTACTGTGCTGCCAACGAATGCGCGTCCATTTTGCAAACATTCGCTAAGATTCGCCCTGTCTGTTTGTTTACCGAGTATCCTTGTCACTCACTCACATGGATATGGTGCACCCACGAGTAAACTTTGCCGGAACAGACACCCGACGCATAATTACTTCCGTGCCCCACGTAGAGCCATGAAAGACCGAAGAACACTAGAAGACCTCCTGACGTGAAGTTTAATTAAGCTTCTAATAGGTTTGGCATTTAGGCGCATTCTACATCTACGCTTTCCTGACCGCGGTGGGACTAGTCATCTTCTGGAAATACGTTCCGGAGACGTAAGTACACCACATCTAGCAATCAGTGTAGAGTCAACTCTAGAACAAATTGCTCGCTGGACGAGATCGAGATCCTCTTCATGTCGGACAAGCAGCGTGCCCTCTACTCAAGGAGCCGTCGAAGCGTGGACAGCAGCAGTGACGAGGAGAAGGCCTCCACGCGCAGCGCCCAGAACAGTTATCAGTAGTCACACTACGGGTGGGTGTGTACGCACTGTCGCTGACAACTTCCATCTTCTTTCCATGCTTCTTAGAGTCGTATATAAGTGTTTTCGACGTCCCATACGCAACGGGTCAATCTCTCTGGTCAAGTTTTCCACGCTGTACATACTAATTCTTACTGGTTCCCGATACGTATTCTCTCTTTCTGGTGAAGCTTAATAACTGGTTAAGCCAAACCAGTAGCCGTGTTCTGCACGTGAGTAGGCATTTAGTGGTCTATCGTTGTGCTGTGACTAGATTTTGTGCACTCGTGAAACTGACTCTCGTTTAGTGCATAGCGCAAGTGCATAGTGCTAACTTCGTTACCACTCGTACAGTGTTGTGTTCGCAGCAGTGGCACTGATAAATATGTAACGTATCCGTAGTGGAATCCTTCAGAAAGAAGTTGATTTTGTGAATGATGGTTGGCACGTTGTTGAGAATAACTGTTGAAAGTTGTAAACCCTATATATGATGTTCACCTAAGCCAGAAGAATAAGTGCAACGAGTTCCTTGCATGTTTGCAGCGCTTGAGCAAACAAAGTGATCCGTTACCGCAAGGAAGCGGAACTGGCTTCACGCTTAGCACGTGTTCTTCAAAAGTTCCGACCATCTCTCTGTCAACCCTATGCTAAAAGTTTTACTTTTCTTGACTGGCGAAGATAGGTACGTCACTACCAGGTCCTGCAAAGAGTGATATCCGCGTTTTGTGACCTCGATATAGGTGTGAGACATCCCCGAATGGCGTCTGGCCGTAAACAAGGGAATAATCCCGTCGGGTCGAAGGCCGAAAATCCGGTTGCATCCACCGCTCTTTTGCGTTCGCTCCACTTTCGGCCAGCAGATAAATTTTCGTTTTCGAACATCCATGAAGCTTTGGTGTTCGTTCTTTGGTTGGCCTCTTTTCGAAGCATTTATAGAAGCATGTAAGAAATTTGTTTTGTTTGAATGGAGGAGCTTAACAATGCAGGAGTCCCCTTACCCCGACTGCCATTCGTTCTCGGTGTGTGTGCGGAAGCGAAAAACTGATAAGCCCATTTCGACGGCGTGGTGCACGTCGCTTGGAACATGCGCTGAGCGCTGAACAGCACCCGGTGGGGTGGCAAGCCTTTGTATGTTAACGGTCTTGTTGCACGCGGAGACCTCTGTCGCTAATGAATTCACGAAACAGTTTAGCCTCTAGTCACCGCTCACGAGGTTATTACGGGTTGTTATGCGATCGGAGGTCGCTGGCACAGCATCGGCTCCTGACACAAAGCACTAGTTCACGCATTGCTAGGATCTAACTAGCTGTTTTTGTTTGGATGTTAAGATCATTCTGCACGCACTTCGATGTCCCCTAGTGTGTCACTCACGCGTCTTCTAAGCTGCCTGCCACGTGAACTGAGGCCTCCCACGAATCTCAGGGCTAAGTTCCACAATCCGGAACCCCAACGTGACGTAGATGGACAGCAGCCAAGAAATTCGAGAAAGACGTCCTTCCTAGCGCCATAGTGAGAAGCGCGACTTTTCTTTGTTTATCTCCGCTCACAGAACTGACCCGGTCTAGGCATATTTGCAGCTTCCAGGCCCTATCCTCGCTGACTTTTTATGACGACGAATACCACATGTGGATCACGGATCCATTGTGCTGGTCGACAATTAGTTTTTATCCTTCGCAATCAAGTCCGCGCCAGCAAGTAGGCCAAACTTATGTACACCTCATTAGCGTCCTAGCAAACGGTTGGTTCCCTAAGCGCAAATTGCTATGTTGTACTTCTTCGCTTCCGATGCCAATTTTCGCAAAATATGCCGGCCATGCGGTTCTGCAACAAAAATTTGTTTTTGCCAATGCAAGCAATTATTTTCGAGGCCAATTAGGCATATCATAAGTCGCACACACCCTCTACCCTTATTAGCGCTGCGCTAGGACTACACGTGCCGCGCATTCTCCACGCGTTTTCGCAGCTTCCGCTGCAGGAACTGCGTTGGGCAGCAGCGGTTTTACATGAGGGTACAGCATGCCCCATTGTCATTAGTCATGCTGTCGTCGGGAGCGCAGTGTCGAAGTCAGAATTGTCACTAGTGATATGGGCAATCTTTGAACACTCACGATGGGGATTAGTTCTGGAAATAACTGAATTCCGACCCCAAAATTGCGTCCTAGCCCGAGCTCTTATCGGTGTGTAAATAATTCAAGCGCATTCCAAAGCTCATCTAGGTGATGCTTGCATTTTTCGAACTTGTTCGTCCTGACGCGTTCCTGTCTCTTTTGGGACCATTGTTCCCTGCACCAAGCTCGTGTGCGTCATACGTGTTATTCTATTATTATTACCGGTGTTTACATGCACTTACAATCGTAGCATTTGCAGGGCTTCCGCGGCTGAGTGAGGTGACGCTCGAATCCAGCCCGGCAAGCAACGGTGTTCTCTGCTAGCGGAACTCAGATCTCTCCAAGATGGTGGCTATGAACGCAGTAAGTTTCAACCCCTATTCATTTCATCCACGCAGCTTCATGATGTCGATGCCGCTTTACGCAGTTATCGGATTCAGGTGGCAACGGCGGGCAGCGGAGCCGCGCATCCGTCGCACGTCCCTCAGCTCGGCTCCTTCATCTACCTGCTCTCACTCATGGCCGTAATTGGCGGCTTCCTTTTCGGATATGACACGGGTATCGTCTCTTCCGCAATGCTGTACGTGCCGAGTAGCCCCGACATGCGCCCGATGGGCAACTTTTGGCAGGAGCTCATCGTATCGATCACGCCAGGTACGCCTCGTACTACATTTTTACCCGCTTCGAGGGGCGTTCTTCCGTGTGCCACCGACGCGGAAGAACTTCTTATCAATGGCGCTATTGTTATCAAACGTTGTTTTTCGTTTCGTACAAAATCGTTAATGACTAGCGGGACAACCGCGGATCACGTGCGCCGCTGAATTAATCGGCGGGACGTTAAGTGGTTGTCTCGATCAGCAAACCAAACCGCAAACGTTCAAGCAGTCGTTGATAGCCATGGAAGTAGCCTCAGAGCATGCCTAAAAGATCCATTCCGTCGTAAACCGCACAAGCAAGTAAGCCTAACAGCAAAGCCACGAAGACAAGCGATCATGATGCTTGCTTCGAAGAAAACTTAGACTAGAGGATGTTATTGGATCACGAAAGTCACTGCTACACTGGTCCCAGTGAACAGCGAATGTCACGCGTAAGAGCCAAGGGACCCTTTGACTAAGGCTGCGGCGAACCCTTAGTGTTGGAATTTAGGAATGGCGGGCATCAGCGCACTGAGTGCCGGATGGTTCTCGGATACATTCGGCCGCCGGCGCATGATCATCTCGTCGAGCGCTATTTTCGTCGTTGGAGCCATAATATGCTCCATCGGCATTGACAAATGGGTCCTACTCTTCGGGCGCGTTCTTCTTGGCATAGCCATCGGTGAGCTGCAACTGCTTGCTTAATGCAAGCTGCATGCTTTAGGCATTGCATCGATGATTGTGCCAATCTACGTGGGTGAAGCTTCTCCAGCGCACATTCGTGGTCGACTGGTCACGGGCTTTCAGCTGATGGTCACTTTCGGTCTAATGGCGTCTAACATGATTGCCGGCGGCTTCTCGTACATCGACCCGGAAAAGGTTGGATGGAGGTTCGTTTGGCGTTATAGACTCATAGGTGCTTACGGGACGTCTGTAGGCTGATGTTCGGTTTCGCGGCAGTTCCGGCCATCATCCAGTTCATCGGCTTCATGTTCCTGCCTGAAAGCCCGAGGTGGCTCTACGAGCACCGAGGCCAGAAGGAGACCGAAGAAGTGCTTGAGAAAATTTACAACGGCGATCGGGACTGGATCCGTTACGAGATTGCGGAGATCGAAATCGGTCACGAGCAACAGATGAAGGACAAGGCGCTCTACGGTAAGTGCCACGTAAGGGTACTCCTCGTGCAGCCGTATGTTCTAGGCGATGGCTTCGTTCTTGGTCGCATCTGGAGCACACCGCACATTCGCAAGGCACTCGCCATCGGATGTCGCGCTTCAAGCGTTCCAGCAGCTGTCGGGAATCAACACTATTATGTACGCGAGCGTCTGTTAGCATAGCTTTCATGCGGACTCCTCTAGGTATTACACCGGTACCATCATCAAGTCGGCTGGTGTTACGGACAATCACAAAACTATCTGGATCTCCGTGGGAACTTCAAGTAGGCTTTGTCAGCTGACTGAGGCCATTGATGGCGTCATTTAGGTGTAAACTTCTTCTGCACTTTCATACCGATGTACCTGGTCGAACGACTGGGGCGGCGCATCCTGCTCATTGCCAGCGTGATCGGCGTTATCATCAGCCTCTGCCTTCTCGGTGGAGCCTTCCTCTTGATCAACAAGGACTCCGCAGACGTAAACCACACGCTGCCGCCAGAGTTTGCAGGGTTCACGACCTCCACTGCCGCTCCCAACTTTGACCACTGCACAAAATATAGGTAGGTTCGCAAGTTTTCTGCTTAATTTGCAAAAGAGGAGAAAACAACAACGACGTGGATATATCTGTCTCTTTCAGCAACTGCGACTTCTGCGTGACGGACGAGGCCTGCGGGTTCTGTCAAGGTGATGGCGCCAAGGACGGATTCTGCTTACCGGTAGACTCGCAACACAGTGCAGATAAGTCCGCCGCCGGGCCGTGTATGTACGACAGTCCTACGCATGACAAATGGCGCGAAGACCCGAATGGAACAAAATACGCGTGGGCCGACGTTTACTGCAAGACAAACTTCACCTGGTTGCCCATCCTTCTCATGGTCGTGTACCTCTGCTGCTTCTCTATTGGTATGTGTCGTCGGACGAGTGATGCTCCGCGCAAAATTGGCCTTCATGAAGCTATACATGCGATTTTGCCCGTGTACAGCGAAAATGTTACCTTAATTGGCTCAAATACCTCAACTTATGCCCCATAATTTCTGTCAAGGTGCTTGGGTATTCAAGCTTGTCGCTTTTCAGGCTACGCGCCGCTACCGTGGGTGCTGAACGCTGAATTCTACCCGCTGTGGGCGCGCGGAACGTGCGTGTCGATCTCTACGTTCTTCAACTGGGCTTTCAACCTGCTGATCTCGTTGACGTTCCTCAGCTTGAGTCAGTTCGCTACAAAGTTTGGTATGTCTCCAAGCGCGTGTCTAGCGTAACCTTAATCACTTCAGGAGTCTTCTTCATCTACGCGGGCGTCACCGGAGTGGCACTGGTGTTCTTCTTCTTCTTCGTGCCGGAGACAAAGGGTGCTAGTCTGGACGAAGTGGAGATGTTGTTCATGACGAGGGAGGAGAGAAGGCGGAAACAGGAGAACCTCAATCACAGGCAAATCAGCCCTGCAGATATCGAGCCGGCCAAAGAGAAATTATGATCCACGCGCATAGGATCTACTCGACATTTCGGATCTCGGTTACTAGAGATTTTTATGTTGTAATTTGTATCGGAAAGGGGTTTGCCCATCAACCGGTTATGCTTCGTCCTCCATCCTTGTGATCTTGGTCGTGCTGGAGTTTGGTCAGGAATGCCAGGCAAGCGCCAGCTTTATGGTCACGTTCTTCCGTCCTATGTCCGTCCTATGCGTACAATATTTGTCTTGAAAATAAAGCCGGTTCACCATTGACGTAGAACAGTGTGAAACTGAACAGCGTGGGAGCAGATGTTGCCCGTAAGACTGAAGTCCTGGCTGCATGCCATGGGAAGCAAGCGTGGTTTACGCAAATTACCAAGATGTAAACGTGCCATACTCAGGCGAGGATGCCACTTCACGTGTTCCTACGGCTTTCTCGCGTTCGCTTTCTTGCAGCATCTGTTTCGGAAATGCTTATCAAGGTTTGTCGTTCTTGGGTTTCGTTCAAGATAGGCTGACGCCTGCTAAGAACGTTGGTTCCTTGAATTTGTTTATTCAGTCTTGCTTGTGGCTTTCAGGAATATCGGATTCCCTTGCCCTTCACCCTCGACGAATACCACCGCGGTCAGCTGTACGCCGTGGCCGAGAGCAGCAAGGACGAGACCGGAGGTGGCGAAGGCGTGGAGGTAAGCGATGCTCTTATTGCATGGAGACACGAAGTTCGCATGCATGCAGCGGAAACAGACTTCACTTCACCAATACTTATTCAGGTGCTAGAGCAAACCGAGTTCGAGAGTTCAGACGTCCGCCCCGGGCACCAGATCAGCGGCATCTATACGAAGAAGATCTACCGCTTTCACTCGAAGGCGCCGTACATCTTCCGCAAGCTGCTGCCGCAGGAGGCCTTCGTTCTGCATGAGGAGAGCTGGAACGCCTACCCGTATACAAAGGTAGGCCTGGGCAAAGTTTCATGCTTCCCGCAGAGCGTTGCTTCCTTGCAGACGGTCTTGACTAACCCCGACTACATGCGTGAGAAGTTTCAAATCACCATCGAGTCAATCCACTGCGAAAACGACCGAGGACAACAGGAAAACGTAAGTTTTGGCCATGTTCATAGGCTTTACGGGTTGGCTTTGGGCACTGAACGCGGACCGCGATGTGCTTGCGAAACGCGACGTCGTCATGCTGGACATCTCCAACGATGCATACCTGAAGAAGGCGGTGAGTACAAGGCGCTTTTATCCGATTACACCAGATTGTTTTAGGATATGGAGGAGAAAAACGATGTGCACGCATTCCGATCCGAGAAGACCGGTCGCGGCCCGTTGAACAGCGGCTGGACACGTCGGCAGCGTCCCATCATGTGCGCCTATAAGGTATGCCCACGTACTGTTGTCCACTCTGGCATGCATCATACGCGCGCATGTACTGTTGCTTCATTCTGTGACATGCAGCATACTTTAGCTGGTCACCGTCTACTTCAAGTGGTGGGGACTGCAGAGCCGAGTCGAAAAGGCCATTCACAAGACCTACCCACGTCTGTTCGTCAAGCTGAACCGGTAAGTACACTTCGAAATTCAAAAGTATCCTGTTAGGAGAGCCCGAAGTACTTGCTGTTTTAGCGAGGTGTTCTGTTGGATGGACCGCTGGCTCGACATGACGATGGAAGACATCCACGAGTACGAACGGGTTAGTCACCACACGATGTGCAGGACGGAATGATTCCTTTCTTGTAGACGACGATGGAGCAGCTTAAGCGCCAGCTTCGTGATGGCTCTCGACGTGGCATGCGCGGTGACGACTCCGGCGAGAAAGAGGTGCCAGCTTAGGTCGATCCTGAGAAGTTACGTCCCTTTTTTAGGACTAATCCTCCACGGCTGACATCAGCGCTGCATGGAAGTGCCATCATTCGAATCATACATCTACTGACTACCTCTATGATATGCGTCCCATAAACTGGTTTCTGACATTAGCGTACTCTTGTAGATCACGCTTACATGTAGATCTGACACAACGCAGCGATTTCTGAGATCCAATTCCGCGACGTACTTGCGTAGTTATTGGCAGTTTGACGCCACGTATTCCTTGACACATCGCAGTGTTGCTCGATGGCTTCCTTAACGTGACAATGCGAAGTTGTCGAAGACCGCCCGAGACCAACGCGGATACGGTTTGAAACTGCAGCCTTTTAACGCTTCGAGTTCGTGTAACACCTTTGGATGATGCTTTTGCTAGCTCCCCCTGCAAGTTCATGTTCCCGAACCTGTTCCTGTCCCGAAGGAGTTCGATAAACTGAAAAACAACTGGAGACTCACTCCATTCCAATGTACTTAAGAGTTCTCATTATCTTAGGCTATCGTTCTGGAACGCCTGCTGAGTCAACAGACCTGCATCCAGCTGATAAATGTCATGATGCAGCAAAACAGAGTGCTCCTCAACGCTCAACAGCCTTGGTACATTGTGACCTTGTTGGAGTTCGAACACACGAGTAAAAGCAAGGTGTAGCAACAAGTGTAGTAACTGCAAGGCAAAAAAAGTAGAGCGGTGCAGGATACGATGGGTGTCGTCGATCTCTAGTAAGCACTGATATCGATGGCAGTTAGCATTCAAATTTATGTTGACTAGAAGTTCTAACCAGGCTTCAGGTACACTTGACTACAAAATTTTACTTGTGCTAGTGCCGTCTGCAATACCGGGTGCAATCTGGCGTCACTGTCGTCACCGGTATGCCATTCTCATACGCATGTTGTAAATTCTCCGTTGCTAGCGTTCGTTCATTTAGACGCTGCAATGAGGAAAGTAACAATTTGCCTGACCATGATGGCACTCTTTGCACTTCGGAATATAGAGGTATGCTACCAGTCTAGTCGTGCAAACCGTACACAAGCCCACTCTAACCATGTTTAGGCCGCAGACGACGAATGTTGCGAAGGAGCGCCATGTTGCCAGAAGCCAACGGATGGAGGAGGATCCGGGCGACGTACCTACGGTCGTGGCGAAACTCCGAGCTCCGAGACCTCTGTCTCAAGTAACGGCTATATTATCGGTGTTTCGGTCGGTGTTGGAGCCCTATTCATCCTCACAATCGTCATCGTGGGAGTGATCTTAAGCGTTCGCAGCAATAGGTAAGGACGTTTTGGGCATGAGTACGCTCTCCATGACTGCTTGTAGGAACTATCACAACAACCGAGGTGCTGTGTTCGTCGACCAGACGAGGCCCAGCGGAAATTTCGGAGAACGATCGGACTTCAACGTTGCGCCCTCGCCTATGATGGTCACTCAGACGAACGGAACTTCGCGATTCACGCCTTCTGCTTACCCCGAGAACGACTCGGAAATTTCCGTCTCCATGCGAAACAACGATCATACGTCGATGCCGCAGGCGAAGGTGCCATCCGTCCCGTATCCTCTTGGAGAGGCGGGACCGCAACCTGGTAGCCAATAGACAGCTTAATTCTTGTGAGACATGCTTCCGTTCATGCTGTCTGTATGCGATAAAAATAAAGCTGTCTGTCACGTCGTTTCTCAGCACTGTGTACTCTGTTTACTTGTGTGCTTTGTTCTTTCTTGCGCGAGGGATAAACCCGAAAAGAAACGTTAAACGTAAAAGCATTTTGAACCTTACAGGAGCATAACTGGACGGGTAATGGCGGTAATGGGTAATGGCTAGCGGAAGTATGCAAAACTTTACTTGCTTGAGCATGTAAGCTTGTCAAAACGAAGCTCGCTGGCATTTTACACACCTAACTACACTGAGGCTCATTGTATCAGGTATGCTTGCTGTAGAATTTCCGTTTCACCCATCACATCAGGTGCGATGCGGACGGGATCCTTTCTCCTAACTTGTATGTCTTTCTTCTTCTGGATCAGCTGTGTAAAGGTATGGATCCAATGCGTTGCAGGCTCCCGACGGACGTTCGTTTCAGACAATGATGACGGTGGAGGAGGACGAATGCTGTGAAGGAGAACCCTGCTGCATGGCGCTGACGGAGAACTACGCTACAGCGCCGCCGCTACAACTTGTGACTGGTTCCACTGACGGGTCTCGTGAGGCCCAGGCACCCGATAACGGCTGGATCTACGGTACGGTCTTCGGTTTCCTCGGTTTACTCCTGCTTGCTGCTCTCGCATTCGGCGTAGTAGTCTTCATGCGCAGGTATGCAAGAGACGCGAGTTCATGGCCAATAGGATATTTTAGGACAAAACGTGGTGTCGTCAACGTCAGCTGTCAAAATCCGAGCACACATCCGAACACGACTGCTGCCCCGAACAGGACGATCTCGGCTCCTTCGACCGTCGGAGAATCGTGCTCGGCGATATCGCACCAGCGTCCGGAAGTAGCATATCCTGAGCCTGCATCGGAGACATCCGTGTCGATGCGAGACCATGACCATACGCGTATGCCGCAGCCGAAACTCGTCGCTGCACCGTACCCGCTCGGAGCCTTTGGACCGCAACCTCCAGTCATCCGTCAACGTTCGCAAAACAGCAAAGAGACGATAACTTCCACCAGTTCGACATCCGGCCGGGATGCTTCCGAGAAACTGTTCCGTTCCTTCTAATTGTGCACTACGGAAAACTTACGGTAGCTTTAATAAAGAACTGACTCTTCAGTTGATTCTGGAGGTAGGCATTAGGGGCGATATAAAATACATCGCAATGGATCCTTTCAGCCCACACTAGGAGCGGTCGGCATAAGGCAGATCGCGTCAGCTGAATGCCAGGCAAACAAGCCCGACACTAAGCGTCACAAGGGTGAATTTTGCGCGTTTTAGCTATTTGCGCTTGAACTTTTGCGCCTACCGTTTGTAGCAAGCACTGAGATGTCCTTCTTCTTGATTGCTAGTTGGGATTCTCAAGGCCGACTAAGTGGTAACTGATTCTCCGAAGATTATGATGCTCGTTTTCGACTCTTCCTATTCTCCAATACAAAGCGTTCCGTTTCTGGGTCTGATGTGTGCTGAAGACCCAGTAACACTTCAGGTACTCATGAACGGTAGGCAACTTTCGGGGAGCTCATTGGCGCGTCGCCCATTGCATGACCGCATTTTCCCGCCAAATTTGGATGGATTTCGTGCTCACGCATTGTGCGGCGGTTATCGTGGGGATTGCACTGTACCGACAAAATTCGAGTAATACTTGAAACGATAATTGTTTCAAGGCCTTAACGCGCAGCGACCAAGCATGGAGCCAGCGCAAGAAAGGCTCGAACTAGCTCCACCGTCGTCCTTCACTAACTCAGCCAAGAGGAAGCACAGCCAAATTGAAACGCAGAACGGAACCGCCATCAACGTGGCGAACCTGCAAGTCGTTCGCAATCTCGGTGAAGGTTAGCTAAGTGCAATTTATTTGTATCTGCATTTTCCTTTAGGGGCGTATGGCGTGGTAATGCTCGTGATAGATCGACAGAATCCGGAGTTTGCGATGGCCGTTAAGTGTGTGGACCTACGCAAGCACGTAGACGTCAAGGAAGCCGTGCGAAAGGAGGTAACCTTTAGCAATTTCTCAACTTACGCGCGTTGGTGTTAAGGCTCTGCTGCAACGCACGCTGCGGAACCACGAGAACGTCCTGAAGTACATCAGTATGCGCGTCAACGACGAGGACCAGTTCCAGCTCTTCCTCGAGTACGCCGATGGCGGAGAGCTCTTCGACCAGATCGAACCCGATGTTGGCATGCCTCCTTCGAGAGCCTGCTTCTACTTCAAGCAGCTCATGGACGGCCTTGAGTACATCCACTCCAAAGGCATTGCGCATCGGTACTTAGCAACACGATTTTTCTACTATTCCGAGGATTTCAGTGACATTAAACCGGAGAACCTGCTGCTTACGAAGAAGGACGTGCTCAAGATCAGTGACTTCGGAATGGCGACGATCTTCCAGCACGACGGCAGGGAGCGCTACCTCAACACCAAATGTGGCACGGTACCCTATGCTGCGCCCGAGATTTTCACTGGTAGATATCGGTGGGTGGGCATGTTCTCGCAGAAACAAAATTACGTATTTAGCGGTTCGCCGATTGATGTCTGGTCCTCGGGCGTTGTGCTCGTAACTCTGCTCACTGGAGAGCTACCATGGGAGCAGCCGTACGAGTACGTGTGTCTTTGAATCTCTTTCCCATTCATGCCGTTTTAGCGACTGCGAACTGTATCAGAACTGGGTGCACGCGAGGGACTTCACTCGCCGGCCTTGGTCCAAGATCGGAACTCATGAACTATGTAGGTCCACATGCATAAGCCATGCTCATTAAAGGGCTTTTAGCGCTCTTGAAGGCAATGCTCTGTGTAGACGTCGAGAAGAGAGCCTCTGTTCGTCGCATCAAGACGCATCCGTGGTTCATTCGCTACGGACCGAAGAGTGCCCCTGGAAGTTTGCAGTTTCCTGCGTACGAGTCTCTTACTCATGCTTTCCAGATCCAGTGGGTGACAGTGTGTTCAAACGGCCGCCGAAGCGCCCTCGCATGGAATGCAATATGTACGTTGCGTTTTCTGTTGTCATGTGAAACGTCCGTTTAAGTGATACGGCATCCCAACCTTCTGCTATGGTCTCTATGAGGAGACGTTCTGGCGTAGCTAACGACGACTGGAAGGAGAACGAACCGATTCTGTACGACTGAACCTTACGCTCCTTGTAGTACCGTCGATTTAGCATCACGAAGATTGACGGCGGCGCAATCCCTGGCATCTCCTTTACCCAGCCGGAGAACGCCGATGCACTGCTGCTGACGACGCAATTTGCGGCATCGCAAGCCGTCTCCCAGGTCTACCATGTTGTGAGTTTTCCTGAAATGCAATTACGGCGACATCTTTTTTCAGAATGCTCTACAGAAGCTAGTTCGTCGCATGACGCGCTTCTGCGTAACTGTCACTGTTCCCGAAGCGGTGAAGGCCGTTGAGGGTGCGTGCAGTCAGCTGGGGTACACCGCTCGCCAAATTACTGCGCACCAGGTTGGCCCAGTGCCTTTGCTTTGTTGGAACACAATGTTTACAGCTTATGCTCTCGTCTTCCTGCGGGAAGCGTGACCTTTCCTTCCTCGTTACCGTCTACGAGATGCACGACATCAACTGCAAGAAGGTGCTGGTCGACTTCCGCAGGTAAAGCGTAACGTGTCTTGTCATGCTAAATGCGATTGCTTAAGGTCGAAGGGTGATGGGCTGGAGTTCAAGCGGATGTTCCTCTCTCTGCGGAACGAGCTTGCGCAGATCGTTTGCAAGGACTCCAGTGGATGGTTGGAGATGCAGGGCCTCATCTGTTCGCAGCGTCTCGACGCTCTTCACCTTTCGGACGATATGGGCAGTGCTCTGGGCACCAATTGACCATAGAAGTTTTTCGTCTTCGATTCGCCAAAATGCCAGGTTGCTGTACAGTGTACACCGCCTACCAAGTCCTTTACAGTTCGTGTTCTTCCAGTGGCGCTTACACTTTGTTTCTGTAACAGTTCCAACCTACTTACGTTGATTTGCCAAACCTGCATTCTCCTAGCTCCTTCTTTGTGTTGTCAAGCGGTTCTCTCGTTCCAATGTCTCATGCAGTGAAGCCATTATCGTCTCCTCTTGTGCGCGATAAAAACGATCAACCCAAGGAGAACTTATTCCGAGCAATGAAGCAGCCTGCATAGTTAAGCACCATGGACCAGACAGCGGGAAGCTCAATGGAAAGCGCATAGCGTTGTTGCCAGGGATATAGATGAGGACATGCCGACTCTAACTTCCGTTTCATCAACATGTATGCCTACCAAAGCTAATAGCGATCATGAAAATGCCGTGCACGTCTTGACGCTTCGTAAACTGGCATCCGTAGACACTTGCTTAAGCACTGATAGTCTATACGGCCGGTTACAGTGCAACGCCCCTGCAAACTAGATTAGCGTCGATGACCCATAAAATACATTTTTACTAGGAAATTAAAGCAGTAAGACCGAAAACGTAAAACTAAACTTGGGGTTACAACAAGAGTTCATGGAATAATAACACTGACGGAGTTGACAAGTTGCGCGTGTGCCAATATCTGGAAAATATAATATCGGGATGATTGGTTGATAAGAATAGGTTGGTGGCGTCGGATCCGAGAAGGTACCGGTCGAAGAGGGTTATCCCGTGTGGCTCGCTAGTTCTGACGGTGGCGGTTGAGCTCTGCCTAAATCAACATGCAGTATGCTTTTAATCTTCGAGAGAAACATACGTCTTTGCTGGGGCCAATCACGCATTCCTTCACGAATCCCTCGCACTTCAGCGTGATCTGCATGTTGGTAGTCGCCAGATGCTGGAATTGAACGTTAAAACGACGCTAAATTGCTCAAGGTACCGGAAGCATGGTGCTAATAAAGGCAGCAGTTTCTTCGGCATTGCTCTGTTGAGTCGTCCTCGGCGCTCGTATAGGAGGCTGATAGTCCGCTCTTGGAGTGGTGTTGCTGTTGGACGCTGGCAGTGAGTCGCTCGTCATGCGCCTCTTCCTCGATGTGGAAAGGCTCGCAAGCTCCCCTTCGGTACGCACGCACAGCTGTGAGTGGCGGGAGTCTCCCTGCTCGATGATCCGATCGGGGTCGAGCTGAAGGTGACGCTGCTTGCTGAACACGCCAACAGGGAAAAGCACTGGAAGAAGGCATGTGAGCCTGACTAATACAGAGCTGTTCGTGTATCGGTTTACCTTTGCATTTCACACACCAGTACGGGACCATATACGGTGTGTACTTCTGGCCTCCGCCAACATTGACCACGTTCAGTGCGCTTCTAACGGCACGATCCGAGACGAACTGAAAGGCGTAGACGCCGTGCGCTCCTGGGAACTTCAGGTAACGCCAGTCCTTGTCCACGTAGGTTGAAACCCAACGCGTTTGAACGGGAATTCCGTTCCACTGATTGCCGATGTTGAGCTCCAACAGAGATGGCGTGTTGTGCGAAGTGCTGGCATGGCTTGCCGACGAACTCCCACGCGACGGCTCACCAATGTCGTGTGGATCCATGTTGGTGTTCAGCAGCCGTTCACGCGCCAATGCGGAACGAGCGGACGCACTGAGGTTGTTCATGTCAGCGTCAAGCGAAGATTGCTCAGTAGCAGCAAACACGGCTTCAGTTGTTGAGTAGCAAGCGGCCTCCATCTCGCTGGCTGCCCTAAACTGTGCCCTGAGATCATTGTAGGAATTGGCACAGGAAATCCCGTCTATCATGTGCACATCAATCAGTAATGACGAAACGTGGACGAAAAGCCCATTACCGAATGCCTGCAAAATCTTGGGGGCAAAAGAACCGACGAGTAGGGCCCATTTCATAATTTTTTTGCGTACGCAAGCATCACACATAAACACACACTAACACTGAGCGTTCCTGGTGTCGCGGGACGTTATGACAGGCCGTGAAAACACGTCGGGTCATATGAGCCGAGCAATGCGCGAGACAGACGCGTTTTCACAGCGAAGGACGATAAACGGAATCACAACAAACCCGTCACCGGACCGACGGTTGTCTCGGTATAAGCGCCAAGTGAACCGACAACAATAGTAAAAAACATTAGAGTCAGCACTGATGAACATTGGAGACTGTTGAAGAAATAAGCATCCCTTAACAAGAAGTTATCCCAGTAGGTATTCCCGCAAGCAAGTACACTCGAGCGGATGAAGCAACCTACCATGGCTTTGCTTTGAGGCGTGAGCAGCGTCCCTTATAATGATTGCTTTCTGTACTAACATGGTGGCCATGATTTAGCTGTGTGCTTGCTTCGTAGTTTATTCCTTCGAAGCTTAGCTGTTTTCTTAAACTGGCTATAAGCCCGGTTTTCCCTGTGGATTTGTGACTCCGGGGCTGATGAGGTTGCTGTTGCCTGCAGCATCCAGCTTCTAAACGATCAAGGGTTAGCACGCTGAATCACGTCCTACTGGGCGTTAATGAACGTTCTCTTCTTGTCTTTGGTTGTGCTTGTTCGCAGGTACTGCGCTGTGCCAGTGCTTGTCAGCGTCGAGCAAACCTCTAACATTTTGGATCGTCGTGGTGTGCATCAACCATGCCCAGCCCAAGCTTCCCACCTGGCTATGCGCGTTCGCAAGGACGTCGTTAACTTAACTCTACTCGAATCACCCAAAGTCGGGGTTCGATCTGATTGGCGTTGCAGACAACTTTCATTAGATCACTTTTCTTACTTAGTGCTTCATAACTGATTCTCCTTTTCGCTCACTCTCTCAGTATTCGTACTGAAATATTCTAACGTTTTCGAAGTAATCACTGGTTCCGATAGTCGAGCCTCTCAGATATAGCAAGCCTGGCGTTTATTACCATGGAAGCACGCTTCCGTCGTCAACGAGATTACGCACGAAACCGGTTGATAAACAGGACATCGATGGTTAGCGAAGCATTAAGAGGTTCTCCAAGAATGTGAAGTTGGCACCGGCACAGATACCTAAATTTCATTTTAAGCATTTGAAGTCATCGGGGATTGACGACAGCGTACCTAGAATGAGAAAGAAACCCGCCAACATGCCGCAGATACTGGAATCACTTGCTTCGGTACCCCTAAAAGATAGAAGCACTGACGTGGACGATAGAGCCGCCTACGAACTTGGACGCATAAATCATCGATATCGAGCTGAGGTATCCCTGCGAGAGTGCAAGGAGGAATATGAGGACGACGAATGCGATATCATTCGTTAGGACGGCCGGATATCGCCGCTCATCCCCTCCAAAATTGCACACGAGGAACATGGGAATGAAGGCTAACCGCAAGATCGTAGCGACAAGGAGAACGTTTGCGCTGGGCCGCTAAACTTGCTTAGGAAGCAATATCGTGATGATTCAGCAGAGACTTACACAGGGTATTTTATCAGCCAGTACGTTACCAATCAAAGCGAGTAGATTCAGATGGAAAAATGCCAGGACCGGATGGAAGAGATCCTCTAAAATGATTCTTTTGATAAATATAGCACATTTTTAGTGCATACTTGGTAGAGCAATTTGGCCGGATGGTTCCACTTTCCCGATGACGGCCGGATACAGAGCCAATGTGACGAAGAACGTGAGGAAAACTGAGAGCATCTCGCGCCACTTCTGAAAGAAATCGGATAACAACGAATTGGAAGTTTTCCCACGTGGGCTTACCTCTTTCAGTGTCACGCTGAGGTCACAGATGTGGTCATGGAGGTTTCCAGCTCGGTTATAGCCTGACGAAGAGTACTTCGATTTCTGTCGGTAGAAACGTGCGTAAGGCTTAAACAAATCATTGACGACAAAGGTCGAACCCGTCCTACCATTTGACCCAGAAGAAA
>JNEY01000005.1:918351-933591 GCA_020875895.1 Aphelenchus avenae
AAATAGCACTTCTGCATGGTGAGGCCGGAGATGAGCCGGCCCATGGCGGTGAAGCCGTTGACGAGGGGCTCCTCGAGCACGCAGAGCTTTCCGTAGTCCTTGTCCTGTCGGAGATATGGGAATATCACGTCGAGGTCCGCACTTTCGTTGATCTGGAATACCTGCGCTGGCGGCGATGGCGCTTCGCCGCCTTGTAGCGACACCGTTATCCTGCAATGGCATGCATCGTGGGCAGGCACTAGACAGCCGAGCCATACCTAATGGGGAAGTCGACGCTCGCGCGAATGCGGAACATGAAGGTCTGCGAGGAGACGTCGGTGGCGTCCACGTCCGTCACCGTGGTCTCCGCGCCCTTGCCGAACCGGTCCAGCGTCCGGTAGATGCGGCAGTCGGTGCCGGTGGTCTCGTTGTGTCGGTTGAAGTTCTCCCACTCCACGCACAGGTAGTACCAGGAGCGCTCCCGCAGGTCCACTATGTTCACCTCAAAGCCTAGCGGTAATACGGCAAGCAGGGGCTAAATGGTACCTGCTTGTCTTCGTAAACAGTCTCAGGGTAGAAGACTTTGCTCAGTGTCGGCTCATCGGCCTTCAACGGGATGGCCGACACGTACAGCGTTGGCAGCAGCGTCGGTGCGAGGTGTTGTTTAAGAAAATCCTCTAGCAACAATATTCTGAAGCCGTTCTTCGTCGGGTCCACCATATTGATAGCCCTGAGAGACGTCACTGTAGAGATTAATGGATGGGCTTACTTACTTCACGCTCAGAAACGTCCTCTGGTTGTAGCGGACTGTTGCACGCGCCGTCCCGAAGATTGTTCCTAGTGCAAGCAGCGCTGAGAAGCAAACGTGGGATGGCATCTAAAGACGGTGGTTAACATACTGAATGCCGGCACAAGGTAGTTAACGTGCAAGTGGGCGTGATGTAGCTGAACTTACTGGTTTCGAAGTAGCTCAGATGGTCAGTCGCTTTGACTCAGTCGTGTTGTTGTTGCGCTTGAATGAGGAGTGAAAGAGTGACCGCGTAGAGGGACACTGATGGCAGCCAGTCACTCAGTCAGTCACAGCCGTCGTGAGGAAATTGGCAATGTCCGCTTCGAAATTAATAGCGGCGCCGATGATTAGCGTGCGCGTCCCTTTCACAGAGACGAAAGTGCCGAAAAGCGTTGCCGATTCACTAACCGCAACCGATCTAAAACAGACCGTGTGCTTAACCGCCGGGGGCAGTGAGTTGTAGTGGACATCAAGCGAAAGCAATATCCTCCCTCCGTCCGGAGGAAGTGGACAAAGTGCCCAAGTGCCAAGAGCTTATTGCGAGGAAGCGGCAATACGCTCGAGTGTTTAGGGCAAGCTGCGCCGACGTGCGTGTGATGGGGTCACGACACGACACTATTATTATTAATGCCGCGCATGCGCAACCGCCCTGCCTAAGGGTTTTTCGCCGTGCGCCCTGCCGCAAATCACACCCGTTTCTTGGCGCTGCACGCAGCGGAAATGGCCTCGGATGACCAATTGTCACGTCAAAGTACATTTTTAGTGGTCGGACCAACTAAGTGGATCGTTGAACCTGCCCCAGTTCGGATTGTGGCGTTGGCACATGTATGATTTCGAATAGCGGGTGTAGACAAGAAAAGTTTCGAAACCCATATAAACAAGTTGATTCATCGTGCTAGCTGTTGGACAGGGTACCTCCGCGCGTATGCAGCACGAAAAAGAGCGGGCCCGCTCTTCGCAGTGATACCGACGCGTTAGAGCCACGGACGTCTGAAAGAAGTCGAGGAATGGAAGGAAGAAGCAGTGACGATTTATGAACCCGTACGGTCGTAAATCGAGGATATGTCACAACCTGACTCGGGAGAATGATCACATCTGTGAGGTTCTCTGGTAAGCCGCGCTTGGGTTCCTTTTTCTCCTTGTCCAACACCTCGCTGTAATTTTTCACAAGGCAATGCTAGAACGGATGATTTACGCAATAAAGTGCGGAAGAGAATCTATGGAAGTAGCAAACAATAAGCCCCGTCATTAACAGGCGTCAAACGAGAGAGCATTTCGAGAACCGGTGCATTCCAGAGCAATGACGCGAAAATCTGGTGACAACTTTTACGTGTTAGACCGGGAATCATCCCCTAAGTGACACCTTTGCGGTAGGCCACTTTACCGCGGCTCCTCCTATACTCCTTCGGTGCTAACCCCCACTCGGACCGTTGCTGCGCGGATTAAACGGCTATTAGTCGGGGATTACCTCCCTCTTCCCGTACAAGGGTCATCAGAGGGGTCTGGAGGGTGAAGGGAGGAAGCCAGCGGCCCCTCCTTTGCAGATGCCGATCGCGTCGCGTCTAATTGTGTACCGGTCACTTCCGGCTCAAAGCGGCATCGCACGCGGAATGTAGCTCCTCGATCGTCACGGAAAGGTGTCGGGCGCGGCTCGTTAACCGTCAAAGCGAAGGGCACGTTCTGCAATAACAGTCATGATGACCCTCTTCGAATGGCGATTAAAAATCCTTTGTCACGTCCTAAGAACAATTGCGCACTCACGCAACTGCCTTACATGAGCAGTCGCTATAAGCGTGAAAGAGTCCATTTTGCGCGCTTAAGGCTAGCACCTAAAATAATTCCAGGGTATTATGGGGGCCACATTTTTGCTTGTTCGCGTGCGCTAGCCGGGCTTAAGTGGTCTTAATGCTCAAAAACTCATCGATCATACGGGCCAAAATCGGTAGCTGGCACGCAGTGTGCACTGCTACAAACACGGCACCCTCGCACACGACGAGCAAGCGCATTTGAGCGGAGGTAACTGTTCCCACTCGACAGGCGAGACAGTCATTGATACGAATGACCGTTCGGGTACGAATTACGGCTAACCCTAATCGAATTAGCGGAGAAAACAGCGGAAGTGGTGCGCACACTCACTCTCTTGCGCTGACCTTGGCACACGCTAGCGCATTTCGCGCACCGTTATATCCCACTTATCACTTCACCGATTGCCCACGGCGTGTCATCACGCAGCGACCTTTATCAAGAGGTAGACATCGCGATGACTCGGGACGTATATGAAAAAACGACTGTCCGCGAACGAAGGCGCTGCGCGCTGACCCCACGCCTGGCCGTAGTCAGACGAGCTGATAAGTCGACGCGACAGACGCGCGAGGTGATCCCGGGAGCGGGGAAATTTACTACTCTTACGCCATTTACGACCGTTTACGAGTGCCACGGCACGTGCGACGAACGCTGGTACCCCGCTGGGTGTCGAGAGTGACCCCGCAGGGGCCGAGTGCGCGAATGAAAGATTTACAGCGCACGGAAGGAGACGGTAGCTGATGACCGCCTGATTACGCAACAATGAATGAGTTTATAGCAGCGCCATAAGGCCGTTGAGAGACTGGACGGTATCGAAACAAAAATTGCACTGGTGTGCAGCTTCTCCACCAGCTTTGCAGTGTTTTGCATGCGACTTGTACCCTCATCTTTTAGGCAAAATTTTATCGTGTCAGATTCCATTCGAAACTTCTTAAGCTCCTCCGCAGACTCTTAAAAGGACAGACTCAACTGTCTGGCATATTCTCGACCAAATACGCGGGGCGGCGGAGTTGGAAAACTGCTAGGGAATACCAATTTTCGGCTCGTCCAACAGGTGCAACCTATTTTGTACGGCAATCAGTGCTGGGCAGTGGGCAAATTACATTGTTTGAGTAAGGGACTCCACGGTGTGTTAGGTCACTTACAGCGACTCCGCAGGTGCGCGCGAGCAACGAGCTAGCTCGCGATTGTGTACGTTCCACTGGGGGCACACTAAATGCCGGACCATACCTTTCCGAATGGGCGATTGTCCGCTCAAATGGCACAAACACAAAAATGCAAAAAAGTGATCAGTGGCCTTTACATTGACCTGACCAGCTTCCGTTGCGCAGATTCTAAGTGAAACTTTAAAACGGCTGCGCAAGTGAAAGAGGCATTTTCAAAAACATGTGAAAAATAAAATATTTCCGATGATTTCCTCAAGAACAATCAGGACGACGTTCTATGCGTAATTGCCCCCTCTGTAGATTGTGTTTTCTTAAGTGCCCCTATTCTGAAGCGCGCACCGTCTGCAGAAGTGCAATTGGCAGTTCTTCGCAGAAGCCGATCACAAAAGAACGTAAGTTTCCAGGGAATTACAGGACCATCAGGCGCTATCATCGGCCGGACTCTCAGAAAGGTTCGCGTCTTAAACGTGGCAATCTGGAAACGGCGGTCGGTGAAGGTCACGAATGGGACAAGTGCATGAGAAGAATGGACGAACAAGCCGCGGAAAATACATGCTTTTCGAACAGGTTTATGAGCCATCTTCGAAGGTGAATTCTACTAGAATATCTTACTTCGGAGGTCTTTTCTTACCAAGACACGACTTAATGAGATTAGCTAGCGACTGGACCGACAGTAGCGATTCCGAGGTCAATCCGCCGTCCATGTCGACAAGACATTTAACGGTATAACATCTGTACAGTGATCCACTTAGTCCAAGATGGATTAGGGCAATAATCTTGTGAGAAACAGACGCGCAAAAAACGACGTTATGCTGCGCGCGACCGCAGAGCTGCTGTCCAGATGCAAGTAAGTTTGGTTAAACGCTACAAGCGACTAGAACA
Source organism: Aphelenchus avenae (assembly GCA_020875895.1). Classification (NCBI taxonomy): domain Eukaryota; kingdom Metazoa; phylum Nematoda; class Chromadorea; order Rhabditida; family Aphelenchidae; genus Aphelenchus; species Aphelenchus avenae. Next base: position 922,972 of record JNEY01000005.1, read on the forward strand.
AAGATGCACGACCTCTGTCATGCTCATCTGGGAAGTCAGAATGCTTCGTTTTTGTTCACGGACCACCAAGGCTCCTGGAATTCTGTCACAGGCGGGAAAGGGGTGGAGCATCTCGTCAAGGTAGTGCAAAGATGACAGACGGTGCGTGAACTCGATCCCACCCCTGCGTCTACCGGCTGACCAGATGGCACTGGCACTTCCCGAGTGCCACTGCAACTTAACCTTCACGACTTTTCCGGACAGCAGACGGCACGAAAGAAACGGCAAATGTTGCCACTCAGGATGGTCAAGAGAACATCAGATTTGAACGATATGCATCGCGCAGCAACAGACGGCGCCAGCGTCGATCATTTACCTAAGGTCAGACGCAGACGCTAGAATAGGAGTAGCTAGAATTTGACTTGCCACGGCCTGTGCTTTTCAGGTCATAACGGGCTCCTGGGGGAAAGCAAGCACTTCAGGAATAATTGGACGAGCCGCTTCCCGCAAAGGAAAGTCAATTATTGCTTCCGGACACCAACACAACAGCGTCGCATTAAGTGGATTACCCGAATTTGCTTAAACTGGTCCCACCCGACAGCGCCTTTATGACCACCCGACAGCGAAACGCTACAATTAGAGGCCATTCTCCTGAGATTATTGTTGTCGCAGTGATACCTTCCCGTCATTTGGGTGAAATGGACACGAGATGAAGGAGGACGCTAAATGGGTTTTACGGGCAAGGTATCTAACGTAGCGGCCTTCTCCTGAAGCGCAAGCCCGCTAACGACTCTGATTCGCTGGGGCAACAGGAGCAAAAAGCGGTGCCGTCGCTGCTTTATTTGGCACCTTCCCACTTCCGACTAGCGCATAAGTCCTTCTACAAAGAGTGGAAAGCCAATGTGCAAACAGTGGGATGAAACGGGTGCCGGTAATTGGCCGGTGAGGTCGTCGCATCGCAGGCTCGATTCAGTAGCGGCCAATTACCGGCTTATTCAGGTGGCCTCTTCCCGTCGCAGGACATGTATGGCGGACAACCTGGAAGAAGCCAAAGAGACACTACTTTGGGTATACCAACGTACCAATGGACCTACGACTAATGAAGGCCAGCTTTGAGCGCCTCTTCGTAAAACTTTTACACACGAGAAAGGCGTTGACACCGAATGTGAAACGCATATAGTGAGAGCATTAAGAAGTTTGCATCAGCGCGGGCTAAATCACCCGTAAATTTCCGCCACTCTGAGAAACTCGGCTACGCGCCCAAAGAAGCCGCGAAAGTTGGCGCGCGCCTGTCAGTTCTCCGAAACGGCAGACAAAGAAACTTTCGGTTTGGCCGGAGTGAAAGTGGCTGCGGTTTGAAGTCCACCGCTGCGGTGCATCATTTGGGTTCTCCTCCGTGGTTGGAGGAGAGATGGCGACTGTCCGAGGGATAAATTATGCAACGGTTTCGCTCGACGGCTCTTAAATGCAGAAGTGTGAAGTTCGCTTTCGAATACTCGAGCTTTTTGCATCTTTAGCGAGAACCCAAAGAAGTGATAAAGGGCGGAGTCCTTTGGTGTCGTCTTCGAATGAAGCATCTCATTTGTTGCGTTATGCCCGACACGGCTAGCAAATATGTACGGACAGCTGCGGTGTCAACAAAACTAAGTATCACGGGGGATTACTGATTGAATTACGTCATCTGACTGACAGACGCATTGCATATAGCAGCGTTCGCGTACGAGACGAATGGCTAGTATTTGACGTCGCGGTAAAGAACGTACTCCTCTTAATTATGAAAGGTATCATACGCATTGCAGCAAGTATGGGCAATTGCTATAAACGTCAGGTGCACCGAAGAAAACAAGGCTCTCTTCTGCTCCTGCACTAGTGTCGCATGTACTGTCGGTATCCTCCTTAAAACCTCCCATTTATTAGCGGTACAACAACATGTTACCCGGACAGATCGGTGCTATGATCACAAAGAGGTAATGGATAATGTTGGGTTTCGACAACGGTCGCTGTCGCATGTATTCACGGTCATCAGGTGTGTTGCGATAACGGCATTCCGAAATGACAGACCTCGGTTCGCGGTCATGAATGCTGACAGACACGTTACGGCGTGTGTCCCTGAAGGTCACTCTCCTCCTGGCATGCTACAGTCTCAGCGCACTCGTCGTCGTAGGAGTGAGTGACGACTGCGGCTATAAAGTTTACGGAATGAGCGGAAATGGCGAAGGAGTTTTGAAAAGGACACGCGAAGTGTCCGCGCGCCATCGTTGCTCGCGCAGCGACGGCCATTTTCCACTTAACTCCTCTGCCTTTAATGTGCGTTTGATGGAGGCAACTTAACCTGCGGTCGGCCTTGGGTCCAGCCACCGGACGTCTCAAAGGAGTGGACTTAAAATCTCAGAAAGACCAGCGCGAAAAACGACGACAATTGCCAAAGCGAGAAAGAGCCCGGACTCCCATAAGGTCATGATGTGTGCGACTGGACGGTATGGAGACTATGCGACTGTCCAGTGCCTCAAACCGCCACCGCCCGTGGATTTCGCTACTATCCACATCTAACGAGAACTAATTGCACAAAGGTGCCGCTCGTATGATACCGTCACACGAGTACAGGGTCGGCTTCCAGCCTATAATTACAGAGCACTGGGTGTGTAACAGTTTGGCGCAAGAAACAAAACGAACGCGACTCTCGCGGGAAGGTAGCGGCATCCGAGACCGACCCGATAAGATCACATGCGGCAGTTGCGCGAGATCGCTGCTGGTACTGCTGCCATCTTTGTGACGGAAAACTGCAGACGCCACGGCATAAGACTCAGCTTTCGTGGCCCATTAAAAGAAAGGACAGTAGTATTAGCTACAAGAGAACGTTCTCAAACCTTTGCACCTCGCGCTTATCGGCGTAGGTATGATACCGTTTTAAAGTTGACAAATTTCGCCCTCGGAAAGTACAAGCTGCATTGTCGAGGCTTGACGGACCTGAAGCACCAAGTTTTATAGCGCAAATAGGTTTTATTCTACTATTCAGGCTTAACCTAGCCTTCGACGACTGTCGGGCAAGCAAATAAATTGGTTGAAATGCTTGGCCAGGAAGGTTCTACCATACCTTTCCTGCATGCATTCTTTGTTCGGAACAATGTGCGAAATGATTCTAAGTATCCATAAACCGTGCCACGCCATAACAATAAGTCTTTTTACGCCCTGTCGGCATTCTCACGTTCTTCTTCTCGCTTGCATTGTTTTAAGATGAGTCGTGACGTTGACGACCTTCGGCATCGCTAATTAAAGCCGTTGAGAGGGCACACGTATCGTTAAACACGTGAGTGCAGTGCATGCTCGGATATGGCATGCGCAGCAAAAAACAATGCTCAAATAGTTCAGGTGATCCGAGGGGAAAATAGCGTGAGCATTCTTCTACTAAACTTGAATGTTTGGCCAGCGATGTATGCTTTCCTTGATGCTCCAAGCTGCTGCGGCAGTTGAAAGCCGGCCGCCAAGCAACTGTTTAGCCGCAATATGTCGCCAACGAAGTCCCTAAAGACTTTTCTCATGCATATTTACCATCAGCGCTTGTCACCGACTGAAGACTTCTCCGCCAAATGACAGCGGCTGGTTAGCAGCGCCAAAATAGCGGGGATCAAACTTTGATGTGTCGGAGACAATTTGGTGGCGGAGCCAAACAGTTGGTTGATTCGGTGGTCGTGTCGCTGGAATCCGTCGGAAAATCAAGGGAAAAGCCGCCACTTGAACGGTGACATGGCGCACATTGTAACATCCGATTTGTCTCTGCGACATTCCCGCAAACCAACCACGCTGATCACAGCCGCTTCGAGCGTCATAAAACCGTTTATTGGGCCCTAAACCGAGTACGTTTCGCACACAGTTGCAAATGACCACTCCGGCAAGCACTAATCTACTCGACAAGTTTCTTTCCCTGTATGCACGGGGACCTGCTTAGCGTTGTCGTCTGGAATAGTTCAGGCATCAAATCTAAGTTTTCATCGTCGTGCGCACAGTTAAGTCTAGCGGGTGCATAAAGGAAGGGCTGCGGTGACGCAAGATAATAGGCACATGTTTGACCAAAGGAAAGGAGGCCACTAGCGCCCGAGTGACCCCAAAACGGTGACGGGTATGCGTGACCATGCATAATCCCCCAAAAAGCGGCAGAATTTTTGCTAACCTCATGCTAGCCTCAAGGTAACAGACCCGTTCAATACCAAAATAGCCCTCGATGACACTTGGCAAAGCCACATCCTGGTTACGTCTTATTCTATTCACCATCCTTGCGCTAGTCCTACGCAAGGTCTATCTTGGGCATGAGGCTATGACAGTAGTCCGCCAATGTCGAAGCCAAGTCGGAGTGGATGCACTTGTAAGTCAATTTGTTAACATCTCATTCTCGGGCGGCTTAGATGAAAAGCTCTAAAGTGCAACGCGTTATCAACATGATGGGTGTTAACCAGCCGGTGCTGGTCCTCCTGCTTAACCGACATGCACTAAACATGACGCTGAACTGGTTGTGCAACACTGAACAGATGCCAGGTTTGTGCATATATCTGCTCTGACAGCTAACCTAGAAGGCCTGCAGGGGTACATGGACATTCACTCATCGTAACCCTCGACAGGGAATCGGACAATGCGTTGGCGAGACTTTGGCCGAAGGTGCAGCGTCTTCATTGGCATGTGCCATGTCTTCAAGTACACCATGCCACCAACAGGGCCTGAACACTAGTATATTTAGGAACCTTTCAACTACGGAGATGGGAAATATCAGCTGCTCTATTTGTTCCGATCGAATTTGGCGCAAATCTTGCTCTCGAAGGGCCTTTCCTTTTGGATGATTCAGCAGGTGGGGACTGTGGTTTCTAAGGCTGATGTGGGACAATAGAGATGCATAATGACTCGAAGAATCTGTATTTTCGTTTGTAGGACACATTCTGGAGCGATGACCTACTACAGTTATCGTTGCCATCAGAAGCAGTTAACGCAGATATTGTCTTCGACCGAGCTTCTGAGAGCTCTGGACCGCTTATTGCCGGTGGATACTACTATGCAAGGCCAACAGGCGGGGCTAAAGCCTTCTTTCGAAGTCTGTCTACCGACCTCGAGTGGTGGTACGCGCCTGACAATGCCTACATGACTTCGCTGTGTTCGCGGCAAGATTTAGCGCGCTGTGCTTACGTTCCATTCAAGTAAGCCAAGGCTCAGTACGGTTAGGTAACTCCTACTGTGCCACGCTGCAGCACCATCACCAACTGGATCTGGCTGCATGAACCGTCGAGAGTAGTTGGGCTTCAGCCTCCCAGGCTGATACAATTCGACGGCTATACGAAGCTCGGTAGCAAGCTCAATCATATGCAGCGTCTGGGATTTTACTTTCTGCAAAGCGACGGCGAATCGTGCAATTCGTCGTCTGTTGAGGTAGGTAAGCCATAGGACCAGCAGTGCATTGCTCGTTAGGTGGCTCGAATGAGGGTCAGGAACTTCCTAACCGACGCGCGGACAATGGCAAAAGAAACGCACTCTGTTCGATCGTATAGCCACCTGCAATTCAGTCTTTACCAGATTGTCATTGATCAGCTCTACAAGTTCCACGTGACGGAATGGTTCCTCAACAGCGTGATCTATCCGTATGCACATTATTTCATGATAACCTTGTAGACTGGCGTTAATAAATGCATGTCATTAAACAAGTGAGTCTGAAGAGTTGCGCATTCTCGACGGTGTTTTGTCCCATCAAGGGGTAAACATCCAGCGGAACGGAACGAGTTTTCTTCCAGGCGGAAGTGATGCGTTTAATTTATTTGCTCGATTACAGAAGAGCCTCGTAGACAAAATGCGACGGCTGTCAGCGCTCAGTGCCGACCTGATATTGACCTTCATGCCCGAGCATGTGTAACGATTCGTTTAAATCCTATTGTGCGGATTAGGCGGGTTTAAATCCAAAAACGTGCAGCGTGATCGCGACTTTAAAGGTGCATTGCAGAATACCGAGCGTGAGCCAACGTGTCACTATGGAGTCAAGATTGCGTTGGAACAGGACAAGTCTCGCGGTGTTGCTCGGCGGTATCTTGGGGTCGCTTGTCGCAAGGAAAGTATGGATGGGACACAGTGCAATGCAACGTCGTGGAGCAGTGCAAGGGTCAAGTGGACTTTCAGACGATGGTGAGAGTCACCTCTAATACCCTCTACAACGTATGATTGCAGATTAACGATGCGGAGTTCACGGGCCGCATCCAACGGTTCTCCAGTAACGAGCCTACTCTCGTTATGTTTCTCAACAAGCATGTGCTGAACATGACCTTGAACTGGCTGTGTAACACCAAGCATATGGAGGGTGAGTGGATGCTTCGAGTCTAGGTATTGCGATAAAGTTTCTCTTAGGGGTTCACGAGCGAACTGTGATGGTGACGCTAGATGATGAGTCGAATGGAAACTTGGCGCAGCTTTGGCCGAATATTGCACGCCTACCGTTTGTTGTACCGTGTTTGAAGGTAAGAACATCATTCTCAGTGCAGCTCAAATCACTTCAGGACCCGTTCAGCTACGGGGATGGCAGATACCAGTTGTTCTTCGTACTTCGTTCTAACATTGCGCGAGCGTTCGTCGAGCTCGGAAGGCCCTTGTGGATGATCCAGCAGGTACCCCTCAGCAAGCGGTTCTACACACCTAACAATGTTTCAGGATACATTCTGGTACGACAACTTACTGAACCTCAAGCTGGACGGATATAATGAGGCGGCCGATATAGTTTTTGACCGAGCACTTGATGGCGACCGCCCTCTAATTGCTGGCGGTTACTACATGGCAAAGCCCACGCGCAACGCACAAGCGTTCTTTCGCCGACTATCGACGGACCTGGAAAAATGGTATGCGCCAGATAACGCCTACATGACGTCAATGTGCGCTACAGCGGGTCTTGCTCGATGCGGCTTCGTCCCATACAGGTACCCACGACGTAGTGGCACTAGCGAATACCGTCGAAGGTTTAGCACGCTTATCAACTGGATGTGGCTGCACAGTCCCGTGGCTGACAGTTCCGGCCGGCCGCCAATGCTCATTCAGTTCGATGGTGACACGAAGAACAGGGGTAAGCTGGCGAGAATGCGCGACCTCGGGTTCTACTTCCTCAACGACGATCAACAAACGTGCAACTCGACGGCAGTGGAGGTTGTGCTTCTAGTGATATTTTTGACTGCACCGCGATTTAGAATGCCCGAAAACTGGTGGAAAGCAACAGCGAATCGAAACCAAGCATTTCGTTGACGACTTGGCTGTCCTACAGCCATCTGCAGTTTGGGGTGTACTGCTACATCATCGACCAGCTATACAAGTTCCCTCCAACAGAATGGCTGCTGAACCACGTAATCTTCCCTTATGCTCATTATTTTCTCGTCACGGTCTAGTGCGTAGCATAAGACGACTTTATTTACACGCCACATTGGAAGGCTAGCAGCTGTGCAGTATTGTTCGATGCCTTGTGGACCTGCTAGAATAGTTGCACAGAAATTAGAACGGTTACAAACACTTGAAAACTATGCATGCAACTCAGAACCTCTGCATAAATCTATCGACGTGAAATGCGAACTGGAATGCCGAGCACTGGGCGGAGTACCGTCTCCACGCCTCTTCCATTGTCGTGCATCTTGTAGTCCGTGCTTAGCTTGTACCGGCGGAAGATGTGAGCTAGCGTCGTCTTAATCTCCAGGTTTGCGAACTTTTGGCCTAAAGGTATCAGTAGATTCGATTTTACATCTGGCAACTATACTTACCGATGCAATTTCGGGGACCAGCGCTGAATGGTATGTAGTCGTAGGTGTGCCTACTTGCAACGCGTTCCGGTAAGAAGTTGTCCGGGTCGAACTCGTCATGGTTTGGATATACCTTAACCCGACAAACGTTGTTTCAAGCAGGCTTGCCATACAAACTTTGTGGTTGTGGTGAAGTACTAGCGGCAGAATGCCTATCGTCGTACCCTTCGGAACCATCTTGCCTCCTTAAATGGTTGGATGTACGAGCGGCTAGAACGAATGTGAGCATACCAATCTCCATTTCGTTGCGCAATTCACGCTGAACGAAGGGTACTGGGGCGAAGACGCGCATTGACTCTTTGATGCAGTTGTTGAGGTACTTGAGTTCCTTCAGGTCCTCCATCGTAATGTCCCGGTCCGAGTCACCGAACCGAGTGTCCAGTTCAGCGTACAGCTTCTCTTGTGCCGACGCGTTTGTTGCGAGGCACCACGTAGTCCACGCGACGGCGTGGGACGTTGTGTCGTGACCTACAAGTGAGGTGAACGGCTGAGAGTTTGCAAGCACTCGCACCTGCGAACATGAATGTGTCGACCTCATCAGAAAGATCCTCGAAGCTATACTTGCTTTCTTCGCGCACGCTCAGTAGAAGGTCGAGGAAATTCTTGTGCCTTTTCCCCTCTGCTAGACCGTTGCGACGCTCGTCCTCGAAGATATCGGCCCGTTGCCTAATTATCTAAAGGACCAAGTAAGCGTTTCATCCGAAGCTTTCTTGTGTACCTTCATTGTCGTATCCTTGAGGACCTTTAGCGCATTGCGCGTACGGAAGCCATATCCCATTGCGTACCACAATGGTGGCAGATGCTGGTAGAAGGGATTCTTGGACATGTAGTACGCCATCAGGTTGAACTCCTCCACGGCTCGCACGTACTATTACTGCAGTTGTTTAGTCTGCTACGCCTAACATAGCTGTGCCTAACTACATGCGAGCTGACCCAGCTGACATAACATGTGAGGTGGTGTTTCCCCAGCTTACATACCGGCTGGTTGTGGTCGTCGATCGCGTTCAGCTGTACTCCCATAGCAGCTTCTGATTGTTAAGTAGCTTGCTCGATATCACTGCAACTAAGCCCTACCTCCAATAATGTCCAAGGCACAACATTTAAACCACGGATAGAGGTCTGTCATCGATTCCGAGTCAACGAACTTCTCCAGATGATCAACAAGGGCCTGTAAGGGCAAGAATTAGCTGCGCTTTTAAGCGCGTGCCTCATACTCTGCTATGACGATCGAACACATCGACGTATCCTTCAAGCATGCTAAAGTGAAACGTTGGCGTCAGCAGCTTCCTCTTGAACCGCCAGACGTCGTCGGTACTAAACTTAAGTTTAGCGAGCGGGCCGACACACAAGGGCAACCTTGTTAACAATCCATTGCCAAGCCACAAGCGGTAGAGGTCGTATGCGTGACCTTTCTTCAGCTCTGTGTTGCTCTCCACGATTGCCTAAAGCATGCAGCTGTTTCAAGAAATGAATGGCACATGAAAAGGTCTTGTGCTACCTAATTTGTTTAAGGCATGTAAAGCACCTTCACTGCTTCTCCGTTTAGCGGGATAACCAGAAGCTCGCCACCAATCCACCATCGTAAGACGCTTTCACCTTGGTCAAGCGCATCCTGACCGAGTTTGATGAAGTATTCCGAAGACTCTAAAGATACAACTGAGATTGCATGACGGCGTTTACATTCCGTACCGTGAGATCGAAGAGGGAACTGATGAGCATTGCCTATCAGTGGTAGGGCCGGAGGTCCGACAATCCGCTCCGCAAGCTCTATTCTACGCTTGCGAGACCGCAGAAACTCGTAAATGGCATTCGCATTGTATGCTACGTATAGGATAACGGCTACGATTAAGACAAGGACAAACATCTAAATTGAACTCTGTTTTTCGATGTCAACCACTAAGGTGCGCGTATGGCATGCGCGAAAAAAGTTAGAGTCATTTCGTACTCTTATTTGCAGCACGTCAAATACAAGGAAGTAGCGCCAGATCGATTTCATGCTTAATGCAGAAATTTATGGTGATACGCTAGTAATTAGTAAGGTCAAAGGCGCTCCACAGCGACAAGAGGCCGCCCCGTTCGTTACCTTTTTATAGCGACCGGGTAAACCCGGAGGGAGATCACCAAACTACGAACAAGCGCCAACCGAAATACCTGTGATCACATTTAGTGCCTGTCAGGTAACAAACATTCTGATTATCAAAAATGCGTGTGGGTTGCAAGGTTTTGCTCGATAACGGAAAACACCTTGGTTCACCTAAGAACAGTCAGTCTGACCAAACGACGGAAACTTAAGGGACCCCTGGATGTTGTTCATATCAACCAGTCTTCCTGCCTGCCTTTGCCTGAAATCCTTCGCACATTGAGTCAAGAATGGATGAAAAGAAGTTTATTTGCACACTTGGCAGCATCGACGCATAGCTCTTTTTTCCAAGCAACAACTACAAAATGTTGGCAGTAAACACAACTGGGATGAAAGACGGACTAGAATTCCCGTAAATTCAAAGCAAAGCTGTCAAACCAAAATGTACACAAGTGATGTTACTGAGCCGACAAGGAAAGCGAAGAGCATTGTTGAGCGTTTAGCAGGTGCGCCGTTCCGACGGTAAGGGCTAGCCTCCGCTTCGGAAATGCTGAGCGCATAGTCAGTAGTCTTTAGCTTCTCTAGAAATGGATCAGATAAGCAAGCTTGACACAAATTCGGTGCCACTAACTACGAGTAATCGACAAGCCGCGTGTGTAGAAGAAACGTACCAAAATAGCACTTCTGCATGGTTAGGCCGGAGATGAGCCGGCCCATGGCGGTGAAGCCGTTGACGAGGGGCTCCTCGAGCACGCAGAGCTT
>JNEY01000005.1:941511-1060604 GCA_020875895.1 Aphelenchus avenae
CTTGATGGCGTTGTCGGGCTTCCGCACCTTGATGTAGATCTCTTTGGAGCCGTCCTTGCGCGCCCGCACCGCCGTAGCGATGATCTCGTCCTTGGGCACATCCTCGTCCGTCTAAAGTTCAGAGTTTTCGGATGTACTATGTTAAATGATCTGAGCATGATCTCAGGTATCAGCTACTTCATTCGCAGTCATTAAACGCTCACCTTGCGGTCCGCCTCCAGCTCGAAATCTTTTAGCAGCTTGCGCGCGTGGGCAGAAATGCTGCTGATCTTCGACTTCGACTCCCACGAGTCCTCCTTCGCCTTGCCGCCGTCGTCCTTCTTGCGCCACTGCACCAGGTAGACCAACTTGCTGCCGTTCGCGTGCGCCTTCCGGTCCAAGATCTTTTCAACTTCGCATTGCTGCTCCTTCGTCACCGGCTCCTTCTTCGCAGTAACGGCCAGCTTCGGCTTCCCCTCCTGCTTGGCCACGGGCGTCTGTGCGTTGGGAGTCGCAGAGCGGCTGTCCAGCTTCTCGTTAGCCTTGCGCTTGGCGGCTCGCGTGCTGCTCGATTCCGGGGTGCTGGTTCGGCTCTCCAGGTCTTCCTGCTTCGATGCTGACATGGTTGGAGGTTGGTTGAGCGAAGTCGCTGAAGGCCTACGATGTACGTACATTAACTTGTGCGGGCACGCTGAAGCACAAAGACACGCACAAATGAAGTGTTTTGCAACCTATTTCGAGGTAATGATGCCATTTGTTCGTTTTTTTCTATGAAAAAGCAGGAAAAGATTCGGCGCATTTAATTCTAACCAGACTGCGTTATTAACTTAGACTTTGGAAAAAATCCAAGTTCCATGTTACTTCTCTGAAATTTAATCGGATGTTACGAAAGGATGGATTACCCGAAACAAAATGGCCATTGTCTCCGTTACGCACATTCAAGCGCTGGAGGGTGCGATTCGAACACGTACTAAAACCGCTAAAAACGCGGGAAGAGGTGGTCGCGTCATAAGGCCTCGCGCGTCGGTGCCGCCGACAACGACCGTCCGCTTGTGGACGGAAGTAGGCGATTGCACGCAGGTTTTACCCGCTGTCCTGCAATTTATTTCCTCACATATTACTGGTAAGGTGATGACAAGTTTCCATTCATAACACAGGATGTTTAGATGTTGGTGAACGAGGTCGCTGCGGACGTCCTGCGCTGTCTCGACAGGCAGAGCTTGGACACGGCGGAAATCGCGTCGAACTCGTTCAACACCGTCATCGTGACTTTCCTCGACGATTTCCCCCTTCGCATCGTCCAGAGCTTGACCGTGTGTAGCGAGGACATTGTTGGCTTCGTTTCAGGTAATCCGGCGTTTCGTGATACAGCGGTTCAGATTCAAAAAATTGTAGATAGCGGGCAGGAGGCATCAGCTCCACTCGAAATGCTGGGACGTTTGCTTCGCCGAATGACTGTGCGAGAGATCCGCTTCGAGTGTCTCCTCAACGAGCCCGTTTTCGATGCACTGCTTCCTCATATCGACAAGTTCAAGTAAGGAAGCTCAAGCACTGTAAATCATGGGAGTCTCATGCTGTACAGTGGCCGCATCAAGGCGCTCAGTTACAGAATGTTTCATAGCATAGTGAACCATGAGGTAATACTTAGGAACTCTGTCTGCTGTGCTCCTACGATGTATGCGTCGGCCGGCCTCATGGAGCGTGCCTTCGAGGAACTGCTCTTCTGCCGCGTCATTCGCATCAAGGCACTCAGCGTGGAAGGCGTTGACGACCTCTGGGCTTACCACAAGGAAGCGCCATTCGCCTCCCTGGCGTGCATCCAGAAGTGCGAGCTTCTGCACATCTACGACGCCAGCATGGCCAAGGGAGAGTTCTACCGCAAAATGGTCCCATGGCTGAACGGCGGTGGTGAGAAGAAGAAGCTTGCGCTGGAGAGCGACTTCTCGTCAATCTACCTCTCCACCGTAAACATGGATCTGTTCAGGGTAAGTATCCGACGCAAGTCGCGAGCGTAGGTAGAGCCATAGCATACCCACATGTTTAGGGCTTTCAAGTCGCCGCTTCGCCATCGGAATACGAACTGACCTTGATCACCACTGAGCCGGACTTTTCCATCGGTAGCTACGAGCGGAGGGTGAACGAACGGACGCACGAGGAGCTCATCCGGCGTTTCGAACGCTTTGAGGCAGGCGGCAACTCGCGCCAGAAAGCCACCTTCATTCGACGACTTCTCGATACCAACCAGTAGCTACTGATAAGCGATCCATCGCTCCTTGTTTATTTTGAACTGACCACAATGTATTGACCGTATCGAGACGACACACTGACCCAGATTAAAGACGACATATTTACCGAAGTCTTTGGATTCTACTCGTTGATTGCTTGGAAGTAACTTTCGAAAAGACTCGTGCCACCGTGAAGAGCGCACGGAATTCAGCAGACGCAAAGTGGTACATTTAAGAACACTACCGTCAACTAAGTGCTATGAGACAAGCTTGAAACAACTCATATCAGCCTGTTTTCTCAGTTGCAACGTCAATATCTGTCTTCTGTATCTTCGAAAAGTGGACTGAAGTTCATTCAGGAACTTAGCGTGAGCGCTGCAGTTCAGGCACTCAATCGCATGCTGTGCGCAGACTGTCTCTGTTCGGACATCAAGTTACCGTAGTTGACGCTTATGCACTGTTAACGTCATTAAGCTCCGTCAGTAGCCTCATTATTGTTGCTCTGCCTCTTTGCATGCAACTCTGCCGAAGGAAATGCTTTTCAAAAGGATCTGCTGTCCCGCCTTTTTGTAAAACGTGAGCATCAGCAATGGCGGGAGCAAAGGACAAAGCAAGCAAGTGTGACAGGCACGCCATTTCTTCCCCTATCATCGGGAGTATCGGGCCTGCCTTCGTAGCAGCCCCTGACTTCTTTGCATGCGGCCGGCCGTCTGGGCCTCTCGCTAGCCGTTTTTATAGCGCGGTTTTGTCCTAAATACAATGAGGCTGTGGTTGTTTGTTGGAGTTGCAATATATTCCGTTGTTTTACAGACCAAATTAGCGAAGACCAAAATGGCTAGGTCCTGGGACAAGAACTTCCCGTCGCAGATAGACTCGCCGAGCAGCTCGAAGGTCTTCATGGCACGCATGAACTACATTGCCGTTGCGGCCCTGCTCCACCACCGCGGCGTTGTTCCGCTGGACATCCTCAACAAGCGTTATATCGAAAGTAGGACTTCCTATCATTTTAATGTATTTACTTTTACTCTTCTAAGTTCCACTTTAGACGTGATGTTCCGCGTGTTCAACCAGAAGACTGCATGGGGCAAGAAGCTGCACGACATGCTCATGGGCATTCGGGAGGGCATCAACGAGAAATACGTGAGTTTTTCGTGCCGTCAATTAGTTGACAATGAGAAAGTCTTTCAGGTCAAAGAAGTGCAAGTGGTCTTCAGCAAGAGCCGCGAGCAACCAGACGTATGTTCTGCGCATTCTCGTTCGCCTAACATCAAATCTCTTCTAGGATGTTCTCGAGATGTTCTCGACCAAGTTCATCTACGACGACGAACAGGATTCGTTCGAGATTACCGAGTATGTCCACACGCACTTAAGTCGCGTTTCGCATCTTCAAATAAGTGTCGTTTTAGTGCTGCCGGCCAGCGGGTGGCGAAGCTCGCGTACCGCGGCATGGAGTGCTTCAAGAAGCAGGTGCTCGACCTTCTGCTCCGCGTCATCGCGGTTGCCGGTGCGCTGGAGAAGCTGCCCGAGGGCGTCGTCCCGAGCATGCAGGTTCTCTTCTATAAGAGTAAGTTTTTCGCCTTCTTGACGAAGCATATACGCACGATTTAGGTGCTCCGCCTGGCTACGTGTGCCCCAACTTCCGCAAGTGCGGCGACGTCTACGCCTTCCGCAGCCACGTTGAGCCGTTCACCATCGGGCGCCTCGACACCGACTACAGTTCGTAGGTTTTTACCCAACGCTACCGTTCTTATGTCGAACTTAGGATGCTCTTGGGTGTGCAGAGCACACTCCTCTACAACACCGTGGAGCTGGAGCAGTCCGTGCAGGCCCGCGTGAACGAGATGAACCGCAAGGCACACGAGCAGCAGCCGCGGAGCTTCGACTCCAGCGTCACCTACTCGGATTTCGGCCACGATCAGAGCGTATGTTCGCGTCGAAGATGTCTTGCATAGCATCACACACGTTTTCTTTAGATGCTCGAGCCAGTCCAGCCGCTGGACGTCGCCCAAAGCGGCAAGAAGACCGTAAGAGATGGTGCTAATCGAGACTCCTGTACCCGGTTCTGTTTAGAAGTCCCCTCCCGGCAAGCAGATCACCTCGCCAATGCGCCACTCTCCGGAGCTGGCCACGAGCGCCACTACCGAGTCCGACGAGGCTCCGGCCCACGACGCGGCCCGCAAGACCGAGGAGCCTCCGCCGCGTCCTGAGAGCACGCAGAAGTCCCGCACGCGCAAGCGCAAGGGTAGGCAGTTAGGCATAGACACATGGACACTGACTCAATGGAGGCTCAAGTGTGGACGCTGAAAGTTTTAGGCAAGGAGGAGACGACTGGAAGCTCCACTTCGAAGAAGGCAGCCCGTGCCGGAAAGGGCACTCGTACGCCGCACGAGTCTCAGGTTGCCTCCAGCGCAATGGAGACCACCGCCGGCGACAACACCAAGTAAGGGTTACGATATATGCTTGAACACTGAATGCGACCGTTTAGCGAATACACTCAGCCGCCTCCGTCCCGCAACGTGCGTCGTCCTCGTCCTTCTCTGTTCAACGACAGCGGTGCCGGCCGCCGCCTTGTCTACGTACGTTTGGCTAGTTGCAAGCTTGAGCATCTGACATAAGTCTTGTTTAGATGACGCCCGACATCAACCGCCTCGACGAAGCCTAGGCTACTCGCTGCGAAGCGTGCCCTCTTCCCGGACGCAGTTCTCCACGCTACATTAGGTCCCCTCTATCTGTTTGAGGTCAGGAAGGATGGCTTAGTTTCGGAACAAAATCAACCATTTTTCTGTACAAACTCCGCTCTAGGAGCAAGAAAATTAGCTTTTTCTGAAACGCAAGTCATCCTTTCGAACCCGGCGTACCCTCCGTCCCCTATGCCAGGTCTTTCCCCATCGACATTATATGCTCTCCATATTTATCCCCAGCCCCTCCATCGATTACGGTCGCTCTATTTAGCCATGTTTGTCTGTTGTTTCGACCAGCGTCGTGCCAATTTGCTTTGGAAGCTCGCTTGTATTCTCTGTGCATTATTCCTCTGTGATGTGCTTCGCGCGGTGCACTTTAATCGAAGTAAAGAGCCGATTTGGAAAGCACAGCAGAGTCCTCCGAGCTTTAGGCTACAGCATCAAAGTAGCACACATGACCCTAATAGCGAGTACGCATTGCGATGTAGCGAGAAACAGATTGTTTGGCCATTCTTTCGTCGTTTTCTTCAGAGGAAACAAGAATAATAAGTTGAGGTCTTTTGCGGCATTTCAGAGACTGGCGTCCTCCAAGTGCCCCATTTTAAAGTGACACTCTCTTGAACATAACTCGTTATGTCTACTGCTACAATGTCCTTTGACCGCCCGCATTGCATTCTGCGCCATCATTGCTAGTGCCAGTCAGCAATGCGGCCCGGCAACAGTCCGCCAATTCAACGTTAGCTGCCAGCAATTTAGCCAAATTATTATTTCCGCGCAAATAACTTTATCAAACTCCTGGTAATCCCCATATTTTAGCGTCATGCTTGGGTTATGGGACGCAGGAATTGTGCTGATATCGCAGGTCGCGTTCTTCGCGCTCGGATGGGTGTTCTTCATGAAACAGCTCTTCAAGGACTACGAAGTGCATGGACGCCTCGAGCAGTTCATATTTTCCATTACGTTCGCGCTGTCCTGTACGATGTTTGAGCTGATAATATTTGAGATTCTCGACGTGATGGATACCAGGTAACCTGGGGCTTATGGACGCAACTAAATGGTTCGCGTAGATCGCGGTTCCTGACGTGGAAAATCGGTCTCTACTTCATGCTCACTCTGCTCATTTGTCTTTTGCCGCTTTATTTCTTCTACTCCACATGCCGCTCCATTACGCTAAGTAAGTGGAGAACAGTTCTGAACAAGTACTGTTGAAGCATCGTCATTTTAGTTCCGCTCAACTGGGTGCCACAGACAACAGTCTTCCTGTGGTTGCTGTTCGTCTACTTCTTCTGGAAGATCGGCGACAACTTCCCGATTCTCAGCCCTAAGCACGGCATATTCTCCATCGAGCAAGCGATCTCACGCGTCGGCGTCATCGGAGTCACCGTGATGGCGTTTCTGTCGGGCTTCGGTGCGGTCAACGCGCCATACACCTGCATGACGATCTTCACCCGGCCGGTGACCGACGAGGACGTCACTCAGCTGGAGCGAAAGATCCGGCAGAACATGGACATGATCGTTGCGAAGAAGCGGAAGCTGCTGACCAAAGAGATGGAGCTAAGCAAAAGCGCATTCTCCGCGTCAAGCGATCAGTCTGGAAGTCTCTTCAAGCGTGTCATGGGGACATTTTCGTCGTCCAATAGTGCTCTTCGGGATCAGATCAGGTACATACCACCCGGATCCTCAACGTTTACGTTCACCTTTTTAGCACATTGAAGAGCGAGATCGTTCCGCTCGAAGAGTTCGGACGACACCTGTTCCTTGAGCTCGTCGAAATTAACAACATGAGGGTGATTGCTTTACCGCCGTTCCTGCTTCGAATCGGAAGCTTTAGGACCGCATCGAGTACAGCAAGACGTGGCAAGGCAAATACTTCAACGTCCTCGGTCACTTTTTCTCCATCTACTGCATCTGGAAGATCTTCATTTGCACCGTTAACATCGTCTTCGACCGTGTAGGCAAAGTGGACCCCGTCACGCGAGGCATCGAAATCGTCGTCAAGTACATGGGCTACCAGATCGATGTAGGTTTTTGTAGGAACGGTCACTTTGTGACTGCGCTGTTTCAGGTTCGTTTCTGGTCGCAGCAGGTCTCGTTCCTGGTGGTCGGCATAATCGCGGTGACCTCCGTACGCGGACTCCTCATCACCATCGCAAAGTTCTTCAATCGGATTTCCAGCAGGCAGTCCTCTAATCTTATCGTCCTTGTGCTGGCGCACATAATGGTAAGGAGGCGAACCGGTCAGACGGCGAACGTTTGGATGAAACACATAAAGTTGTTACGAAGGTAGCATGGTTACTATATCTCCTTTTAGGGGATGTACTTCGTGTCCAGTGTCCTGCTGATTCGCATGAACATGCCGTTGAAATACAGGTAGCTTTCGTAGTTTTCGGAGCGGGCCAACTTCACTTGTTCAGGAAGATCATTACGGAGGTGCTGGGAGAGCTGCAATTCAACTTCTACCACCGGTGGTTCGACGTAATCTTCCTCATATCGGCGCTGGCTAGCATTCTCGTGCTCTACATTGCGCACAAGAAGACCCCTATGAGATGATCAGCAAGATGAATATGCGCTTGTTCACGCTCATGCTGCCAGGTTGTTGACGTGCAACCACGTTTTATTGAACTGTGATAAGCCGAGGTCAAACTTCGAAAGCGGGTGGTTCTTTGTTTTGTAGCTTGTAATTCTGCATAAACGCTATTCATGCTTAGAAGCTTTACCCATCATCCCATCGCTTAGCATCTTTAAGGACATCCCAGCAACCATAAATGTATCGGAACTTTCGACTTCAGTGGGAAGAGCTTTATTAGGATCCAACTAGTACGTGTAGTGTGCACGGCAACTAAAAGGCGAATAAACCTTGCCAGGTGACGATTCAGCGCTGTCTGCGTCGCGGCTTACGCGGTCGAAAAAGCTGGAACTGGCAGACGAGCTCAGCGGAAATGTTCAGCACGGCACCCGTATTCCCGTTGTTCAAGTAGTTAGGCGCGGAGAAGACCGTAACGAGCCGTCCGTTCGCAGAGGTCTTGTAACCCGAGCTTTGCATCTAAACCGAATGGCTCATTATGGCAAGAAAGACTCCTCACGCATCACCTCGCTGTGAATTTGGTGTCCTCGCACGATGAGCTCAACGCGGTGCTTGTTGCAGAAATCGTGGACCACCGAGTCGTCGTAGGTGAAGGATATTCCGCGTTTGTTCATGGCCCAGCCGCGAAGTTCCGAGTCGGGGTCCGACCAAACCAGGTCGCATGCGAGTCCGAACAGCGGTACCAGCGTAGGGCGTGCGATCTAAACTGAGGGGTTCATATAAGTAAACCCTTGTTAAATTCATGGTCCTTGCCATGACCTTCGAACCCGTTAACGTACACGGTTAATGTCGTCCAAGGTACGAAGATCTGGAGAGAGCCCGCCGTGCATCGCGAGTACGCAGCCAGCAATGTAGGCAACGAACGGAAGGTGGTTGAAAACGTTGAGGAACATCAGCCAGGTGTGCTCGCCCACATCTTTTCCGTACTTCTGTAGGCACTCGTGAAAGAAGCCGTAGACTAGGTTAGTTGTGTAGTCCTAAACATCAGCATGACTGGCACAAATACGAAGCAGCGCTTGCCTCATGATTGCCACGCAGCATGAAGACACGATCCGGGTACCGAATCCTAAGCGCGAGAAGAAAACAGACGGTCTCAACTCCCTGGCAGCCTCGGTCCACGTAATCTCCTGCAAAATAGTTAGTTGAGATGACCTGCTTGTGAAGGCTTACCCATGAAAACCCATGTGTGCCTAGACGGGTCACCACACTTGGCAATGATCAGCCGCAAGTCGCGGAACTGTCCATGCAGGTCTCCACAGATCGTAGCTGGTAGATGCGACCTAAGAATCCCCTAGGTCTGTGAATTTCGAGCTGCAACCGTCATACTTGGGAATGTCGACGCGACTGGGCTGTTCTCGCAACGCGGCCACCGCAAGCCGACAGAGACGATCTATGTCCGTTGCGGGCACCGACACTTCGACCTCGTTGAGATTTCCCCTAAATCTGGGGTTAGCAGCAATCTCACCGAGGCCGAACGTACCTTGGAGGCGCTGACATGAGTCGACGTATAAGTGAGTCCACAAACTCCATGTCGCTCAGCTCTCGAGGCGGAGGTGGTACATCTGAGACGGCAGGCGCGGTCTCGAAGTCCTGCACTACCGCGTCCATTGGTTAGGATAGCGACTACAACGTGAATGATCAGCCAAATAGATGGAAAACGATAAAATGAAGTACGTCCCCTTTATACGCTTCACACGCAGGGATTTGCATGGAGAGTTGGCCCGCCTTTCCTAAGTCACTGCGTCACTTATTTCTAAGTCCTATGCCATCAGCTTGTGGCATGGTATGGCATTGCTGATGAGACGCACTACAGTACATGCTTTACCTATTGGGCTTAACGGCTGGGTATCCATTCACAACAGCTTGTCGAACATTAATTGTAGATGCATCAACATTACCCCGCTCCTCGCATGGCCACCATGTGGGACCGAAGAGCATTGCACAAGTGGTAACAAACAAAGCTGCTTCATACCTTTACTGGGTAAATCATCCTTGGTGTACCTTATACGCCAAATGGCACAGACCGATAAAACTGCTATCACGAGAACTACAGGAGAAAGACGTCTAGACACGACGGTTCTAGGACACATGCGAAGAAGGAAAGAATAAATGAACGAAGGCGCTCAAAGACAGATCAACCGGACTGCGGCGTCAAGCGGGGAGCTTTTGGCATCCTCAGGCACGGAAGTGTTGGCAGATGGAGAAGCCAGCTTAACGTCGTCGTCTTCAGAGAGTTCCTCCTAAATGAAGCAGTTGTAGGTCCAGAAGCACAGGTAAGCTTACCTCAAAGCCGAGCCCTCGGCTCGCTGGGCGTTTGCGTGACTTCTGAGGGGTATTAAAGAGGTCTCCTGATGGCGACAGATCTTGGATCCACTCCGGAACGGACGGCTTTTCCTTCTGTAAGGATGCAGTTTGGTACGCAGTCATCGTTATTTCTTTGCTAGATGCCTGCTAAACATACCTCAAGCGAAGTGTGGTTGGGCTTCCTGCGGAGATGATACGAAAGACCAGATTTCCGCGAGAAACGCATTCCGCACGAGCACCTGAAGACCAGTTCGTGCTCTCCGAGGTGTTTGCGCCGATGACCCTGGAGAGTTTTCGCGTTCTCGTACGGTTTTCCGCATTCGGGGCACTCGAAGATGTTGCTCTGGAAGCTCAAGCTTAATAGTTCGTCTAATTTATCCGTCCTACGTCTAGTTGTACAAAAAGGGACCTACGCTTAAAGCCGCTGCTCCTGCTTCTATCTTGACGCTGACTTCCTGCTGCTCGTTCTTGTCTGCTTCCTTATGCTGAACCTGTTGAAGAGGCACTTGATTTGGAGCGGAGCCGAAGGCACTAAGCGTCTCGTCGACATAAGATTTCTGAGTCGTTGCACTCGTGAGCTGGAGACCCTGCTGACATGGGACGTCAGGCGGAACGAAGGCGAACGCGCTGGTTGCTTCGGTGACAGGCGAGTTATGAGTCATTGCGCCCGTGCCAGACAGGCCTGCACCGTCCGAGAACAACGGCGCGGAGGAAGGCTTAAACCCGGGCATTTGGCTAGGGCCAGGAATCGTGTCCGCTGCCGACGAACTCTGTTCGATTCCGACGCAGTTAGCCGCCTGGGAGAGCACGTCCTGAGCGACACTGACGCGCAGCTCGTGACCGCTTATGAGAGTCTTGAGCGTAGGAAAATGCCCCATCAGAACAAACATGTCGTTGACACCGGTGGTGGATGCCTAAACGGAATAGAGTGATACTTCTTCACTTCCTGTAAACATATTATTCTACTGCGGAATAATCAACTGGCATACCTGCCCATGCTCGACCTGAAGTGGAATCGAGATCCATTCGTTTACGTCACTCATCGTGGGCCGCTGCTCATTGACGTATGCGAAGTTGATGAACGGCATTAGCTGCTGCATGACGAGTTCGTTCTGTTCCGACATTGCTGAAGAACCAGGAAGGTCGCTCATAGCGGCAACTGCGAACGAGGGAGAGCCCGACTAACGGCCTTGCAAAAGGAACCGCTGCCAGTCAGTGTACCCGAGACGACAACGGAGCTTGGCGATCTCTTTGAGACCGTATCTTTCTTTAGGCAATCGAAAGGAGAATGCTTAGCACTACATCACTGGCCATGGCAGTAGTACCACCCGCAACAAAAGTTTTATCTGTGGCCACTTAGAACATTTGCCAAAGTCTAACCACTTCCAGCATACATCTGCTCAAATACTAAAGAAGAATTTTTTACATTTAACACTGCCTTGTTTGCTTCAAACAAGACTAGTTTCCGTTATGCTATGCTTCAGCACCGATGATAAACAAGTCCAAGCCCCGACACCGTAGGCTAAAAGCTCTCCTATGCGTCCACTAAATCCCCAGCTCTTGTTCACACCTGAGCAGGCCAGGGTGCTTGTTGGTTCCTTAGAGCTATCAGAAAACAAAAGATGCTGGAAAGGCACACACGTTGAAGTTACTTTTACTGAAAGACATGCTGCTGGTTTGATAGCTAAAACCGCGTAATCCCAGAAGCAATGCCATCACGCACAGAAACAGGGACCAGAGGCAATCTGCGCAGTCTACAACCCTCCTGCATACAAAATGTTTAAAGAAGTGCACAGTGACAACCAAGGACAAAATGAAAGAGTGCAATAAAACGGCACTGGTAGAAGACTTAGAACAAGATGACGTGTAGTGGCAAGCTGAGCGAGTGGATGGCTGATGCGAGACCAACACTAGCGGGCATTTTCAAGAACGGAAGCTAGCCAAAGAGATTGCGGCCTCGATGGTTCGACGCTCGATGGCGCACTCCGTTCTCCGTGCCGAACAGTTCCTCCAGGTGGCGTGCGACGTTGAAGACGACCAGTGCAGTGGGACGATTGGCTGGCTCCTGCGTGAGGCACGCCTCGACCACTCGATTGAGCTGAATGCTTGTGCTTTAGAGGCCGTCCGTGACGGTCAGTGTTACCTGAGCCGAGTAGCAGTCGTGAGGAATGGGCAGATACTGCGCCTCGCGGATCTTCTCGGTCAGCGAGTACTCATTCGTGCTCTCGCCGTAGAACGGGCAGCGAAGCGCGGCCATCTAAAATGAGGATGTCGGAAGATATACTTAAAATGAAGTCACAAACTTCATAAAGGATGCAACCGAGGCTCCAAACGTCCGCCTTGTAGCTGTACGCCTTCTGCGTCATTCGCTCTAAAGTGCAAGTGTGCATTCTCGTCTAGAGGTTGTCGCTACATACCCGGCGCGAGGTAGTAGGGAGTGCCGCAAACAGACTTGGCACCCGTCGTCATCCTCTCAATGCGACTCAGGCCCAAGTCGCTGACCTTTGCCACGTTCTGCTTCGTCAGTAGGATGTTCGCCGGCTTGAGATCTACAGATTACAGGGTGATCCTCGTGCCGGGCGTTTCGTGCATACCTCGATGCAGAATGCGGTTATCGTGAAGGAATCGAACGCCGTCGGCAATCTGGCGGAAGAAGAACCAGATGAGACGCTCGGGCAGAAGGCCTTTCGTCTTTAGCGGGTATCTCTGAACAGGCAAGGTTTATCGCAAGTAGCGATACCGGTGAGGCACGCACTTGAGCTAGTAGTGTGGGTGCTTTGACTATGTGCTCACTTGCACCTACCTGGATGAACTCGTCCAAGTCGCCACCGTCCACGAATTCGAGGACGATATTGAAGATCGATCCGTTCTAAAATGAAGTCTACGTAGGAACAAGCAACTACGCTAACAGCTTGGCTTCTCGCACTTACCCGAAAACAGTTAGCAACCATTTCCGGGTCTAGGCATACCTTTTCCTCGAAGAAACCGAAGCAATGAACGACATTCTCGTGTCGCTCGATGTTGGTGAGCAGCTTGAACTCGTTGCGCGAGTTTTCCCTCATTTTCTTGTCCTTGATCTCGGGAAGCTAAATATCAGGGGAATGAAAGGGCAAAGCCTGCTAGAGTCTGAACGTACGTTGATTTTCTTCAAGGCGTACATTCTGCCGGACGCCCGGTCCCTGGCAAGATGAACGGCTGCAAAGCAGCCTTCGCCGAGCTTCTTCCCGATCTCGAGGCGGTCTGCGCTGTAGCTGTTGTTGGCGCTAGACGAGGGCCGTTCCACGTCACGCAGCGCATTGTTCTTGGAGTTACTCGATGTTTCAGTTCTCACACGCAGCTCTTCAAATGCAGTCAAAGACTCCGAAGCGTCGGTACTAGCTGCTAAATTTGGTTGGCTCTAAGTTTGTGCGCACTAGCACAAGTGGAAGACTGAACTTACAGCATGCATCGGCAGAATGTTGGCCACCAGTGTTCACAGTTGCACGGACTCCACCGGAAGAAACGCAGTCCTGTGCCTCCTGCACGGAGCTTCGATCAATGGATTTACAGCTTCCCGAATCAGCCATTAGAAATGGGTGTCGCTTTCAAAAGTGCGCTAAATTTTTGCAGTCAGTGCCGAAACAAGACACATCAAGAGAATGTAGCAGCAATTAAAATGTGCGGTGAAATTACGTCATGGGTTCGCCGCCTTGTTTTCTCGATAACATCAAAAGAATTCCCAACAGAACTTTCGCAAATGCGCGATTGTGAACGCAAGACAGACAGCGGTGGGAGCGAACCGTCCGCACCGCTCTCGCTTGCTATGCATTCTGAAAACAAATGAGCAGGATCGGCTGCACGCGAGGAAGGAATGCTTTTTCGCTACGCAATGCCACGGCGGCGGATAGGTTCACCGTCCAAGGTCAATGAATGGCTCACTGTTTCACTAGAGCTTTATTCGTCAGTTAACAAAGTCTGTCATGCCTTTTGGCGAGGCAATGGGTAAGAATTCTTGAGGTGATCAATGTAGCCGACTTTAAAATGCTTAAAATGGGTGACACGTGTATTTGGGATACGATGGATGGGTCAGGCAAATAACAGAAAGTTTGATGTTCGAATGTTCGAGTTTGATGCATGAGCATCGCTAGAGCTAATCAATGCCATAGAATGAGCCCAGCCCTCCAAGCATGACTACCTAGAAGCATAAAAGTTGAGCTAAGAGTATCAGTCTATCAAGAACTAAGCCGGACTTGGTAAACAGCTAAGCAGTGGCATGACCAAGATGGTTAAGCTGCTCAGCCATATAAAGCGAACGCTAAGTAGTGCCATACCAATTGTTGCCGCCGATTAGATACGAACCTTCATTGCAGATCACTAAGCAAGCAATAGCAAACGGAATTAATGTCAAACCAGAAATTGCAAAGATGTCAAAAAGGCTGTGGTCTGAGTAGTCTACAAGCACGCTTAGCACCGACGCACGTCCTTCTACTGGATGGTCGACAGCGGGCTGCCGGTCTCCTCCGCGGTGGTGTCGAAGTGGAGGCTTGGAATGGAGTGCTGGCGCCACTCCACACGTGCCTCCTCGCTCAGGTCGAACTCCGGGGAAACGGCGACGCCTTTGGCCTCCTTGTGCTCCACGGGCACTGCAAGAACGAAGAAGGTGGTTAGGACAGACAATGCGCAGCACACGAACGGACCTTCGTTTTCCTTCTGGCTCTCGTCCTTATCGTCGTCTTCGCTGCTGCTGCTGCTGCTCGTCGACTGGTCCTCGTCCGATTCACTCTGAATGTCACTCTCTTTGGTAGGTACTTTTAGCGGAAACATGCCTCGGACTCCGATGAAGACCCCTCCACTTCGTTTGATTTCTCCTCGACGATCGAACTAGGCAGCTGCAAGCATTTACTATGCTTACGAAGCGTGCTCAACAAGTGGCTACCTTTGCATTAGACTTCTGCGCGTCTTCACGCTGGTCGATGGCGACGGAGAAGTCCGAGCTGTCGTGCGCCATCTGAAACGCCTGCATTAGTAAGTACTCTCATCAGACAGGGGGCAAACCTTCTCGCGAGGAGTGACCATCGGCTTGTCGGCGTCCTCCTTCTCCGGGTCGTCCACGTAGCCGGTGAAGCTCTGCAGGAAGCTGTTCACCACGGACGAGAAGCTCAGCGAGTGAGAGAGGAAGTCGGAGTTGTCGTGCGCGTTGTGCTTCCCTCCCTGACCCAGCGGGTAGCGCCTCGGTGGCTCTGATCGTGCACTGGCTTTTAAGCGTTGAACCACAAGTACCTGAATAGCACTTGGAGATCGGCGAATGAGTCTTGAGCAGCAAGCGGGCCATGGCGTCCGCCTGGTCCGCGTTCTTCGGCGTGGATCGATACTGCTAGACAGCAAAGAACTGTATCAGACAGTTCGCTACCGCTTCTTACCATGTGCACTGCGAGCGGCTGAACGACTGGTGGGTTCGGGATGACTCCGTCGTTGTAGTTCAGCGAGAGCCATTTGCGCAGCATCTTCGAGATGTGGTAGAGATTGCGCAGGAAGCGGACGATGTGCTGAAGAACGCCCTAAACTTCCGGCATAGAGCTGACTTGTCGTGCCGCACCCACCAACTGCCCGTGTTCGTGCGGAGCGTGGATGTCGTAGCCGAAGAGCACCATGACGCTGAGGAGGACGCGTTGCAGGAGAACGAGCACGCCATCGACGGCCGCGTAGAGCACGAAGCTCACCTGAAACAAGTGGTTTATGTTAAACAACATGCTATGTAGGAAACGAAATGATGTCAGCTAGCAAAAGTTCCTAGACGCACACACGGCTTCACCTACCTTAGGCGCATACGTCGCACCGCTGCAAGCCGATCGATCCGTACCGTCAAGTTGGGTCTTTTCTTCGAGCACTTCTGCCATCTTACTCGAGCTTGTACTTTCGACTAAACAGCAATTTCACGCTGTGTACGCTTGGCTGACAAATCATCGTTAAATTTTCAGGTATACCGCCTAGGTGATGACGGAAACCGGTACTTTTAGGGATAAACGGACACTGAGCAAAGGTCGTATGCAAACTTTCCAGCCGATTGGTGGCGAGCGAAAAGGAACATTGACGAAGAGCGCGATTTGCGTTCGTCTTCGCTTTGAAAAAAGTGCACTTGACTGGCGCGCATTTTAAACCGACATGTCGACAGAGGCGCATTTTAAACCGACATGTCGACAGAGTCAACAACAGCAGAGTCAAAGCAGAAACAAGATAGAAGCTGAACAAAAAGCTGTAAAACGAGAAGCATGATGTTGGTGAAATCGTTGTTGCCTTAAGTGCTCTCTAAAAGCTTCGTAGCGTGCACACTATATACGAATCCGGGCTTGCATGCAAGACGTGCATCGAATGTACAACACATGCATGCGGGGAAGAATCCATTGGCAATACCTAGCAGTTTTTTTTTCTGGAGCTACATCAGAATCGCACGTGCGAATAACTTTACTACATTCGTACGCACTCCGCTATGAGGCTAGTTGCATGCTCAAAACCTAACGACGTTGACCGCGAGAAGCATCGAAACGCTAAAAGGCGACGAAGCAGGGTCCGAACACAGTCTCTACCACAAGATCGAGATGACCTGCCGTCCTGCGCTTAATCCACACGCAAGCACTAGCGTATGGATGTCGTCCCTACGTTGGGTCTGTACAGATGTTTGCTTCACTCTATGTGCTTATCTGCAGAGATCGCTTTTTGTCCCTCTCTTCCAGACGCCTCTCTGACTTTTACTCAGTGTTTGCGCTTACGAAACCTCGCCAGTGCCCGCGAGGTAAGCGCCTGAAAGTGAGACAGCAAAAGGCGCACATAGAGTCTTCGTATGCGCGCTGTGAGGCGTGCCGATCGCCCATTCATTCGTCGCTATGCGGGTACGAGACGAGGAATCTCATTTTCCTTTCATAACCATTACAGCAAAGGTCTTCGTGATGCAGAGACGAAGCTATCCTTTTCCCTAGGCCTGTTCTATGCGCATATGTCTGAGCGTGATAATGCTGACTAAGGCTTGTTCTGATGCGTTCGTGTTGTTGTTGTTGTTTATCGCAACTGTCGTTGGTTCAGGTTTTGAGCAGTGCTAGTGGCAACCAAGCAAGGGGAAACTCCATCGGAGACCGGACCAAGGATGTCATCGGTCGTTTCCACCAAGCCTAATGGGCTGGTACGTTTCTGTAAACGTTGAACTTCCTCGACGTAGGTATTGCTTAGATTGTTCTTGGCGATGGCCTCGAGGTTGTGGCTTACGAAAAGGACTTCTCTGCGGTTCTCGTATCCGGCCAGACAGCTCGTTTCACCCATCTGATTCGGTTCCTCGGCCGATATTCCGTACGTACTAATTGCGACGGTGATCACGTGCTGTTGTTCAACTCTCGTCGGCACGCCAAAGAAGCACTCGACATTTTCCGAAAGAACAAAGTGCCCGCTAAGGTATGCTGCTAAGCTTAGACATTTTTGGAAAGTGTGCTGCTTTAGCCCCACTACGTCGGTGACTCAAGCCTGTTTGCTGACCTGGACACGCTGCTCACAACGGCCAAGGAAGACGCCCCTCAGAGCAGTGCTGAGTGCGTCGTGTGCTGCGAAATGTGTGTGCCCAAGCAGGTCCTCTCCGGATGCAGCCATGTCATTTGTGATCAGTGCCTCTGCACATACGTAAGAAGAGCGACTGTTTCCGTTCTCTACAGGTCTAGTTTAGGCCATGCGTGACCACGACTACCCGATCTGCTGCCCATCGTGCCCGAACAAGATCCAGCTGAACAACTTGCAGGTATTCCGACGGTAATGGACGGCATGCAAGGTCCGAACCTAGGTTGCCTATGGGCGTCGCACCACTGACGCGGAGCAGCTGAAGCGCATTTCGGACCACATCGTCGTCACCGTCTTCAAGCACTACCTTCGCACCGCGAACGTTCCCTTCGGACAGTGCAGGAACCCGGAATGCGACGAAGTCGTTCAGCTTGAGGTAAGTGTAGGCATAGGAAGGAAAGAACGCCTTTGCAGAAGTTCGTTACGAGCGATCGTCGCCAAACTCAAGAGACGCCCGTTCCCCTGTATGCGTACTGCGCGGACTGTGGGACTCGTTACTGCGTGCGCTGCGGCAAGGAGCCCCATAAGCACCCGGACTGCATGGAAGCTTTCGTGACCGACGGCTTCCAAAAGGACGAGGACTTCCGCACGTGGCACCTGTAATTGGGACCGTCATTTCCTTCACGCACAGTTGGATTGGTTCAGGACCACAGCAAGCGAGCGCCGCATTTGCCCCGTTCCGAAGTGCATGGCCTCCATAGAGAAACACGGCGGTTGCAACCATATGCAATGCATCGCCTGCAAAGTTCACTTCTGCTGGCTCTGCAAGGCCTTCACGGTAAGCCGGCCAAGCGCCGTATTTTGTGGAACTTTTTGTGATGCGTGTTATCAGAAGAATAGTAGGTATCTCCCATGTGCGCGGGGTTAGACGTGGGTCATCACAAGCGAATGTGAAGACACTAACGGTAGCGTGCTTAGGCATCGGCGGAGACCTTGGTCTACGATCACATCAATGACACGCACGGCAGTCCCGGCTTCTTCGGCAATCATCTGCGTCTTCAAATAAGGCCCCTAATGCGTCTGGCACGGGCTGCTGAGGACAGCGACATCGCCTGGGATCATTTCCAGCAGGTGACCGAGCTCGACATAACTTTCGTCATTATCAAAGTCGTATTTTAGGCTCGTGCGATTGCGGGTAACCTCTTCGCTGCTGACTCGTACGCCGTCGACCCCATCAACCCGCTGGAGGACTCCGAGGAACCTTAGTTGGCGGACAGTCTCTACTTGCCGTCCAACTTTTCGCATCTATTCTTGGGCTACGGATACTGCTCGTTACCCCGAAATTCGCATCTGATCTCTTCGCGATTCCTGTTGCCATCCATCTCAGTTCAATTCATTTCATTTCATCATCAGTTCATCATCTCGCTTTCATCGTTTCACCATCATCAACTTGTTCTCAACTTATCCGTTTTCAAGCTGACGTAGTGCACTACGTCGAGAAATAAACTATCGAGTTATTAAACTGAACGATGGTTCCACGACGAAAGAGGTCGTTGCGCATAGAATAACAGCAAGCTGAGGGTTGCATGCTTTGGCAAGGGCACCAAAACAAAGACCCCCGTTCGCCTTACTTTTATCGTGATACTGCATTTGCATTTTATTCGGTTAATCGTCCAATAGCTCTTACACAAGGCGCTTCTTGTTGTACGGGTTGCTGCCCTGAATGACGGCAGCGGAAGGCTCTGGCTCGTACGGAGCTGCGGAGGTCTTCGCTTCACCGTATGTTTGCTGGGTCGTGGTTGGCTTCTCGACGGCTTGATCGTAACCGCCAGTCGGCTTATCCACGCCGGCGTTGCGTGCGGGGCACGGACAGTACTGGGCATCCTCACCCGGCGAGCCTAAACATATACGAGTCAAGGCCAGCAACTCGACCACGACTAACCGAGGCTTCCAACTTGACCGGGAGAGCCGTCCGCGCCCGGCATTCCACGCATGCCAGTAGGGCCGTTTGGTCCGGGCGTTCCGTCGTTGCCGCGCTGACCGTCAGGTCCCGGATAGCCATCCGGCCCTTTGGGCCCTAAAAATCTTTAGTGTAGAAGCTTAAAAATTTCATAAGCAGACCTTGCGGTCCAGTTTCTCCTTTAGCTCCTAGCGGTCCCTTTTGTCCGCGAACGCCATCTCTTCCCGGAGGCCCTTGCTCACCCACCTTGCCAGCTTTGCCTGCAACGATTGAAGCGTTATCGAAAGTTGTTCTCCCATAGCATACCGTTATCGCCTGGGATGCCGGGATTGCCCATATAGCCAGGACGTCCGTCCTCTCCCTTCCGACCCGGAGGCCCGGGCGGTCCTTCAGACCCAGGAGATCCTGGATCGCCTGGTAGGCCTTGCATTCCTCGTGGTCCTGGTGGGCAGACGCGACAGCTTGCGTACTGAAATGCAACTAACATTATGACACAGAGGTAAGATGCTTCTTAGCTCTTCAAGATTAGCTAGCTTATTTTTTGTAACTTCAAGATTAGCTAACTTGGTTTTTTGAAACTCACTGGATCGATGGCTGTGGGCGGTGTAATGCCGACCACGCCGGGCTCTCCCGGTTCGCCTCTCGATCCCGGAATGCCATCTTCTCCCGGGCGACCCGCTGCTCCTGGCGGTCCTGGCGGACAAGAGTTGCTTTGTTCATTGCACGCTGAAAATCACGTTCCGTATATGCTGGAGTTGCATCGTATCGCTTCCGCAAATACTCACTGCAAACAGGCCCGCTGACAGCCGCGTCTTGCTTTGCATAGTTGTTGTGCAGCGGGTAGGCTTTCGGGAGCGCCTCACCGTAGGTCTTAATACGTGTCGGGAATACGTGGAGTTAAGCTAAGCAAATATTCCTACCTGTCGCCGGGCTCTTAGCTGCTCTGCCTGCGGACTCGCCTTTGCACCGACTAGCTCCGACCAGGCTTCGTTGGCCAGCGCGCGGAATTCATCCGAATCGACCTTCAGCTGGAATAGAGACCGCAATGATGTTTGCACGCGCACTATTTGAACGAACCTGCTCGTTGATCACTCCGATTTTGCCGATCAGGTACGGAACATAGAGGAATACGGACCCTAACGCGCTCAGCGAAGCAAATATGGCAAACAAGCCGGCTTTATGAGCCGACAGCATAGTCGTTCCGTCGATCTTGCTCTAACTGTCACCGACCGGCGAGCCTCAGGCCCTTAAATATTCCCGCTAGCACTTAAGTGCCCAGGAAAGCTCCACCGAGGATCGCCGCTAAATGCCTCGAGCTTGTTTCGAGCGCAATTGTAGCCAATCTTCGCAACGCTCCGAGGACGAACCGCCGAGGAAGCGAATCCCACAATCGGCTGCAAGCACTTTCCTGCTGGCGCCACAGCTTGGACGATCTGTCTGAGGCATTTTCCTGTGCACGCCAAGCCGCTTCGCAATGCGACAATTGGACGCGCATGCTTCAAGTGGGCCCCTTCCAGCGATGCGCAACGTGTCAGGAAGACGTCGAAAACGGACATCAGGAAACGGAGGAAATTACATCACGCTATAAGTTGAGAACGGAAAATCTGTGTTACAAACATGACCATCGACATGAGAGAAAGACATATTTCTCCGATTTGCGTTTTTTTCTCGACTTGCGTACAGAACCATTATTCCTTGCTTACCGGCCGAGACCTGATGATCTCCTTAATCTGGTCGCTGGCTACGTTTTCTGCAATGAAGTCGACCGGATTAGGATCGTAGTGGTCGTTAAGCGAACGAGCGTCACCTACACGCATGAGTAGATGAGTCGTATTTGTTTAGAGGGCGTCAATAACCCTTCGACTGCAGAACGCAGAGCCGTATTACTTTCTTTAGGGCAATCAAACGAACGCTTTGAGACTGGTGTAAGTGCCACTAGTCACCATGCCATGTACTGCTTCTGCAACCGCTTCGCTACTAGTTTTTAACCTGTCATGTCTATTTTCCTTCGTCCTCCGTAACTAGGCGGACTTAAGCTAGGCTGCAGTTCCAAAGAGCGAGGGCACTTGCAACTTATGGATTAGCCTACCACGGGGACTCAAATACGATACGCGGCACTTGTTATTCACCATTTACCGCCAAAAACGTGGAAGGGTCATGGCGGCCGCGCAATCCAGCACGCACGCTGCTGATTCATGTTGTGTGCGCTTAGGAGGAACACGGATGAAACCGCGCGCGCACGCTGAGTGATCATCCTTGGTCGGCTGTGCATTCCTCCGCCTCCTAAAATGCAAATCTGCCGTTTACTCAAACGCGCCCAACATTTAAAGACTTCCGACGCGGTGACGTTTGCCGCCAAACTTCATGGGCGGACACTGCCAAAGAAAACAAAGAGAACTGGGCGCTCCAGATGTTTTTATGAATCCCGGTGGGATTGAAATGTGTCCGTCGCTTGATTAGGTTTCCGGTCGGGAGTCACGGATGGTCTTTCTCTTGCTGAAGTATGGTTCTGTCATCAACGATATCGTTTTGTGCAAGAGCGACTAGTAGAAGGTGCAGTTTTAAGAACTGATGTCCGTCAGAACCAATTTTTAGTTCGACTTAGTTAACTGGAAGCACATAAATTGTGAAAGTCGTATGGTGGCATCCAAGTTAGGGCGGCCCTTACAATGGGCACAAAGTACTTCGAACCGTACACGCATCCAATGCTGCGTCTAGAAATTACGTAAGGTTTTACGAGGCTTTTTGTTTGGACCACCGCTTCCCCCTCGTTAGTTGTTTTACCCTCTGTTTATAACGGTGGTTAAGAGGGATAGCCCCCTATCGAAGTAAGTCTAACCCAGTTTCTGGCTCATCCTAAGGTTTCAGTTATCTTCAGCTGCCCAAGTGCATGTTCTTGTCGGCAGGAGAATGTCTCAGCAGTTGACAAAGTTATCAACCTCACGTACATGCGACTAGTGCATGAAGTAATCAGACCTGATTTACTTATGTACCATCTATTTTGTCCAGTGGGCGGGTGAATCACCTCGCATGACCTCGTCACCCGCCTCCAGCGGGAAAACGTGCGCGTTTCGAATTCGCGCCATTATTCGGGTCGTTCGAGAACGATTTCTGACAGCCGCATACCCGCGAACCGACGGCCGTCCAAATGGACGCAGCCCGTGTGTGGTGTCGGCGGCCACCACTCCGTTCTGTGCTCATTCTCCCGCTGCCGTGGCTGGCGGAGCGTTTCGCAATTCTCGTGTCCTCTCTGCAAGCGGTCGCTAGGCACGCCCCTGGAATTCATACGCGCTTCGAGGGAGCCGTGCGTCCGAAAATAGCTCCGCAACAGGGAGGCACTGAGGATACGGGCCCTGCTATTTTCCCTCCCGATGGGCGGTGCCGCGGAAAATCGCCCGTCCCTGGAATTCATACGCGCCCCATCGGCTCCGCTTTCGAGCCGGTTTGTGACTGAGGAGCGGGTCCCCCCGTGGGTGCACGCGATATTTTCTCGGTTCTCTTCCTCCTCGCGTCTCCTTCTCGGCAACGGTCCCGACCGGCCTTTCTCGTGCCGTCCTCTCGATGTCATTTGCCGCTCTCTCGCCGTCCTGAGAAGCGTTCCATTGCGTTCGGGTTAGTGGCGGACGGTTAGAAAGAGCCGTGCTCAGGCGCGTTGCCACATTCTTCAATGGCTCTGTTTCCTTTGCAGTGCGGAGCGCCGCCGAAGACGGTGCCATTTTAGGAATTTAGAACCTAGGCCTGTTAATCCGCCGAAAAGCGCCAAATTTTTCCTCCATGTAGAGGCCGGGAGGAGCGCGAAGGTGCATGATGTTTTCGCCGTTGCACAAAACGAGGTTGTTTACTGTTGGACCGTTCGTTCCTCAGACCCCCATGAACGCCCCTCCCGCGCGCCTTCGACATTCTCTGTACTAGTGCGCGTGTTTTTTTCCGCTGTGATTGCGTACGTGCACCAGGGGTGACGGCGTTGCTTTAGGCAAATAGAATCGCTTGCTCCTCAAACGTCTCAGAATGTCCGACAACAAGGAAGAGCTCGTCCAGCGCGCCAAGCTTGCCGAGCAGGTAACGTCCCTTTGTATGATCAAGAATAATTCAGTTTGTTCTTTAGGCGGAACGATACGATGACATGGCCCAGTCGATGAAGAAGGTCACCGAGCTCGGCTCCGAGCTCTCCAACGAGGAGCGCAACCTGCTCTCCGTCGCCTACAAGAACGTGGTCGGTGCCCGCCGTTCGTCTTGGCGCGTCATCTCCTCCATCGAGCAGAAGACCGAGGGCTCCGAGAAGAAGCAGCAGCTGGCCAAGGAGTACCGTGAGAAGGTGGAGACTGAGTTGCGCGACATCTGCAACGAGGTGCTCAACCTGCTCGACAAGTTCCTCGTCCCGAAGGCTGGAAACCCCGAGTCGAAGGTATTCTACCTGAAGATGAAGGGAGACTACTACCGCTACCTTGCTGAAGTCGCCGCTGGTGACGACCGCAACGGTTGGTTATCATGTGAACATTAAAAGCAGTAATTTTAATACGTTTAGCTGTCGTCGAGAAGTCTCAGCAGTCGTACCAGGAGGCCTTCGATATCGCCAAGGACAAGATGCAGCCGACCCACCCGATGTAAGTGTTTTTTGGAGAGTCCCCGAACCCCAACGGTTTTCTGAAGGTAAAATAAGCCATAACTTTCAGCCGGCTTGGGTTGGCCCTAAACTTCTCGGTCTTCTACTACGAGATCCTCAGTGCTCCGGACAAGGCCTGCCAGCTTGCCAAGCAGGTAATTCGTCGCTTACAGTAGATGTTCTAGAGCTTTTCTTAGGCCTTCGACGACGCGATCGCGGAGCTGGACACGCTCAACGAGGACTCCTACAAGGACAGCACGCTGATCATGCAGCTGCTCCGCGACAACCTCACCCTCTGGACGTCCGACACCGCCGCCGACGAGCAGGAAGGCGAGGCGGGCGACGCCGCGGCTCCGTAGACCGGCACCATGCCAACCTACCACCACGACTTCCACTCCCAGTTTACACTGCGTTTTTTCGTTGACCCCAATGCAACATATTTGTGACTATGGCATAAACTTCCTCTAAACTAGTATCCAATGGGCAGGACTCAAGGTCACTTTAGCGGAGTGTCGCCTGGTTGGACGCTACCAACTGGTCAGTGGTCGGGCCGGCGGGTGTTCCTTGGTCTTCCAGTGATAACTTCCGCTATCCCTTCTGCATTCAATTTCTAGGAAAGGCCCAAAATAGATGGTCTCACATCAGATCTCACTAAAAAACTAACTGTTCTGAGTCCCTATCTGCTAAATGGCTTGAATTCGGTAACGAACAAAGACTTTTCTCGCAACAGCTACTGATTGGAGTTGTTGCCAAAAACGCCCTTAAGCGTTTGATATGCATTGTGCGCTGCTCGAATCGGCCACGAGAGGGTTTCGCTTGCCGAAAATAACTACGCCATATCGCAAGGCAGCGCCCGCATGCCACGGCGGCCCATCCCCGTATCCGACGGGAATTGCACTTTGAAGTCCTCAAACGCTAGTGCTGCGGTCGGGTGAAGAAGCCCATGCTTGACGCGATCCGCTGCCGTGGCCGCGTCCGTGTCGTGTATGTTTTCCCGCTTTACTTTTGCCACCACATCGCTGCTGCCGCGGGCCGCTCGGACGCGGGCGCACAGAGTGGTGCGAGGGTCAGCGGCTCGCGCGACGAGTGCGCCCGTTCCTTAATTCGACCGCGTCCTTCAAGCCGCCTCAAACGTCCGTTCACTGCCACCGGGCAAGCGCCGACATGGCGCGCAATTGGCAGCCACCGCTGACTCCGCTAGTGTCGGCAGACAGCGGGCCGCGAGAAGCGTGCCCATCGAGGGGAAACATTTAATTACCGACCGACTGTTGGTGATCCCTTCACGGGACCGAGTACGCACATAGACGGAAAAAGGGACGTTGCATAACTATCGAACTTGGTATTTTAATTGCAGCAGAACGAAGGAATATGTATTTTTTATGCAGGGCTTATTTTAAAATTGCACTAAGGTTCAGGGTTTTCTGCCTTATTTTGGTTCAAGACTTATACCGAGTAGACAAATAACTTTGCAGTACTGAAAGCTATACAAGCCATACCACAGGCAGCATGTGGCGCGTAAGGAAAGGAGCACATTCTCGAGGACTTCCGCGGGCAACATTATGGCTGTAAACCCGAAATTACATGCTCGTCGTATCTCCTCAGCAGATTTGCGCGAAATCCGACGATGCCCGCCTAGCTGCGAAAGAAGTAGGGGCTTCAAAAACTCTCTGTTCGATGTCATGTGGCCTGGACGGCGTCCGAAATTTTGCTTGCTGTAAAGCCGGCGACTTTTTTTCGGTCAGTCACACACAAATCTCGACGGCGACTAACCCACCACAAACGCACACCCGGCTGCAGAGGCCACTGATGTGCGCCACTGGCGTGCGCTTCCGTGGACTTCGTTCGGCCAACGGCAATGAAGGGACACTCTTTCCGCCAGCGCAAGTCGACGCAGGCCTCCGCCATCACGAGAGAGTGCAAGTGCCTGCAGCCTCCACCGCCGCAAATCCATCGATCCCGGCGTCCGCCCGAGGGACGACAGAGGGCCAGCTCACTGGAAATTGCGCGAGAACGCACCACAAACACCGCCTTCTTCCGCTACGACCCCGGGAATTCATACGCGCTTCGCGGGAGCCGTGCGTCCGAAAATAGCTCCGCAACAGCGAGGCACTGAGGATACGGGCCCTGCTATTTTCCCTCCCGATGGGCGGTGCCGCGGAAAATCGACCGTCCCTGGAATTCATACGCGCTCCATCGGCTCCGCTTTCGAGCCGGTTTGTGATTGAGGAGCGGGTCCCCCCGTGGGTGCGCGCGATATTTTCTCGGTTCTCTTCCGCCTCGCGTCTCCTTCTCGGCAACGGTCCCGACCGGCCTTTCTCGTGCCGTCCTCTCGGTGTCATTTGCCGCTCTCTCGCCGTCCTGAGAAGCGTTCCATTGCGTTCGGGTTAGTGGCGGACGGTTAGAAAGAGCCGTGCTCAGGCGCGTTGCCACATTCTTCAATGGCTCTGTTTCCTTTGCAGTGCGGAGCGCCGCCGAAGACGGTGCCATTTTAGGAATTTAGAACCTAAGCCTGTTAATGCCGCCGAAAAGCGCCAAATTTTTCCTCCATGTAGAGGCCGGGAGGAGCGCGAAGGTGCACGATGTTTTCGCTGTTGCACAAAACGAGATTGTTTACTGTTGGACCGTTCGTTCCTCAGACCCCCCATGAACGCCCCTCCCGCACGCCTTCGACATTCTCTGTACTAGTGCGCGTGTTTTTTCCGCTGTGATTGCGTACGTGCACAAGAGGTGACGGCATTGATTTAGGGAAATCGAATCGCTTGCTCCTCAAACAGTCTCAGAATGTCCGACAACAAGGAAGAGCTCGTCCAGCGCGCCAAGCTTGCCGAGCAGGTAACGTCGTTTCGTTGAATCAGGAGTATTTTAGTTTTTCCCTTAGGCGGAACGATACGATGACATGGCCCAGTCGATGAAGAAGGTCACCGAGCTCGGCTCCGAGCTCTCCAACGAAGAGCGCAACCTGCTCTCCGTCGCCTACAAGAACGTGGTCGGTGCCCGCCGCTCATCCTGGCGCGTCATCTCCTCCATCGAGCAGAAGACGGAGGGCTCTGAGAAGAAGCAGCAGATGGCGAAGGAGTACAGAGAGAAGGTCGAGCGTGAGCTCCGCGACATTTGCAACGATGTCTTGGTAATTTGTCCCGAAAATTTTAACAACTGATGCATGAAATTACAGGACCTCCTGGACAAGTTCCTCATCCCGAAGGCCGGCAACCCCGAGTCGAAGGTGTTCTACCTGAAGATGAAGGGAGACTACTACCGCTACCTCGCTGAGGTCGCCACCGGAGACGACCGCAACGGTAAGCGCTGTGCGTGTAGACGGTCCCCTCGAGATTGCCTAATATGTGTGCCGTGGGGTTACCTGTACGCACGCAGAGTAACATCACTGTTTGTCGCCGCCTAACCCTCCAACCGCACTGTCCGCTGCTCATGGTGTGCCTTTTCCGTTTAGCGGTGGTCGAGAAGTCGCAGCAGTCTTACCAGGAGGCGTTCGACATCGCCAAGGATAAGATGCAGCCGACCCACCCGATCCGGCTCGGCCTTGCACTCAACTTCTCTGTGTTCTACTATGAGATTTTGAATGCCCCTGACAAGGCGTGCCAGCTCGCCAAGCAGGTACTTTCGCGGTTCTTACTAGTCCCCTTTCAGAGCGGGCCGGACAGGGCCAAACGTCGTATAGCGAGGCGCTGGAGCTCGCGAAGACGCAACTCACGCCCACGCACCCAGTCCGCCTCGGGTTGGCGCTGAACTACTCGGTGTTCTTCTACGAGATCACCGCCAGCCCCGACCGGGCATGTCAGCTCGCGAAGCAGGTGAACTACGTGAAGCGACCGACGACGGGGCTCGACAAAACGCTTGGCCTTGTCCCGCCGACCCGTCCCCGCATAGTGGTACCGAATGCACGTACTAACTTCCGGAAATCTAGGCCTTCGACGACGCGATCGCGGAGCTAGACACGCTCAACGAGGACTCCTACAAGGACAGCACGCTGATCATGCAGCTGCTCCGCGACAACCTCACCCTCTGGACGTCGGACACCGCCGCCGACGACCAGGAAGGCGGTGGAGATGCGGGCGAAGCTGGTGGCCAATAAGCGGCGCTCACTACCACTCTTCCATCATCTCATTCTACTTTACTCTTAAGCGTCCCATTTTCTTGCGTTGTGACTCTCCCACTTATTGACCCACTCGCTCCGTGACGGCCCCGATATGAAGCAACTCTGACTGTCTTCATTTTCTAAGTGTAAAGAACTTAATTCAAGCCGACGTAGCGTTTGGGCTTGAGATCTCCTTGCTAAGTTTCTTGGAGCAGCATCTCATCCTTCCCGACGACTCGACTCCCGCCCTTCCGCCCAGTGATTTCGCAGCTATAGCAAAATTCAGTGGCATAAACTTTAGTACGTATGTGTGTATTTAACCGCATTGTCGTTGTGCACTGTCCGTAAATATAAGTTATTTTCGACAGTATTTGTCGCTCTTGCTAGTAGAAGTTAGATTCCAAGCAGTACATAATTACAATAGTTTATTTAACGCTCTGTAGAAGAAAAAAGCAAACGGACACCAAGGTAGCGAGTAGGTGAATTTGCTTGCCATGCATGCTTTTGCACTTTTTCCTAGCTTTTATTCGGAAGTAATGTCGATCTGACAACGAATCTAGTGATGCTGCAAAATGCTATCTCTACTTGCTGAATACTCAGCGGTAGTTCCCGTACGCGCATAATGCCACGTCGCTGTGGCCACGCGTTCCGCCCAGTACTCGTTCCTCTTTGCAGG
Source organism: Aphelenchus avenae (assembly GCA_020875895.1). Taxonomy (NCBI): domain Eukaryota; kingdom Metazoa; phylum Nematoda; class Chromadorea; order Rhabditida; family Aphelenchidae; genus Aphelenchus; species Aphelenchus avenae. The sequence continues at coordinate 970,132 of JNEY01000005.1, forward strand.
TTTCGTGCTTAAGCTAAAATGCCTTCTACGTTAGTTCAAACAGCTACGCCTGATTTTTCGTGGCAAAATCCTTGCATTTGGCACAGCTCGTGCGATTAACCCCACGAAGTGCATAACGGCCAACTGTTACTTAGCATCAAACCGTGCATGGCGACATGACACGAGAGGCAGAACCTGGTAGATCACGGCTAATGCGAGGATTCTTCGACGACAGCGGTTCAACTAAGATCCCTTGGTGGGGCACGTTCGCGAAGAGACTTCTTAAGGTACGCATGCACGTGAAGCGGCAACAAGGTTCCTGGTTGAACTTGTCGCAAGCGTCCACCGGGTACATCAGATAAACTTTTCCTTCTGTTTTAGCGCGGGAAGACACCAAAGCACATTGCCTTTGTGATGGACGGAAACCGACGCTATGCGCGTACGCACCGCTTTTCCTCTGTTGTGGATGGACACGCTCGCGGATTCGACCAGCTCACTAAGGTTGATGCCAGATTGGCACTGTATTAACTTTTCGTACTCTTCAGGTGCTGTCCTGGTGCCGAGAGCTGGGTATCGAGGAAGTGACCGTCTACGCGTTCAGCATCGAGAACTTCAAGCGATCACCGACTGAAGTTGAAGGCCTTATGAGGATCATGGAGACGCAGCTGCAGCGGTTACTTGATGAGAAGTAAGCATACAGCGCAAGTAGCTTTCCGACGCACGCTCGCATCTCCCATTCCTTTTAGGGACAAGGTTGCAGAGAATGCTGTTCGATTTCGCTTCTTCGGCAATCTCAGTCTCATGCCGATGCACATACAAAGGCTGGTGGCAAAAGTTGAGCTGCAGTCCAGGTTCTATTGCAAGTATGCTCGGTCCAGCAGACCAACAATAAACGGCAACTTTAGAGGAACGATCAACGTCTGCATCTCTTATACCGCTCAAGACGAAATTGTGCGAGCAATGCAACACATTCAACAAGGTGTGCGGATGGGTATGCTCGATGAAAGGTTCGTGCATCAGCGTCCTTTCGGGCACTTTCAAAAGGCACCAATGATGGTGCTATCAAACACTCCAACCATCACGAACTTTAGCGACATCACGCAAGAAATCGTCGACCGCTGTCTTGACACTCGCAACTCCCATCCGGTGGACATGCTCATCAGAACTAGCGAGCATCGTCTGAGCGACTTCCTCCTCTGGCAGGTGAGGTTGTGAAGTCATATTTTGTTTTCACCTATCCTTTCAGTGCTCGAGCACCTACGTCCACTTCGAGGACATCCTCTGGCCCGACTTCGACTTCTGGCACCTGTTCAAGGCATGCGTCGGATACCAGAAGAACATCGCCTGCATAGAGGTAACCACAAGTGGTTGTAGCCCGTACTGTACTGATATACATTACAGAAGCTCAACACGTCACCTCCAACGTCACACCATGGGACTAGCTGCAAGGCCGAAAAGTTCCTCGACTGGCTGGAATGTGAAAAGCTATCGCACTTAGAGTCGCTAGCATCGGCTAGCGCTTAACCTGTTGTTAGAACTTTGCTTCGTGCAATGATCAGATACGAAAGAACGAGTTATTCTCAGTAAAACATATCGCTTTGAAAAATTGCGAGTTGTAAGCATTCTTGTCTGAGATGGTTTAGCGCCAGGAGCGCGAACAGGACATTTGGAGGTGGAGGGCAAAATCTTTTAAAGCATTCACTGTGGGACCTACGGGCTAACCACCAACCGCAACGCATTGAGCGCTATGTGAAACGAGCTTTACTCGGATAGACAAAATGTGTGCAGCATGTGGTTACAAAACTGCGCTTTGATCGGTTGAAGACGCAGTTGGTTATGCGTCCGCTTGCCAGATGTCAGCCTGCTTCGATGTGTCTGAAGCCTCACCGTTCACCTAAATCACACGTCGACATAAACTGAGTGCATACCCGGCGTGTCCCGACCAACATGAATGTATGCACGAACCTTTTCTTTCTCTTGGGCCGCCATTCTCTCCATTTCCTTTAGCTTCTCCATTGCTTCTGCCTGCATTTTCTCCAACTTCTCAAGCGTAACGGACTTTAGCGGAATCAGTTTGGGCTTGCAGAACACTGGGCTGAGCGACTCTTCCTTGAAGCAGTACCCGTTCGGTGGCCACACGTACTCCCGAACACCCGACTCCATGCAGCTGCTCGAAGCGAATTTTTGCGAATGGAGGGTTTACTAGTTGTCTTAAAGCGAGTAGGACGGTCAAGTGTCGAGGACGGCAACTGGACCAATGAAGTGCGCGTACTTCGTCACCATGGTTACCGGAATCGAAGGTCGATCCGAACGTATTGGCGGGGTAGAGCTTCGGTTCCTTGGGGGAAGGGGGACAAAACTCAATTGTTTCTCAGTTTGACTAAGCGGCGACGAACAACAAGATGCAACATAGTGAATCTGCTTGCAATGCGTGTCGAAGAAGAGACATACCTCGCAGGACCGAAGCCTGTCAAGCTTATTTTGCAAACTCGTAGCTGTCGCATGCCGATGGGGCATAATTTGCGTACACTACTAAGTAAAGGAAGTCAATGCCATGAGGTGGTGTAGTTACGCCAGCTCCACTTTCGTACAGGTACGTATATGCTTTATCCGTCTGCTGGATATTGATCAGTCCTTTAGCTTCTGCCAACATGGCTTCTCTCGCAACGGCCAAGAGCAATACGCGCTTGTGCAGCAATGTTGAGGACGACTCCGAGGAACCGAACACCTGCTTGCAGCTCGACACCGAGCATGTCGTGAATCGTCGCGCTGAGAGCGATGCTCACGTCGAAGGTATGTTCGTTTGCAAATAGCTTGCTAGTGTGCCCAATTTAGACGCTATCCTGGAAGCCATCGAGCATCTGAGCACTTGCACTGCCGCATCCTTCGACTTGGACGAGTACCTGTCGGCGCAGAACGCAGACGACATGGACACCGCCACAGACCTCGGAATTCCCTTTGCGGCCTCTGCATACGACCTCAATTCCTCGCTGATTCAGAGTACCATTCGTTTGGATCCTCTCTCGTACTACCAGGTTCCCGATCTAAACAGTATCCCGGGTAAGCGTCTTCCATTTGCCTTGCCTACTAGTGAAGTGATGTTCAGTGCACGTCAGCCCGCGTCTGAACAACGTCCCGTCGCAGTACCAGCTTCCGGAGCTCGTCGACTACTCTGCTCTCTACAGTTCCGCCGCTCTTCGTGTCTTCAAGTCGTTCCATGATGACGTCGGAGGCTCGTGCTATGCTGAGGGAACCAGGCCAACCATCGCTGACTCGCAGTACGTTTTCGAAATGGCGTGAACGGCCACCGTTATGAATACGTCAGCCGCACTACTCACCTGTTTACCGACAGAGATTACGTGAATAAAAATACCGGATGTTGTAGTTGCATAAGCGAGAGTGTGACTTGCATTCCTTTCGAGAACAGGTATTATTCCTCAACCGGTCAGCAAACCTTGAAGTCTGTCTTGAACGGTGTCCTTTATCGTCCTATACAAGACTAATATGAAAAACGTAACAAACAATACCAAAATGCGGATGCCACAAGTATTAACCGCCGCTGTGCTGTCGATCTGCTAACGCCTTTGTGTCTGAGACGCAGAAATCGGTGATAACCTCCGTTAGCTGCTTGGAGTGTGGCGCTGCACCGAGGATTTCCGCCAGGAGTTCGTTAGGCGGTTTCTCCCCACCATGTGCTTGGACCTAAGCCATGACGTGTCACTAAGCATGTTATGCGCATAATCTACGCTAGCGCATAGCGTGTGTAGGTAACTTACGCTAGCCCATCGAAGGCCGTTTTCCCTGCTCAGAGGATCGGCCTCGAACATCTCCTGCCAGACCAGTGCAGCTGCTGCTCTTGCCACGAGGTACGAGTAATACTTCGCTCCGTAGGGAACCAGATGAGTGAACCTGCAAAACGCTTGTAAAGTGGTAGAGCTTCCAAAAAGAAGAAACTACGGACAAACCTATGGTGATATGCGTAGTTGGATGGCCGCTCAATGTCCGGCAGAGCTTCCTTGGCTAGAGAGCCGAACAAGTCGGTCGTTGTCAGTTTACCGCTGGATATCGCTTCTGCGTACTGCCCGTGTGCTTCCAAGTCGAAGAGTGAATACAAGGTCTAAAGCCAACCGCACTAGTCCGACACTCGACGCCACGAAGGTACCTGATGCAAGGTACTGGTTGTGGTGAACACTCTTCGTGATCGGATCAGTACTTCCGCTTGGTCAGCGCTGATGGCACGCCCGGATTTGTCCTTGCATATTCCGCGCAGAACCTACAAGGTGTAACAACAGTTGTCGAGTAAAACAAGAGGGACGAACCCTTGGGTTGTTGAAGAATAACTCCATTAGGTTCGACGGGACTTCAGCGAAGTCGGTAGGGCATCGTGTCCCTGAAAGAGCAGAACAGTAAGAGACCTATCAAGAAGCTTGTTTCTTTCGATTACCTGCAACATGCTGATAGCGAGTCCTCCCGAGCATCGAGTGCATAGCGTGACCCATTTCGTGAAAGAAGTTCTCCGCTTGTTGTGGCGTCAAGCAGGCATTGTCCAACGCGTGTCGTGGATCCTGGTGCGTGGGGATGCTCGCGTTGTTGAGGTTGAGGACAACGATCGGCGTTTGATACTCGCCGTTGTCCAACTAGGAACGCTTTGTGCGAAAGCGTCGCATTCCATTAGCCTACCAGTTTGGAGCATCGAACGGTGAAGTGACAATCGCCCGCAGTCTTCGTGGGCCGCGAGTCGAAGTCGATATAGATCGTTCCAAGGAAGGTATCGCCTTTATGGACGTCCTGGAATGCACTGGGTTCTTGCAGTTACTCGCTGAAACCTACCAATTTCAGCACGTTGCCTGGCCATACTTCGCCGGCATCTGGAACACCAACAGAGAACTTGATTCCGTAGAGTCGTTCGACGACGGTCCCCAAGCCTTCGAGCACAGTACCGAGGTGGAAGAACGAGGAAACGTCGCCGATTTTGCTCAACAACGTCTCTCGGTAGATGTAGAAGGCGAAGTCCACGTCCCACTCGCCGATCGACTGCGTATACTTGAAGTCGCGGGTGTTGTCAACGAGCACCCGCTTTATTTGGTGTATTTCATCGGCCAAGTGAGGCGTAAGATCCTAAACTATTCCTAGAGTGAGCCGGACACTGAATCGGTCAAGGTCGAGTTTACCTTGATGATTCCGTTGAGGAAGTTATATACGTGCTCGTAAGTTTGTAACGCCGTGTGCCGTTGTGCTCGGTCTGCGTAGGTGTCAAATCCTGTTAGCTTGGCAAGTCTGTGCCTTGACGAGATTAAGCGCCTTAGTAGATTCTCCTAAAACGTATGCTCGCTAGTGGTCTCCGTAGCCGTACTTACCTGTTCTTCAATGTGGCCCAAGTATTTCGTATACGCGAATTCTCTTCCTGCTCTGTCACCACTGTGGACCCAGGGGCTATTCAGGAACGCTCGCTGGATCTTGTAGGTTCGCTGGTCCTCGACGGAGATGGGAACTTCTTGGTGGACACCGTCCGAGAAGCGAGCGCCGACCTCGAAGATGTCGTTCGACAGCTCGACAAACTCGCGTCGCTAAAACGCGTGAAGTACAGTGTTTTTGACAAGGCCATCCAACGTCGCGGGAAATGTTTTTCGAACCTCATGGTCGGGCAAGTGAATTCCGGACTGTTCGAAGTCATCCAGCAGAAGTCGCGCTGTACGTATATCCACGTCATCGAGGCGGTCAGCTTCGGTCTTCAGCGAGCGGTTAAGGGAGTCGTAGAGATCTTTTGTTGTGTTCAGTCTAAAGCACTGTCAGTGCAGTGAACTGGCTGTTGAGTGGGTTAACACACGTTTCCACCAGCGAAGTAAATCGTCTCATGCTTTCCTCGGCTGCTTCGACAAACGTCCGATCAGAGTGCATGTTGCGCACGCAGTCAGTCTAAACTCTCGCAACATTAGCGTGCGTGTTGAACGTGCTAGTGTACCTACCAAATCTGCAGCACAGCAAATCTCATTAGACAAGTCGTCGACAAGAGAGACTGTCGTCTTGCCAGACTTTACGGGTGCCTTGGCTCGCTCGGATATCTCCCCGGCCAACTGCATAGCTTTCCGTTCGACATCGTCGGTGAGCTTGCGAAACCCATCCGCTGTTGCGAGCACCGGGTTACCGAAGAGACCCTGAAACCGAATAGACACTGGGTTACCGAATAGATCCGTAAGGCAGTAGTGTAGGAGACCATAAGCAGCATCCTGGAACTATCGAGCTGCGCCTACGTACCGTTTTTAGTCGCACTGAACCGTATCGTATGAAATTCTTTGGCAGTGAACTAACTCGTATTTGACGTAGCATGGCTAAACCTAACATTCTCGGGACTGCAATGACAATGACAGAAAGTTATCGCCATTTGAGCCATTTTCACTATGAGTCGCTGATAGAGCACGCTTTATTTAGCGTAAACAACGACAACACTCGGTAGTGCAAAAAGTCAGCGGGAATAAATATACGAGAAGCGCGCATTCCAAGTCTAAAGCATGCGGTTCATTGAGAACGGAAAGCGCTTGGAGGGGTGTGGGACGAAGCTGGACGCGGCGGCGTGGTGGCGCTCCTGGTTGATGAAGTTGAGCCGGCCGACCAGGTTGAACATTGTGTTCTGGACGTTGGTGAGCGCAGTAAGGAGCACCATCAACTTCTGGTTGCACATTTGCTGTAAGTCAATTAATGTGCCTTGACAGAAGTGGCTATCTTCGTACCTCCATCTCAGTCTCACGGAATCCGACCGGCGACATGTTCTGCAGCTTCAGGCACATTTTGAAGATGTCGCGCAGAATCGCGTTGTTCTTGGGCAACTTTCCGTCATGCACGGCCTAAATGCAGAAGGTTACAACCAAACCGGGTATTAGTAAGGGTTGTGACGATTCTTCGTACCTTCACGTAGTCGCGAGCCACGGTGAGCCCCTGGATGAGCATGGCGATAGCGCCGAACTGCGCGGTCAACTGCTTGGAGGCCGTGGACTCGACGTTACCGCCAGTGGTCGAGAAGCGTGCAACGTGATCGACGCCGATCTGCTCGCCTTGATCACTGACAACTTTGATAGGCAGCGGGTGGAAGATGATGCGCGAGTCGTCGGTGGGGTCCACGATGGACTCGAACACGCCGAGGGAGAGCTACAACATGCATTGGACTCTTTGTAGAGTAGGCCTGACTACCTTGTCGCCAACGATTGGCGAGCCAGCGTCGAGCTTGAGCAGGTACGCCGACTCGTTGTGCTTCATGGCCTGCCGGTGAAGGACCAAATCGCTCTCAGCTGCGACCGTATGATCACCGGTGATGTACCATCCGAGGAAATCGAGATCGGGGAACGTTTCTTTGACTAGAGCAGGAAAAGGAGACGTGTATACAGTTTTGCGTTCACATACAGAGAGCTTCACGAGCCGCAAAGTACTCCTCGTCCACGACGGCCTGTCCATTGTTCTCTGTCACGCGGACTTCGAAGCAGTTGATGAACTCCACGTTCAGTCCGGACTGCTTCCCCAGAAGCGCACCGACAACCTTAAAGGAATTTATACCAGACTGGAAATGAAAGGCTTTCAAGCAATTTTGAAGAATACCTGCTGCGGAGCGTCTTTCTGCACCTTCGTACGCGTCCAGTGCTCCGAGACGGCGAGAATCACCACAGAGTGGACCGAAGCGATAGCAGTTGACGAGGAGGATCCGTCCATTTTCGACAGCTCTGAATATGTATCTGAGTACTTTGGATCGTGAATGTAAACAACTAAGAAGGCTTACGAGACGGGACCTTGATGAGAAGCAAAATTTCAGCGGAATAAGCGCGAAAATTATCTGGCGAAATGCTCTCAAAACTGACTAACATGAAATGTTTCACAAGTGTTCCCAATTTACTATTGCCACATAAAAAGTCTTAAACAAGAAAATTTGTAGATGCCTGACCTCTCAGAAGGCGCTGTACCCAAATGTGTGAAGTGCACGTTGCCGGGAGAATATTCGGGACTGGATGCGCGGAAGGCGGTCTACTGCAAGGAGTGCTTCATCAAAATGGTCAAGCACAAGTTCAGCTACGCGCTCGGGAAGAACCGCGTCTTCAGGGACGGTCGGTCGACGGACGTTCTCGTTGCTTACACCGGGGACGCCGCATCTGCGTTGTTGCTTTCGCTCGTCGAGCAGGGAATTAACCAAGACGCTCATAAGCGACTTCAGATCTACCCTTCGGTAAGGCCAATAATGGTTGGCGGACCGCAGTGGCTCTTTGCCTGATTTCCTTACCTTACGCTGCACGTTCTAGGTTTTGGCGGTTTTCTCCGGCAACGACAAGGAGCAATTGTTGAACGAGATGGACAAGTGCAAGCAGATAGCGAAGAGGTTCCCTTGGAGGTGGCACTACGTACACATGGCGGCTTTACTGGATCCGTCCGCGCGTTACGATTCCGACAGCATGGTTGGCTTGGAGAAGGTAATACATTTTTTTGTAATTCTACCATCAATAATTTCTAGGTTGATGACCTGCAACAACTGCTGGAGTCGCTCAAGTCGAAAAGTTTGAAGCTTGAATTCGACCGCCTTCTGCGTACGCTCATTATTTGGCGTGCGGCCGCTGAGCTGAAGATTGCGAGAGTGGTTGTGCCTGACTACGCGGAGGCTCTAGCGAACGCATCGTTTAACGCTCTATGTTTTGGCAGATGTAAGCACCTACCAGCTACATTCGTTTCAGTTTCTCTATCGACTTTGCCCATGTTTTAGCGCCATCAATGGGCGAAATGGCAAAAGTGGTGGATCGGCGCCACCCTCGCGTTGAGCTCATCCGTCCGCTCCGGGAAGTATGCGAGAAAGAGATACGACAGATCAACGAGTTCGAGGGCAGCGACGAGTACGCGTTGCGACAGGAAACGGAGGCAGCGCGCTACCGACCTGGAGAGGGAATCCAGCCGCTTACGGAAAACTTCCTCTCGGGTCTCCAAACGAGCGGCTTCCCAGCGACGGTCACCACGATACTCAGCGTGTCCACGAAGGTCGAGGCACGCGAGAAGGGCGACTGCAAGTGCCACCTGTGCTACGCTTCGTTTTCTGGCTCACTGACAAGCGACAATGACGAAGCGAGCGCTGCGAATCGTTTCTGCAATCCTTGTAGCAGTATTTTAAGTGAGTCCGGTCCCTCATTTAGGGATGCGATATGCGAGTTCTTGTAGCGTTTGTTGTGTTTTGTTACTGGTTGTTGCTAGATGTAATAAAGTACGGAAATGAGACCAGCGCTGTGAATTAGTATACTGAACTGCCGTGACCCCGCCAACATGGAGCAAGCACAGTGCTAGACGTTTTCATGTAAAAGAACAGGTGCTAGTAATTTCTAGCCCTAGGCATTGCAGACGGGCTGAGGATAGTCGACTATAGGTACGGAACGCTGGGACGGAAGCAGGCCTCGAGAACACAAACTGCTTGTATGACTTTATTCGAAGTCTGTTTGATAAACCGATATTATGCTCATAGCTGATTGCGGAGGTCGAACACGAGATGAGTCTTGTCGCGGATCTTCGCCTCTGCCACTGGCTTCTTGCTGAGCGTCTTCACCTGTAGCTCCTCGTACTTCGGTCGACCTTAATGACATAAATATAGACCGTGATAACACAAGTTTGCGGCATTAGCTGGCACTAGTTACGTGGCGATATTGACTGCTGAGCAAAGGCCAAGTGGCGAAAGCGTACCTTCGTTAGAGACGAGGATGAAGAGGCGAACGGAGGATGCGCTGCGATCCTTTCCAAAGCGATGAATTTGCATCAGCGCGCTCGACAGGTCACCTAGAATAGGCAATTAATAAACTGGCTAGAACGATGATGAGACAACTTACCGATGGTGCAGTAGGAAGGCACCGTGATGCGCTTGGTGCTGTTGTCGCAGCCATGGATTGAGCACGAGATACGGAGGTCTCCATTCTCCTAAACGTCTAAGTTATCTACGGCTAGCTGGCCATTTCTCAACGGTACCGGCTGCTTATCCTCGTTGACCGGATCCTCGGGCAACTGCTTCATGACCTTCGCCAGCGTCTCTGTGAGCTTAGGGTTGTGTTGAAGCACGCGCGTTATTTCGCTACGCAGTAGGCGGTTAGCGCATCGTGGAATCGGACAACTGGGAGTTTCATCTAAGAAATTAGAAACGTCAGCGCTACTTCTTCCGTCCATACTCACCGTATTTAGCCGACATTTCGAGACGTTCGGTCAGGCAGTCGAAACAGACGTGGTGACGACAGTCCGTCAGCGTCATTCGCGCGACGTTTGCGCAACGGAATCTGCCTTTGGGCACTTCACACCTAAAGCGTGGATAGCCGGTTGAAGCGTACAAGTGCAATGTCTCACCTCTGACGCTCCTCCAGCTGCAGCATGCTAGGCTGACGCTGCACGAAGATCTCCCGAGAAGTGCTGTCGTCCGCCTCGTCGACGACGATTTCGTTAGCTCGAAGGGCAGTGCAGTACAGAGCAGGACAGAACGGAGTGGTGCACATCGAAAGGCACTGCACGCAGAAGGTATGATTGCATGACAGCTAAACAGCACGCAAGTCAGACTCGAAGACGGAACGCACAACGTTACCCGATGGAACGCGGTAGGCTCTTTGTCTTCGAAGCAGATTCGGCAGTTCATCGCAAGGCACACTTGACGGTGGTAGTAATAAAGTTTGGCAACTGTTTGCCTTGTTTATAACGTTCAAATTTACATGCGCACTTTTCGGTTCTACCGAATCGGGTGAGAGGCAGGTCCAATCACGCCTGTGGCGTTGACAATGCTGAACCCTTGAGGCTAGAACTCGCTAGGCCACCTGTGTTCTTCGGCCCCCGTCTTACGTGGGGCCGCATAGGACCGTTGTAAATTCGACGGTCATATCAAGCGTCCGCTTCTATATATCCTGAAAATCACATGGGGCATAGCATGTGGCCAGCGACTTATCCTACGCGACAACCGTCGAATCACTGCTATAATATACCTAGCACATGTTCTTGGTAAGAGAATAGTCCTGACGCACGATCGTAAGAAAGGCGCTGAAGCCTTCAGCCAACATGTCGTCTTCAACAAACTGCCGCTCCTGGTTCAAGGTTCACTCCTTCAGGCGCCCATGGCCGACAGAAGCGCATATAGGACTACTTAATGTTATAGCAAGGGATGATGATGATGCTGTCAAAATCATCTCAAGAGTACGACCAGTGTATAGCATCGGTTGGGGCATCTTTGGTTAAGCAGGGTCTAAGCAAGGCAGCGTAGCGGGGCGCGAGCATGATCATAGGTAGCGTAGGTAAACCCCACTTAATATGGGCAGGACTCGGAATGGCATGGCAAGTAGCCCATGTTTGGGATGGATTAACTGCATCCTGCAGGTGGCTCGGTAAATCTAAGGTAAATGTTTGTAACACTTTATTTACAAAAGAAAGGTTGTACAGCACCGGACAGTTGGATGGGGTAGCGGGAGGTGGCGGCTCAAGGGTTGTACTCGATTGGGAGGTTCTTGCGGCGGACCATGCCGTCGCCCTGGAACCACTCGCGGCGGAACTGCTTGGCGGCGCCGTCCGGCGTGTTCGTCCACTCGATGGTGATGCGGTCGTTGTTGGTGTCCTCGGCGCCGAAGTTGAACGAGTCGCACGACACGGCCATCAGGACCGCCTCCTTGGGGTCGAGCACGCCGCACGCCGGGTCCACGCCCAGACGCTTCATGTTCGTCGTCTTGATCGCCCATCCGATGCGGCGGCCACCGTCATTAATGATCTGCAAGGGTTGAGTCCGACGTTTTAACGAACAATGTGCCGTTCCTTGAACAGAGCGAGAACGTACCTTGATGTGGTAGGTGTGCTTGTCGTCGTACGGCGCGTTGAAGACGATCTTCGTGCCGGCTGGGTCGTGATGTTCTCTGGAGGGACGGACTGGGCCATGTCGAGCGATGAAGATGGCGTGAAGCTGAAGCAAAAACTGAGTGGTCGAAGAGTGAACTGCGACGATGGGTGTTGACATCATCAGATGCTTTACTTTTATACGCTTCCTAGTGCCCGATTTGCGTATTACAGCCAGGACCTCTTATACCTACCTGCTGGATCACTAGCTTCCCACTGCCCCTGGCTCAGAACAGGAAAGACCCAACCAAGTTACTCGGCTTTACTAGCGCTCAGAGTCTTGAAGCCNATGTTTGTAACACTTTATTTACAAAAGAAAGGTTGTACAGCACCGGACAGTTGGATGGGGTAGCGGGAGGTGGCGGCTCAAGGGTTGTACTCGATTGGGAGGTTCTTGCGGCGGACCATGCCGTCGCCCTGGAACCACTCGCGGCGGAACTGCTTGGCGGCGCCGTCCGGCGTGTTCGTCCACTCGATGGTGATGCGGTCGTTGTTGGTGTCCTCGGCGCCGAAGTTGAACGAGTCGCACGACACGGCCATCAGGACCGCCTCCTTCGGGTCGAGCACGCCGCACGCCGGGTCCACGCCCAGCCGCTTCATGTTCGTCGTCTTGATCGCCCATCCGATGCGGCGGCCACCGTCATTAATGATCTGCAAGGATAGAGTTCGACGTTCAAACGAACAATGTGCCGTCGTCGAGAGGAAGAACGTACCTTGATGTGGTAGGTGTGCTTGTCGTCGTACGGCGCGTTGAAGACGATCTTCGTGCCCGGCTGGGTCGTGATGTTCTCTGGAGGGACGGACTGGGCCATGTCGAGCGATGAAGATGGCGTGAAGCTGAAGCAAAAACTGAGTGGTCGAAGAGTGAACTGCGACGATGGGTGTTGACATCATCAGATGCTTTACTTTTATACGCTTCCTAGTGCCCGATTTGCGTATTACAGCCAGGACCTCTTATACCTACCTGCTGGATCACTAGCTTCCCACTGCCCCTGGCTCAGAACAGGAAAGACCCAACCAAGTTACTCGGCTTTACTAGCGTTCAGAGTCTTGAAGCCATTCTTAGCTAGATGCGTAGAACCAACCACTATGATTGTCGTGGTGCTTTATTGTTCGTAATACTTGGAGTACGGGAACAAAATGCGCAACCGTCATAATACTGAACACTCCAAGTGTTGGGTCGCCGCATAGTCCGCAGCCAACGAGTTACGTAACTAAAGGATTGGACAAAGGGTAAGAGGCGTTAATAACTTAAAGAGAAATCTCAGACTGAAAGAATGCCCGCATTTGTAGTGAATTGCACATGAACGAAGGAGACTGGAGCAGAGGAATGAGCAGGTCGTAGCTATCTGTCAATAGAGGAATGTGACATGTTGCTGTTGCTCCTTTCGTGGGCGCTTTGCTGCTTTAGCGACGTGCTCACTTCGCGGATCGACGAAATCGTCTTCTTGAGCCATGCCGGACGCCCGTCGGTTTCCGCGTTCATACTGGTAGACATCTGCAATGGAAAGAGTTAGTGAGAAGAAGTGTTGAATGAATCCACTTGATTATGCGAAATGACTCTTCGGTTGGCCTACCTGGTGCGTGAGGTCCTGGTTCTGGCACTGTGCCTCGACTAGCGCGAGCTTCGTCTGCGCCAACTCGAGTTCCACTTGCCGAATGTGTTCCTCCCGCTCCTCGAGCCTCTCCATCAAGTCGACTATTTTTACGGACCCGTTGGTTGCCGGCGCCTTCAGCCATCCGTTCGCCGTCGGCGGCGGTTCCGGTGAGCTCGGGCTACCGTTGGTGCGCGGACTCGTTGAGCCGTTTGCGCGTCTATGCTTAGGGCTTGCTTCTGCCCACTTTTCAACGACGTCGGAGCAGTGCTCGCATTTCGAGCAACGGGCGATGACCTGCTGCTTCTCCTCGTCGAACTTCTCCGCTTGCTCCTCCAGTCGACGGCAGATCTTCTTGTACTGCTGCACGAGGTTGCGTGACTGCGAGAGTTCCCCGTCCAGGCGTTCCACCTCAAGACGGCACTTGCCCTTGAGGATGTCCGATTCCTCTCGCAGATTCTTGGCTTCCTCCTCCAGGTTAGCGCATTCACGGGTCTTGCGCTCGACGAGGGTAACCGTCGACTCCAACTGATCTTCCGTCTAAATCACGAAGAAGGAATTGTGGGCGGCAAGAAGGAATACCAACCGTGTCAAGCTTGTTGCGTAGCTCGATCTTGCTCGTCACCAGCTCATGCGCAAGGTCGTCGTTCTCTCGCTCTAGCCGCAGGATGGTCTCCTTTAGACGGATGTTCTCTCGCTCCAGCCGCTCCAAGGGGTCCAGAGACTCCAGCTCGCGCTGTTTCAGCGTGTGGTACTCTTTCTCGTACTTGGTAAGTCGCTTGTGGGAAATCTGTAAAGTCATGCATTGAAGAAGGCTAATCTCGCTGACGCTACGGCTTCATGTCAAGCTACATTTGTTCACACTGTAAATCTTACCTTGAGCTTAACGGCGTTATTTATTAGGTCCCTCGCGCTCGTTTCCGTGCGATACCGACGAGGCAACGTGACGCGGAAATACTTGAGAACTCCTTCGAAGTCCAACTGGAGCAGGTCCTTCTTCGAGTCTTGCAATAGTGCAAGCGAAATGTGGAAGATGGTGTTTACGCCCTAAAACAAGGCGTCAATGGCACAGCGGAAATTAAGCGCGCCTGTCTAGTCCGGGCGAGACCCATTAATTTGTGTGCAGATTAGATCAAAGCTCGTCATTGTACAATGCCTGCGTACTTCAATTTTTGTCGAAAGTAGTATTTTACTGCGACTGCGTTGGGTTATGTTTCTTGCGATTAAGCCAGCTACCTGGAGGTCGGGTGCTTACCTCGGTCAGGAACAGGTCGATAATGAAGAACACCATCTGCAGCGGGAACTTTGCAGTGAACAGTGTGAGGAACCACTGCGACGCGTACATGTGCGTCTCTACGCCGATCGCGTAGAAGTGATTGAAGAGGTCCGGTGCGTAGTCCTAAAATACCAGGTAAACACCTTGTGCAAATGCGTCATGATATACCTCAATAAGCCTCTGCAGCTGATAGAAGCGCAGGTGGAGGGCGTCGAATCCGAGCTTGAACAGATCCCTCATCCCGTAGTCGAACATGATCTTGATGAGGACGCAAAACGCTTGTTCCTCCGGCATCTACAAGCATAGAGCGCTTTCGTTTGAAACGATTGTCGTCGTTGCTTACGTGAAGCAGCAGAGCAGCGGCAAGGAACGATAGTCCTTGGCAGTAGCTGACTTCTTCGTCGTACAACGAATAAGCCTTGCTGATTTTGTACAGTGCTTCCTGTCCGACGCCATTCGACTCCTTGAAATAGTCGTGGGCTGGGAAGGTCCGGTGGATGTCGCGAAGGATCACTTGCTCGCTGGGTGACTCCTAGAACACATTTGTTAGCGTAGGCTAAGGAAGCGTCAATTTACCTTTTCGAGCAGCATTCGATAGGTCTGAACCAGCTCTGGGTCGACGTACACCTTCGCCAGCAGTTGCCAAACTTCACCTCGCAGGACGTCGGGAATACCGTCGTTGATTAGCGTCGGTAGTTCAGCGGGTCTTCTGAAACAAGCGATTACCATCGGGTTGCTGGGTTTTCAAAGCCTACCAAAGTAAATGTAAGTCAGTCTGCCCTATTCCGATTTCCGCGTAAATCTTACTTTTCAGGCTCTTCTTTCCATTTGTCAATGAGCGTTGTCCATTCAGCCAACACATCCTCGGGGCAAACACGGTTGACCTCGCCAGATCCTGACAGCAGCGGCTCATCGCTGTCTGAAAATCCAAGATCACTAATCGAAGCTGTTAATAACTCGTTCTAAGCTAAGGTGTACTATCTTTTGGTAAGAAAGACAATTGTTTGCTCGTAAAATATATTATCGGCTCTTGAACAAACAATACGCCGGTTCGCGTTTCTTACCGGACTCGTCCTCGTCGGCCGGGTGAATCAGTTGCGTGGGCATCTTTGTCGGTGATCTGCCGCCCAAGTTCAGCCGCGTTAGTGACCGTTCGCGCTCGGCTATCGACTCGAAGCGGACCACCTTGAACGGGTTGGTCGAAGAGCTTTCCGCTGCAACTTCAATTGACGTCGAGGGCTCGTCCATCTGCAAAGCATACATGTCAGTTGTCCACTGGGTGGTTGCAGTGAACAGAAAGACATTTGAGAGAGCATTTGATACGCCTGAGGCCCTAGGGCAGAATCCTATAACTTCGATCACGCGGTCACGGGATAAAGCCTGCATTGTTACCCAGAGCTAAGGTCGGATCGCAATAATTGAGGACACACTTTACTTGCTAACTTATGGTTGTTTCCGCCTTCAATGAGCTGTGGACTGCAGCCGTTTACCTTTGTGTTGCCTTTCTTTGGGTGGACTTTCTTCAGCTTCATGAAGGGTTGCGCTATTTTCAGCGCCATTGCATCAAACTCCAGGCTTGCTAATCGAACAATGCGGCCGTCTCAGGAGACGAGCGAAAAACTACTGGAGCAGCGCTGTCGAGAAGAAACTTCAGCAAGCCGCAAGTGTGACGAATAGCAGCCGTAAAGGGCAACAAGCGTTGGGAACACGGCCTCAGCGACGAACGCCTCTGACACTTTCACTCCCACTTTTCGTGGACGGCTGTGGGGACCGTTCCCGTCGACAGAGAAAAGATTAATGTCAATCCAGCGACGTGGTGGCAACGTGAAAGCGAACGACGCGTCCAACCTCTCCCCGTCGACACCTCCGATGGACACTTCGCGACACCAGCAATGGGTGATTGTGGAAAACAGTTTGTATGAAAACAGGAAAACTTTACACCCATAATCCGCCCGGTATGGAATGAGACGGAGGATGTTGGAAAAATAGGGTTGTTGTTGCCGAGGTGTCAGTAGGTGTACTTCGAATCTCGGAAACTAGCGGACCGTAGCGAGACATGAAAGACGACTGAAGATGCAGCAGAAGACACGCTCACCTTAAGGACACTTGGATCCACTCCATTCTTCTTAGACGGACCAGAAGGCCGCCATATGGCTAGCAGTGCCATGGAGTCACAGTAATTTAGTGGGATCGGCAACCTAAGTCCCTAGGAAAGGGACGTCAGTGGGTGCCCGCGAAGAACACTTCCGCTAACAATACCGTCCCACGTGCGCCGAGAAAGGACTGTGAGCCTCGTTTCCCTCGCCTTCCATTTCCGAACGACAGCTGAGTGTACAAACAAAAACGACAGATAACCATATGAGCGTGACTGTTGGAAAAGAAGGGAATTAAGGGATAACAAATTCTACGCCATCGGCCAGTCAGACGCCTGTTAGTCTTCAGGTGTTGCAGCAGAACCTACAGTTGGCTAACAACTTGTCCTAGCAATGATATCGGTTGCTACAGGGATACCTCAGGAAAGCCCACTTTAGTCAGCACCTAATCGGCTCATAATCGTCGCGCCATTCACGTGCATGAAACGCTTTTGCGGAGTTTTGAATGAATAAAAAGTTCGGGTCAAGTGGGCGAAACGCGTTCTGCACCCACCGATAAACGACCCGTTGGGGTTTAGTCGGCTTCGCCGCCACGGAGAAAGCATCGACAAGCGCCGCCATACGCGAAATGAGGGTGGAGGAAATCGATAGTCGGTTGTCCGAACGCATCCTTCCGATTAGCGGGACACTCACGAACAATTCCCCAAACTTGTTGTCTGACTCAGGCCATTAGTGGGAAAATCTCGTTACGAACGCATCAAAATAACGAGCTCTCGAGAGTTATGGTGAGAGGTGAGGGGATGCTCAGTACGACTTCTCGAATTTCTTTTCGAGCGCAACCCGAACATACCTTGATGGTCAGGAAGTAGCGCTCAACGACTGCTTTGCGCGTCACGTACCAGAAGCGTTCGTACTGCTGAAAGATGCGCGCCTTGCATTCCAGTTTAAATCGGACGGGTTCGTCGATGCCTGCGAGAATTACGTCCACCGCGACGGTCATGAAGACGCGTGTCTCTGAACAGCGGTAAATTACTGCGAACCAGGGGAATGTTGCATTGTTCACGGTCGGGAAGTTTAAAACCATATTTTAGGAACGTACCTTTTGGGGTTTCGGTGTTCAGGACTTCGAAGCTGTGTGCATTAGGGTTCCACAGTGCCTCGACGATATACACCCGGGAGTTGGACTGTCCTTCGGACATGTTCTGCATGTCCAGCAACTGCATGTCGGATTCTCGCAGATTCCGCCCAGCAGCGAGCAGCAGACCGAAGCACTTCTTCACGGCCAGATGCCGAGGTCCGCTAACCTGCCGCAGGACTACGACAACGCGTTTCTCGCGGTCTCGACGCAACTTGAAACAGTTCTTCTCGACAGGGCACAGCGTGAAGCCTTTCTTCGCGTCTTCTTCCTCCAATCAAATCCTTACTTTATTCAACATCGTAAACATCGTAAATGGAACTAACCTTGATTTCCAAAAATGCTTCAAATTGGTAGTCCTCTTCGGACTGCGGCGGCACCTCGTCGCTAACCGAAGACGACGGTGACCCTTGTGCCGTAGGAGTCGTAGCGCCGCTCGGAAGCAGCGGAGGCTCGTTGTTACGGAACGCATTCGCGAAGCAGAACAGAGCCTTGCCCGCCTAAAACACTTACCAATTTTAGGTAAACCACTAGGTCATCACGTACCGCTTCCGGAAATTGACACCTGAACACATGGCACTGGTGGATGGCGTTGGAGCCAGTGAATTGAGTGAACGACAGTGCAAAACAGTCCTGCTCCGGAGACGAGGGCTGCCCACGAGCGCAGAATCGAATGCGATGCACCGGGAAGGAGGTAATCTCGCTTTTCGACGATGTTTCCAGAAGCCTAAACAAAGCAACGGATCATGAAAAACAGGCTTGTTCGGTACTGCCAAAACCTACTCACCGAACAATGCCCGAGGAGCAGGAAGGGACGACCAGGGTAACGGTGACGGAGTCATGCAGCTTCTCGGCGTTGAACTGGGCCATGATTTGCAACATCTCCGGTTCGCTCACGGGGTCATCCATGGTCGAGCAGCCCAGATAGGACATCTGAAGCGTGGCTTCTGGACTATTACCGGGGTCTAGCGCTTACATTCTCGAAAATAGCGTCTCCTCGATTGGCGATTAAGCCTGGCAGGGCCGCAGGAGCTGCATCACTCGTTTTGGCTTGTTGCGAAGCGGGCGGCCTCGGCGACGGCTGAGGCGTCTGTTGTAAAGCTAAAAAGTCACTGGTTATGTACGTGCAGGCACTAAGCACTCTTACAGTCGCCATGAAGAGATGCCGCTCTCGCTTTTACTGCCTGTAGAGATTTCCGACTCTGGTCGAGGATGAACCTGCCGAGAGGCGATGAGTCGCGTCGACGAGGAGTGTTGGAACTGCTTGAAGACGTCGATGACATGCCTGAAAAGGACTTTGTGAAAACGGACATTTCAGAACGTATTAAGGACGCTACTCACAATCACGCTTCAGCTTCGAAAATGGGTGGTAAAAAACGTTTGCTCAAACACCCATCTGACGGCTATGATTGTTACTCGGCCACAAAAAATGCAATAAAATGCAACCAAAGAACTAAAGATGTGTTGCTCACGGTTTATTGCAAACCACCGGCTTCTGGGTATTTCAGCAAGCTTGCTCTGTAAGACGCCAAACTAAAAAGGGATGGCGTACTTTGTTGGCCAGACGAAATTAGCTCAGAGCGGTGGCTATCAGCCGCGAGTTTCCCGGCTATTTAGGACGCAGAAATGAGATAAACATTGATTCACTCTGCAGTTTCCAAAAAGAATTTTGGCTGCTTGGCCTCCATTTAAGGGTACGGAGCCAGTTGTTTACAGTGTGGTGAATCGGGATAAGCGGGATTTGACCATTTGAGTCAGAGATGCGCGTTACGAAAGGTGCTAGCGCGAGGCGGAGGTAAGGACGCCACTCAGTTAGAGCGGCGCGGAAAACGGCAGAAGAGCGCTCGCCGCTCGGCCGTCCGGAAGCCAGCGGCGGTGCCTTTGAGCGCGCGGTGCCGTGGTCTCGAGCGGCAAGGGCAACTCAAAGGGCACTCGACAGCCGGGCATCGATTTGTTGTTCATAAAAGACTACATGCGCCTAACGCGAATAAACCACAATTACGCTTCTTATTCAAAAATGTTAGCATTTTATGTGTCGAGCGTAAAATAATTTCAAACTTCGTGAAGGTGCCCAAAGTGTGGGAGGAACGTACCTACTTCCGAGCCAGCAACAAGAATTTTTTGGCCAGATAGCTATGCGTCAACAGAACTGCAAAGGTATTTGCTGGAAGTATATTCTGTATGGTGTTTACCAAGCGTGCTAATCCAACATGGCGTCAAAACAGACTCTACGTTTATGATTGGATTAGACTAGTAAGGCAAAATAGGGCGAAATACTAGTGTACGCAGTCTGCCTAACCAAAGAGAGTCGATTTGTTACGAAGTGGGACGTGAGAGCTGGTCACTTTCTTTAGATGCTTACCATTTACCGCCGGGTCGTCCTCGCTGCTTGACGAGTTTAGCGTAGAGCACGACGCATGGCCGCCGCCATCGGAGGTCAGGTTCGGATTAGGGTTCTCCACGACGTAAGGAAAGCGATCGTATAGTACGATGGGATCCGGCTTGCGTCTTCCGCAAGCGGGAGCCTCGAGATCCATGACAGACGAGAAATACCGTTCGGTTTACAAACCTGCAAATCTTGATGAATGCTGAAGTTATTTTGCTCACGGGATCGCGGTTATTGAAAGAAAGCACTGTGCTCGAAAAGAACGGTAAAGTACACAACAAGAAGGGGTTAATATGAGCTGTGAGCGCGCTGACAATCCTTGTAACGCCAAACAATGCGAGCCAACTCTTAATTGGCAAAAAACGCGGGGCTCGGAACAGCCTGGAAGATGGGCACGCAATCGATGTGGGGGAATCAAATTAGGGGTTGCAGCTGGCAAGTCGGCGACTCCCCTTCATAGCTCGGTGGAGATAACCGGTGAGATACGGCCCACAGAAGATGCGTACTTTTCTCCCCATTCCTCGTGAAAATGAGGCCCACTTTATGGCCTGGTTCCGGCGCGTCGCGTGGAATTCGCTGTCGAGCACCGAAGTGGGAATGCGCTGGGGACAACAATAATGAGATGCGCTGCGAACGAATGTCAGGGGACACGCCGGGCTCAAGTCCTCACGGTCCAATCCGCGGATGGTCGGCTCGCGAAGAAGTGAACGCATGAAAGCGGATTTCAAGGGCGGGAACAGCACGTGACCGACGTTTTTAAACTGCAAGGGCTCTGTAGCTAACCGCACACGGGTTTCGGTAACCCTCTCGTGGCCTGGAACGTATCCGTTATCGTGTGTCACGACACACATACGCAATCAGCGCACGAATCATTCAAACACTTGGGGAAAAGATAAACCATTAAGCNTTTCGTGATCAAATGACTTCTACAATTTGTAACAACAATGGGTGCAAGCAAATGTCGGATAACATCCAAGAACAATTCCGATACCTACGTATTTTCACTTAACACGATAATGTATCGTTTATTAAACAAAGTTTACGTGAATGAAGCTTCACACGCGTCGCGTTAAAGGAGATCAGTGCCCAAGGTTCGAGGCCGACTGTCAACACTATTCCTGAGAGCTAATGGGCTCTTCAGTGCTTTCGTCGGACGCTTCATTCACGTTATCGGCGGATCCTTCGTTGTCGTCGTTATCCGTCTCAGCTTCTGTATCCGATGGTTCCTGCCCGCTACTGTCAACACCGCTTTCGGGTTCCGACGAGTCGGCGTTGTCTGAAGTGACGTCATCGAGTGCAGGCTCTAAATGTGAAGTAGTAAAGACGTGAGCTGTTCGCTTACCTTCTGACGGTTCTTGGCTGGAGTCCAGATCACTCTCTTCACTTTCGTCCCCAGTGTTTGTCCTGCCGTCGTCTTCGGAGTCGGCCTCTTCGTCCTGATCCGTTTCAGTTGCTGAGCGAGATGTAGTACGTGCAACGTCGTCCGCTAAGCATCAGAACAACTAACTGCTAACCTCTACAAATCGCTAACCAGCAGGCATAATGTCGGAAGAGTTCACGTCGCTTTCACGCTCCGGGTCGATCTCGCCTTTGTACGTCTCGTTCGGTCCCCGTTCCTTCGGGTCTGAGAGTGAGCTAGCAGATGAGTAAAGATAGTCGCTACTACCTGGTTGACTTTTATCCATGCCACCTTCTTTTGTTTCGGGTTCGTCTTGAGGTGTAGGCGTATCGGTGAACTTCGCGTCAACATTCTCGAACATGACGAGAGGATCTTTCGCTTCCCTCGCTTCGTTTCCTTCTTCGTCAGTCTTTTCTTAAACGCTCGGTGGTAAAATGGTAAAGTAAATGGGCAATGTGACTAACCTGGAAGGTTCTTCTCGAGGTGCTTTTCGTCCTTGCCCGTGGATTGTTCTTCAGTTTCATGCGTCTCGTCCGGCTTCGTAGCCACGAAATCGGGTGACGAGGAGGATTGCTTGCGCGATGCCTCCCGGTTGTTGCCTTCGTTCGGAGCTTGTTCACCTGAACCTAAAGTAATGTTCGATCGGGAAGAGAAGATTCGGTACTAACCATCATATGACGCTTCTTCTTCCACATAGTAGTCGGTCTCTTTCTTGCCTGAGCCGTTACCTTTGGGGTAATCTGAAGTAACGAGTATTTGCGTCCAATTATCTGGTAGACTTACTTTTGGATAGTATGGCGCTGACGTCAAACTTTTCGGGCTTTCCAAGACCCTTGGCGTGATAGTCCAAGCCTAAGTAAACGTATGTAAAGAACAGATAAGCCGGGAAATCATACCTTGAACCGACATTTGGAAGCCGATCTTAACTCTGCGATCGTCATTAGGGCCCACAGTCCTCACTGCATGCTCAGAGTGTTGGAATCGGCTAACTTGCGGAGCCGCTGCGCCATTATCGTCCACTTCGGGCGAAGCGAGGTAGCGTCGTGAACGAGCCATCCATACACGTTTCCGACCGGAGTCGCGTGGAGCTAGTCCCTTGGAGGTAGCATTGACAGGCGACCAATTACTGGCAGAGAGAGAAGACGGCGCAGTAGACGCATGAAGCGCGAATAACGTCACAAGAAGAACCGCAACTAGCACAACTGCCTTTAGCATTTGAGACAGGGAACGCGGAGACAGTAAGAAATGACCTAGAGAGACAACTGCTTCATTATCGCAAGTTTTTATCCGTGATGGGGCGTAAAATTTGCATGCTCAATTAATCTGCACAGGCGTGCACAGGCTTTTGCAGCTGTGGTCCTGCAATGCTGTGGTACTCTGCCATGAATTTCAAGGCATCCGTGCCGCTACAGAATGCGCTACAAATAGTCAAAGTTCATTGTTTTCCCCACTATCTGCCCTCCGCCAGAGTTAAACTTCAGAGGTAAAACCTTAGAGGTAGTGCATCAGCGCTTTCTTCTATGCCATGACCGTGAAGACCGGCTACGAGGTGATGCTTCAAATGGAGAACGCAGCGGACGGATGACCAGCGTACAATGCTGGAAGCAAGTACGTCGTACTATGCGTACGCGTTGGTATCCGGTTGGCAACAATGTTACGTTTCCGCAGTTGAATTTATTGACGCACTTAGCTGCGGTAAAAATTAAAGGTAGCTAGCGACATTCAGATATTCTTGTTGTCGCTTGAGGGGTCCTTGGCCGGCGTGTTGTCACCATGCGGGTTGTCCCCTTCCGGCCCGAAGTTCTGG
Organism: Aphelenchus avenae; assembly: GCA_020875895.1. NCBI lineage: Eukaryota > Metazoa > Nematoda > Chromadorea > Rhabditida > Aphelenchidae > Aphelenchus > Aphelenchus avenae. The sequence continues at coordinate 993,661 of JNEY01000005.1, forward strand.
CGCGGCTTCTGCCCCGGAAGTGGGATGTCCGGAAGAGGGACCATCTCGTGCTGAGCGTCGATCTTCAGCTTTGACGCCTCGTTCTGGTACTGATTCACGGTGGGAACCTCCTCTGCATAGTGATCCATCACGCTCTAAACAAATTCAGTACGAACGAGGACACGTCGATTTGCTTACCTTCTGGAAAGGGCTCATTGCGTGCAGCGGTAGGGCGGCCAAATCCGGCGGTCCATCTTTTGAGGGCTGCAGCATGGATGGAGGGACCTGGCAGCATCCACCGACTCCGCCGGGCGTGTCGGGTTCCTTTTGAAATAGGTGGCCCATACTGCGGTCAAGTCGCCTAAAGAACCAGTTAAAACACAGAAATGACAGTACAAGCACAATAGTTAACGAACTTGTAAGTCTCCAAGAAGTTCTTCTCGTTAAGGTAGGCCCGACGACGTCGCGAGAGTCCGTTTCCCTGGAGTGCGTACCAGTGAACCGCTGCAGTCGCCAACGCGAGTGAACTCCATCCGCCGAACGTGGTGAAGCTGATCGTCAGCATGTTGAAAACGATGCTAAAGTAGTGGGATGCTTGAAACATATTCCTTAGCTTCGTTAACCTCGTTAGTCCAAAGGTGGCCAGAGTCAAAAGCGAGGAAAGGAAGCGGGCTTGGTGAGCAACAGAAGACTGCCCACGGTTTCCAGCGTCGACCTTGGATGCAAGCTTGCTCCTAAACTAGCACAATTGCCTAGAAGAAGCCAAGAAGGAACTCACGTATCACTGATGCTCACGCTGACAGTTGAGCCAACGGTACGAGCGCTCTTGTCCTTTGACTTGTGTGCGGACGCAGAGGATTTGGATGACAATGGCTTCTTCATTTAGAGCTAGTACGGATACTCAACCGAAGCACAGAGTGGAAAAGTAGGCAAGCGATACCGCATTGTGCCCGTGTATTGTACAGCGAATGCAAATTGTCGCATTTCCACAACTTCGGCATTCTTTGCAGACCTTGGAATTTTCCCAAGGGATGCAGTGAAACATATTGCAACCAATGCTTCAGACCGAGAGATCTGGTACGGACGTCTTTTTGTGTTCTATAAACGGGTACTAACATAAAAGCAGAGTCGCGCGAATCGTGAGTTGGAAGTTTAATTGGTCGGTAAATACAAAACTTTAGTCGTACATGGACGGAAATATTCTTGAAAGACATTGTCGTTCAGCCTTTGCTAGCGACGGGTGCCAGAAATCAAGCACAAGCACTATGCGATCGGCTTTGCATCCGCGAGAGCTTACTGAGTGCCTAGAATTGTGATGTAAGAACGGCTGCATCCCCGCACAAAGAACTAACGGGAAAGAATCGTCGAACACGACGCATCTGCCCTCGGTCCAGCTGAACTTCTAAACAGCTTTGGTATTTTCAGGTACACGGACACAGAGTCGTACCTCTCCTCCGACCATCATGTAGCACCGCTCCGGATCCTTCGGAACCTCGACGCCCAAGTGGCAGCGAAGCCGCGCATTTGTGAGCCCTCGATGCTCCGATATGGTGGAATTGCCGGGCAACATGGAGATGAAGACGTTTCCGAAGAGACAGTCCACAATGAGCGCGTCCAGTCCATGGAGGAGGGTGGTGAGCTTTTCGCATATGCGGCACTGTGCCTCCTGCCAGGCGCCTTGGTTGACCAGTGAGAATGTGAACCACGTGCTGGATGGTTCCTCGTTGCGTCTCCAGAGGTGAGGAACGCTCAGCGCCTAAATGTCTGCTTTGATATCTTGGAAGACTATGCCAATAGTTAGTTTTATGGATGAGCAATGCAAGCTCACCTCTTGACACTCTGCTGCAATCATTCGCCATGCATTCTCCAACTTGTCGATATCACGGCAAATGCTTCGCGATAACTGGTCTTCTTCCCAAAGAGGTCGCTCCGACCGGGAACTTCACGCGCAAGAAGATCTTTTCGCTTTCACTGGTCGACTGAGTGAGCGCTTCGTGAATCCTTTGAAGGCTGGCGTCGTCCTGATAGCGCTCCTTGAAACGATTCTGACCCTTGGTGAATTCCTGAAAGTTTCACACTTTACATTTCTGAGAGCTTAACAAAGTGGTACCTGCTTGTTCTTCGCACATCGGACACAATTGCGCGACGTGCAGAGGCTCCGAATCGGCGTTGGCTTGCTACTGGTCGATGTCGGGCTTTCGTCATTGTCCGGTGGGAAAAGTATCGTTAGCCCGAGAAAGAATAGCCATGGGGATAGAACGGCAAGAAGTGCCAGTACCACAATCATCATATTCGCTACTTAGCGCAAATCGTCAGTGAATTTTTAGATGCACCTTTTGGCAAACTGCCAAGCCGAATTCGCGCCGAGACCTGCTCAGTCAGTACGAAGCCCTTAGCTAAGTCCTACTTGAAAGTCTTTAGTATACGCATGTCCAGGGGGATTTCATACTTGCTCATAGTAACTCCTTGCGTCGTAAGCGAGCAGACAGTTTATTGGAGTTAGGACAGATTAAATATTATAAAGTCGTAAGTAGCTTAGGGGCACAAGTCAAGGTACACAAATAAAGGAAAAGCAGAGCGGCAAAGAGATCAAGCAACGTTATCGGGCTAGCAGAAGTAACCAGCGTACAAGAAGGAAACACATAAAGTAGCAAACTGTAGTCACAGCCAATATACCCGGAATAAAAGTTGGTCATTACAACACACTTGCTCTGCACGGACTGCGTACCGCTTCAACCACCGATGGACATGTAACGGTGGTACGACGTGGTGGAACTCGAGTCGGATCGAATGAGGCGACGGCTCTCTTCGGGGACGCTCATGGGCATCGTGCGGAACGGTCGTCCATGCGCGAGGGACTGCGTTCGGTAGCGGAACTCCTCGATGATCTCGGTCGCCTGCTTGTTACGTGTTTCTAAACCCGCAATGTCACCATTAGTCAGTGGCGCTACAAGACGCTCACCCGGCATCATACAGTAAACGAAGATTGTGCTGAGGATGGTGACGCAAATAAACGGCAAGTAGGAAAGTGAGATTCCAACAAGCTAGAATTACGCTGAAAGCAATTTACTGTCTTTCCGGTTACCTGCTGGAAGGGCAAGTACAGCGTTGAGATCACGAATGCGAGAAACCATGCAACGAATACGGCTACGGTGACCGCAGCTGAGCGGAACTAAATCACCTTTATGTTGTATCAGGAAGGTGATTCGAAGCTAACCTTTGTAGGGAACAGTTCGCTGGTGATCATCCAGGGGATGGGAGATCCAACCCCGTATGCACACATGTAGAAGATGAGTGCGCCGATTGTGCCATAGCTGGGCCAGTGGCTCTAAATTCCATCTTCGACGTCCTGAAAGCAGGGAACGAGTAATACCTGCGTGCTCTGACGAATCCACGTGAAAATCGTCAGCAGCGTGAGTGCAACCGCAATCGAACTCAGCTGGAACAAGGAGAGCACGCGGCGGCCCGCTCGCTCGATAAGGAACGGTGCCGACAGGGCAAACAAGAAGTACGCAATGCCCACGGCCAGAGTGCTGTACCGAGCCACCGGCCTGAAACCTCGATCAAATGGAGCAATGAACGCTCAGCTTCAATAAGTGACATTCGATGCGCTAAAGCTTACGGTGATAGCTCGGCGTTGAGAAACATGTCGGTGCTGTAGGCGAACACAGTGCTGCAGCCAGTGAACTGCTGTGCGACCATGACGATCACCGAAACGAGTAGGGGTATGCGGAACTGGGGCAGCGTGAACAGCTCTTTATACGTGCCGGTTCCTTCCTGAATAGCTCCGTGTTATTGATAGACATTCTGCTAGACACATACCTGTAGGAGGGCAGCTTCTTTCACCAGCGCCTCGAACATCGAGCGCGCTTCTTGCTGGTCGACGAGCCTCTCTAGAGCGTCAAAGGTTTCCTCTCGCTTTCCCAAAGACACCAGCGTGTACTTCGGACTTTCAGGGCAGAATGGAAGGATTATGACGAGCAGTAGCGCAAGAATGCCCGGGAAGCCGAACGCAATTGGCCAGTGCTCTGCGCTGCCAAGAACTTCTGGAAGGCCGAGCAGCAGCGAGAACCAGTCGGAAAAGGCAACGGCCACCTTAAAATCATTTTCAGAGAAGTACGAGCAAGAAACACACCTGGTGAAAAGTGCCGGCGGTTCCGCGATACCTATTCGGAGTAATCTCCATGAGGTACATGGGCACAAGCCCGGACGTTAGACCCATGTTCGCACCGAGAATCACGCGGCCGATGACGAGAAGCTCAGGGGAGCCAGCGTACTTGGAGCAGTACTCCATCAGAGCTGCTACGACATTCACAACGGCGTTAGCTATTAGCCCATTGCGTCGTCCCAGGTGTTCCGCAAGCGGTCTGAAGATTTCAGTCAGTGTTGCGCCAGCAAGAGAACTTACCTGGTTAGCAACGCGCCGACTATCGCACCCACCGCGACGCTCGAGACCGTGAAGGACCAGAAAAGGTTCAGGGAAGTATCGTCTAGTCCTTTACCATTGCGCTGGTAGAACGTCTCATTGATCCACGCGGTTAGGAGTTCCTAAAGGCTTTCGTTGAAGGCTGCTTGGTGCGGCCCACCCATGAACAGCCGAAAATATTTATCATTGGCGTCACTGCGCGTTTTTTGCAGTTGTTATCTTGGAGCAGTCTTGTTGTTCTCTTGGAGCAATACCATTTTCGAAGGGAACCTTGATCACTAACAGAACTCTTTGATCGCTTATTGTGACTAGCTGAAGGAAAGCTTCTCGGTCAAACGATAGCGACGTACCTGTTCCGGATTAACGATGCCTAAATACCACACTGCATCAACGTGACAGTCGCTGCTCACTTACCGTAGCTGTAAAACTGCGTGCTAGCGCCTAAGGTTACAGTGAGGACGGATATGTAGTAAGTAGCAGTAAACATGACAATCCGTGGTTTACCCTAAAATTTTCGGTCTAATTTCTTTGAACTGGGTGCTTCGCGTACAAGAACGCCCAAGGTTCTACGATAACGTCAATGTTCGTACAAGAAGAAGTGTACAACGCGCGAAAGAAACCATTAGAGGGTATTAAACCAGGAAAACCGCATTATCGGAGTGATAAAACACTAATTATTTATTCTGCAATAAACCCGAACCTTCGAGGACGAAGCGCAATGTCCGCTTGACGAACGGGCAGACCCTTATCAGCGGAAGGCCGCCGAAGGAGTGAGCGGGTGGCGGCGGCATGCACCAGAAAGAGCGTCGAGATCCCGCACTTGGCAGGAGCAGGACCAATCGGCTACCGCCGATGGACACTCGCCAAACACGCGCGGTCTAGACGATCGGAAAAAAACCTTCCCGCCGAAAAATGTGCAAACAACTTTCTGGAAGGTTAAAGCTGAATTGTTATTTAGCTCATTCACTGACAGGTACTGCTCGGAAACAAGAGTAAACGGGATTACGACATACAGAGTCAAACGGAAGGGTCACTTTGGGCTTCTACCTGTTTCCTACATATGTCGGGAGGTAATCAAGACGTTGTGCATGTGTAGTACTATTTTTTCACCGTACAGTTCAAGTGAGCCGAGCAGAAGGAGGCCCAAATCCCTGGTACAAGCTGCTTACGCTCAGTGATATAGACTCATTAGTTCCTTTCACACTCGTTTCACACAAAATTTCGCATCCAGATCTCGAAATGATGGTCTCAGGTACGCTCTGCGATGAGCCGGTATCGTAATGGTATAACAAGCCATATGCTTGCTCGTCCTGTCAGAACGTGCGACAAATAGGAGTTGTGTACTTGTCCGATCCCGAAGCCGAGGTCGTGCAGAACTGATGATCCGCTGCCCCATATGAACCAATACCGCCTAGGAACCTCGTATGACAGACACGTTTGGCCATCGGAAAGCTTATCCTACGTAAGATCTTCACTGTGCTGCCAGTAATCATCATGAGTTTATTACGATGCTTATACCGCTCAAATACTGGTCAAAAGGTTAGTCAGTGTTGTCGAGGCTCGGTGGTCTTCTTGCGGTCGTTAGTTGACTGTGGACTGAGTCTCCAGCACAGAGCCGATCTTCGAGACATTGACTTCTGCCGTCTACAAATACGCAACCATGAGTAGAAGTGCCAAGTGTCGAAATCAATCTGGCCTACCTTCTTAGCGTCCTTGAGTGTATTGCGTGATGTTTCGGCGCGAGCGGCAGACAAAGGCTCGCGTTTCTCGCCATGCGCCATCGTCGATGTCTTTCCCAAGTCGCGCTCCTGCGTTTCATCAACGCCCCCGCTACAAAGATAGAGGATGGTTATAATGAGGTTCCAGACATACGCTGCTTTCTTCGTCTCACGCTCCTTCTCCCAGTCATAGGGTGACGTTTCGCTGACGTCGCTCGGCAGGCATTTGCGGAAAACCGTCATGATAAGCTCGTAGTCGGGCGTCTGATCGTACTGCAGCGTGGTGACATGCTAAATCATCGGTCTTAGTTCTCAACAGTCTCGTATCCTCGCTTACATTGACGAACTCGAGGACCGCGCGTGGCTGGTTCTTGCAGAGGCCTTCCGGTTTGACCGTAAGTTTGGACTTCTCGACGTCTTTCGGGTCGCGAATGTTCGTCCAGGGCAGGGAACCGTCCGCCAGTTCCACCTGAACCGGGATCATTGGAGACAAACGGCACTCTTTACGAGTTTCTTACCATCGAGTACAGCCAGCCGACGAGGTCATCCGCTGGTCCGGGTTCCTTCCTCGCGTGAATGGTTGGCGACACGTACCGTACGGTGCCGCGGAATCCGGCGTAGTCCCTAGCGCGACGCACGTTCCCATTAATGTCGCGGTACTGTCGTGCCATGCCTAGAATTTTGCAGACAGCAGATACTCTTCGTGGCATTCGGCTTACCAAAATCGACGATGTAGACCAGGCGAACGTCGGGTCCGCTGCGACCGATGCAACAGTTCGACGGCTTCACGTCGCGGTGCAGATACCCGTTCTCGTGCATGTGACGCAGTCCCGTGACGACTTGCTCCGCAACCCGGTAGACGGTTCCGTGGCTCAGNAAACAGGACCATTCAGCGCTTCCCGCAGGACTCCTCAGAACTTCAAGCAGCAGTCCTCAGGACTTTAAGCATCGCTCCTCAGGACATCAGGCAGCACTGTTCAGGACTTCAAGCAGCAGTGCTCAGCCCTAAGAACAGCCAAGGAACCTTTCTATATGTATGGGTCGATAGGGCACGGTGGTGACTAGTCGAGAAGGCACGAAGCTCCACTTGTAGTTTGGAAGTTCGTGTCGATGTACGAATCCATCGTTGCTGCCGTCTTCCAACGTCCCTGTCGCATTATTCCATCGAGAGGGACACCCTTTGCAGACACTAAAGTAGCCGCTCCACCGTGGAAAGAGTGTAGGGTGATGAGCGGTGGTAACGCTAGGAGAGATATGATACGACGCAACTCGGAACTAGCAGCGTCATAAGACATATGGGCCGTTGCATTGCGTATGTATATGGTATTACGTAGATGTGTATTGCGGTGCGGTTAATATATAATTACGAAAGCTTTGTTTGGGTCCCGGTTGTTTGGGTCCCCTTGTTTGGGTCCCGTTTGTTTGGGTTCCCAGAAAAAATTATAGTGTGGGACTATCGTCTTCTGGCGGCGAAGTGTTCGGAACGCTTTAGCGGGATGCCCTTAATAAAAAATGAAAATGGTTTGATGAATGCATCTCAATGCGCTGCATGCTTGCATATCGCACCTGCTGGTCACCCATGGTCCGCGCCCTATCGACCCATACTATATTCCTTTTTCTATCCACTTTATTTGCTGGTAGTCGAAATAAACTTTTCATCGTAGTTTACGCAGATGAAATGCTTCCAAACAGGACCATTCAGCGCTTCCCGCAGGACTCCTCAGAACTTCAAGCAGCAGTCCTCAGGACTTTAAGCATCGCTCCTCAGGACATCAGGCAGCACTGTTCAGGACTTCAAGCAGCAGTGCTCAGCCCTAAGACATCGAGGCTAGTCNCGAGGACGAAGCGCAATGTCCGCTTGACGAACGGGCAGACCCTTATCAGCGGAAGGCCGCCGAAGGAGTGAGCGGGTGGCGGCGGCATGCACCAGAAAGAGCGTCGAGATCCCGCACTTGGCAGGAGCAGGACCAATCGGCTACCGCCGATGGACACTCGCCAAACACGCGCGGTCTAGACGATCGGAAAAAAACCTTCCCGCCGAAAAATGTGCAAACAACTTTCTGGAAGGTTAAAGCTGAATTGTTATTTAGCTCATTCACTGACAGGTACTGCTCGGAAACAAGAGTAAACGGGATTACGACATACAGAGTCAAACGGAAGGGTCACTTTGGGCTTCTACCTGTTTCCTACATATGTCGGGAGGTAATCAAGACGTTGTGCATGTGTAGTACTATTTTTTCACCGTACAGTTCAAGTGAGCCGAGCAGAAGGAGGCCCAAATCCCTGGTACAAGCTGCTTACGCTCAGTGATATAGACTCATTAGTTCCTTTCACACTCGTTTCACACAAAATTTCGCATCCAGATCTCGAAATGATGGTCTCAGGTACGCTCTGCGATGAGCCGGTATCGTAATGGTATAACAAGCCATATGCTTGCTCGTCCTGTCAGAACGTGCGACAAATAGGAGTTGTGTACTTGTCCGATCCCGAAGCCGAGGTCGTGCAGAACTGATGATCCGCTGCCCCATATGAACCAATACCGCCTAGGAACCTCGTATGACAGACACGTTTGGCCATCGGAAAGCTTATCCTACGTAAGATCTTCACTGTGCTGCCAGTAATCATCATGAGTTTATTACGATGCTTATACCGCTCAAATACTGGTCAAAAGGTTAGTCAGTGTTGTCGAGGCTCGGTGGTCTTCTTGCGGTCGTTAGTTGACTGTGGACTGAGTCTCCAGCACAGAGCCGATCTTCGAGACATTGACTTCTGCCGTCTACAAATACGCAACCATGAGTAGAAGTGCCAAGTGTCGAAATCAATCTGGCCTACCTTCTTAGCGTCCTTGAGTGTATTGCGTGATGTTTCGGCGCGAGCGGCAGACAAAGGCTCGCGTTTCTCGCCATGCGCCATCGTCGATGTCTTTCCCAAGTCGCGCTCCTGCGTTTCATCAACGCCCCCGCTACAAAGATAGAGGATGGTTATAATGAGGTTCCAGACATACGCTGCTTTCTTCGTCTCACGCTCCTTCTCCCAGTCATAGGGTGACGTTTCGCTGACGTCGCTCGGCAGGCATTTGCGGAAAACCGTCATGATAAGCTCGTAGTCGGGCGTCTGATCGTACTGCAGCGTGGTGACATGCTAAATCATCGGTCCTAGTTCCCAACAGTCTCGTATCCCCGCTTACATTGACGAACTCCAGGACCGCGCGTGGCTGGTTCTTGCAGAGGCCTTCCGGTTTGACCGTCAGTTTAGACTTTTCGACGTCTTTCGGGTCGCGGATGTTCGTCCAGGGCAGGGAACCGTCCGCCAGTTCCACCTGAACCGTGCTCATTGGAGACAAACGTCATTCTTTCCGAGTATCTTACTTACCATCGAGTACAGCCAGCCGACGAGGTCATCCGCTGGTCCGGGTTCCTTCCTCGCGTGAATGGTCGGCGAGACGTACCGTACGGTGCCGCGGAATCCGGCGTAGTCCCTAGCGCGACGCACGTTCCCATTAATGTCGCGGTATTGACGTGCCATGCCTAGAATTTGACAGACAACAGATACTCTTCGTGGCATTCGGCTTACCAAAATCGACGATGTAGACCAGGCGAACGTCGGGTCCGCTGCGACCGATGCAACAGTTCGACGGCTTCACGTCGCGGTGCAGATACCCGTTCTCGTGCATGTGACGCAGTCCCGTGACGACTTGCTCCGCAACCCGGTAGACGGTTCCGTGGCTCAGACGACGACCCTTCTCGCGGCGGCGTAGCTCCGACAGGTTCTTACCGAGCATTTGCATCACGATGAACGGACAGTCGCGGACTTTCCCTGAGCTGAGAATGGTCGGAATATGGCTCTAGAAAGTTTGCCGTATAAGGATAGGGAGCCTATGAACGAAGGTTACCCTTCCACGCAGCAGGACGAGGACCATCTGCTCGAGCTTCATGCGCCTTGGATCCGTCCGACTGGGCTCGATTTTGATCGCCACCAGGTCGTCTTTAGTTCGGTCGGTCGCTCTAAAATGCGGCCTTGAATAGATGCAGGCCAACTGACTCACCGAAATATCTGCCCGAATCCTCCGCCACCGATCATCGCCTCCACCGCGTATCGATTACGCAACAGCTCACCAGTTTGAAGCAGTGGCGGAAGGCCCTTCATGCCCTTGTCATCCTCTGAAGTAGAAGATGCGACAAGCAGAATAATGGTGCCTTACTATGCTTCTTGCCGGAGACCTTCATTTTAGGATCCTCGGGTGGGACATCCGGCATGGCGGTAGAGACGCGGCGGCGCTAGCGCGATAGAACTGAAAATGGTACTAAACGAGAATAGGCGAGGCGCTTCACCAGCTCAAAAAGAGCCAGGTAAGAGTGATTAGCATACCACACAATACCGTCAGCAGAATCCCTAAGCCGAGCGCTAGGCGTCTTTTGACGTTGTTGGTAGCACACAACATTGCTTATCAAAAGATAGACAACACTGACAGCTTTAGATGGTTTCGACTGAATAACTACTGTCGATCGCTTAAGCAGAAGCTTCGACTCAGGTGGAACTTTTCTTTTATTTACCAAGCTATTGAATGCGGTGTCTAGTGACAGCACCTTGTAGCTAAAAGCAGACCAGTGAAATGACGTGAATTACACGAATGAAGTGGGCAGTCGTGAAGTTCTACAAGAGCGAGCGTGATTCTGAAGGAGCCTAGCCACCCCGAAGGTCGGATACCCCAGCTGGGCGGTGGGCAGCAATGGTGAATGGAGCTTATGCCAAACAATTTTGTATCGCATAAAAGTTCGCACACTTTGGTTTACAATTTCGAAAGCGAGTATTCCAAAGCAACGCTGGCTACGGCCAATGACCGTTCAGGGTAGAAAAACAAGAAGAGTTAAGCGAAAAGAATAATACGAGTCGAGATCGAAGAAGCATTATGACCCGGTAACCAGTGACATTCTGAGTGGTATCGAAAGGGCTGGGATCAAGGTAGTGCAGTACAACGCAAAAGAGGCTACGACGAGGGCTGCTTGAAGAATGCGAACACCTAAAAACAGATATTGTTAGGGCTACTCCTGCTCAGCAGTACCTCCTCGTCGACGGTGGCAATCGCGACGAAGCTACTGCACTTCTCCTCGAGGAACTTCCGAAGCAGGTTCTTGTCTTTCTTGAAGAATGTTGCGAGCGCTGGATTTGTTCGGCCGAGGCGTGCCCCGAGGACTCGGAGCTAAATTCTGCTCTTTAAGAACTCCGAGCATGGAACGAATAAGCGACTAATGCGCGGTTTTTTCTTTTTTGCTTACATTTAGACTGCTGAGTTTCACCTCGCGCATCTTCTGTTCCACAAGGCTCTTGATGTAGTCGTCGGTTATCTAAATGCTTACACGTGCGTTGTGGTTTAGGGCAATCCAGCAAACCTCTGGTTCCGGCTCAGCTGGTTCTGGCTCCGCCTCGTCAGACTCCAGCGGGAACACCTCGTCGTCATCTGCGAAACGCACACGGCGCCTCGTGTCCCGGGTCAACGAAGAAGACCCAGCCCGATGGTGAGGATCTGGAGGAACCTGAATACTATGGTTGGCCGGATTTTCCTATCCTTGCGTCCGTAATACCTCCGCTGCGGCAATGTTCTCTTGACCACGACGCGCCGAGGTTGCCGCTGGAACACCGACTGGTGTGTTAGTGCAAGCGACCACCTAAATTTAAGGATTCAAAACGTGATAACTTTGGATCCACTCACTGTACGAGACGGACCCGGCTGTGCAACTGAAGTTCGGTGAGTAGATGTTCTGGCCGCCCGTGTAGCAGCCGAGTTACCAGGAACTGCCGCTGAGGGCCAATGCCGCGACGGCGGACCACCGGCTCTCCTCGGCGGACCTCTGTTGTTCATTTGTAGAGGGCGTCGCTCGCTCTCGATCCTACGCCTCGCCACCATTTCCAGATACTGCTTTTTAGCCTCGCGCTTGCTAAGAAACCACATGAACGAGGATGCAACATGGTGACTAACTGACTTGCGCTCACGTTCGATGACTGCCGCAGCGTTCTTCTCGATTATCACTCGGTTCTCGTCCGTCGGGACGGCTTTCCACACTGGCTTCTTTTCGCCGAACCAGTCAATGGTAGCGAGCCGAAAGTGGCGCCTCATGACGGGCTGGTTCATCAGGCGGTCTATCGTCAGCGTGTTGAGTGCCTCATACAGCTTCCGAGCATCCAGACGGTAGTCGGTACTAAGAAGCAAAGTTTAAAGTTAGTTGTCTACAACAGTGTGCACTTACCGGAGGGTGGTCAGAATGTCGGGCCCTGGCAGACCCAGGCCGTTCTTCACTAGCAGCTCGTACGTAGCGCGGCGGAAGTTCTCCACCGCAGCTTGTAGCACTTCTGGCAACTCGGCGAATTTTGCCTCATCCAGCGATGCACCATCCAAGGGTTCCCGCGGGAGCTCGAATGGGTAATCAACGTCCACCATCTTAGCAGAAGCTCAAGTACGCGAAGTTTCGATATCTAAAAGGAACGCCTATCCGGAACGTCGAAACAGTCTGCAAGGAATGTCTTTGACAGACCAAGCAAGATAAAAGTATGCCTGCGAATTAGCAGCGGAAGAAGGGAAAAATCGAGAGGAGATCATGCGGCTGTCGGTTCATTCTGAACGGATTAGTGCGCGCGCAGCCTCCGTAAGAGTGACGAAACATTTTGCGGAGGCCGATTTCTAACAAATATTATCAGACAAAAAAGAATGTACTATGAACTAGAATTATGGTACTGTGAACTGTGCGTAGTCATTCGAAAATTTCGGGACAACAACGCGAGCTGGCAAGGGCACGAGCAGCCACTTTTCTGGACAGACGGAATGAAAGGGTCAACAAGCGCATCGGTTCACTGGAACGGACTCTCAAAGGACATGCGCACGCGATAAGTCTTTCTCCCACACCCCACAGAGCGCATAAAATGGACGCGGCCAGCAATCACTGACCCCGTGTGATGCGGAGGGCAGCTCTAACAGGTCGCCCGGCTGGCTGGCCGGTATCAGCTTTCCAGATGTTCACAATAATATTAAGGAAAGGTCAACAAATTTGCGGGATTTATTCATCGACAATTTCATCTAATCCATAGACCGAATGCCTTGTAGGCACCGAACAACAGTCAAATTTTCGACGCGAGACGCTGCTGTGGCACACTTTCTTTGTCCTGTCCGACTAGCTGCACCGCATTCCATAGGCTCTCAAGCGATTCACTGATCGTCGTCTCGTTCTAAAACATGCCCTTTGAGCTACAAGCGGAAAAAATGAGCCGAAAGACGCGTAATCATTCGGCTGCCTCTGCTGAACCAATTTGTAGACCGACCGTTATGAAATGACCGTCGTCTGTGAGCGACAGATCCTTGTCCTTTGACGTTAGCTGTTCAAAGAGCTTAATACTGTTCTGATACGGTACCAGCTGAAAAGGGTTAAGTATTGGAGAAATGCATAGCTTGGGGCATACCGGATCCTTGCGCCCGTGGACGATTCGCACTGGACATTCAATGGGCACGCGATTGCTTACCCGACAAACGCAGTTCTGAAACGTGTAAATCATTTGTTCTCTTAAAAAAGGAACAAGTTAAAAGGTACTATTCGGTACCATACATGGGCCGTACCTCGACAAAGTCCATTAAGCACGGAAGGTTGACATTGATCTTCAAGCTAGTGTCGGTGCATGGATGCTGGAGCACTTGGCCGCTCTTCAGTGCTTCAACAGAACCAGGGACCGCTCGCTCCATGTAGTCCAAGGTGAGCCATACACCAGGCGAAAACATCAACAATCCTGCGACATGCGCTACTGGGGTCTTTTGTGCGTCCAGAATGGCCCGGAGAACGGCCTGGCAAGCGGCCGAGTTGCTGACGACGATCGTTCCGTCCATGCCGAGGCGGTGGGTCCTGTGAAGCTCCGACAGAATGTCCCTCCGCCAATCGTTCACGTTCCAGATTCGGTCAGGACGGCCATAGTCGGTATAGGAAATGCTAAAAACCCAATGTAGGTATTAGAGCTACCAGTCTGCAAATCGTTCATCCTTAAAGCACCCACCAGTGGCACGGGATGCGCTTGAGTGAGGCCCACGCTTCAATCTTTCGAGACACGCCATTCCGTCGCGTTGCACCTAAGCCGTGGCAGAACAACAACCGATAGCCGGACATTCGAGGGCCGGCTAACCGCCACGTAGCCTCCTGCGGAAGAGGGGAAAGTGCGGTCTCTGTCTGCTGTGGAAATGCGCGAAACCACGGACGAACTCCTCCGCCGCCCTTAACCCAGATTTCGAGAACAAGCGAACGCATCCTGGAAATGCATTCACGGGTGAAATTGCCCCTCGAAGAGCATCAACCATGCGAAAGCCTGCACGGCGCTCATGTACCGCAGTTTGATCTAAACCGAACAAACTTTCTTTGGCAGGATAGTTGAAAAATGCTGGAAATGCAGGCGTCCCCTTGAAACATACGCCTGTTTTCAGTACCATTCTACCTAGACAACTGTAGTGCAGCCAAGACGGTGTGACAATGGTATACCGCGGCTATTGCGTTGACCCCCACACTTTTCCTGCGTTTAACATGTTTTTAAGCTGATGCTACCTAACCTCTCAACGTATGCCGAATGGATGGAAAACGTCAAAGGCTTTACAACTACCTGGTCGTTGAGTGGAAGTCACCTGCTTACGCCTTTACCTCTAGCTATTCGTGGTGCACAACGGTATTGCAACTGTACTGCGGTAATTTAGTGCAGCTTCTGCTTGAGATCAGAGAGGCAACCGTGAAACTAACCAGTAGGAGGTACTGGATGCGGGGAGCTGATTCAAACGACGATTGCACTGTACGCTACTCGTGGACATACGGGAATCACAAGGATAGAAGTTCTTTGGAATATTGACAAGGGCACAATTACAGCAAGCATCGATTTAGAATAGGAGCATGGTAATGGCATATTACACAGACTGAGGTATGACTTAATATGATTCTGGACAAATCAGGTAGCAGTGAAGCGGTGAAGGGAACTGAGGTAGTCTCTAAGGGTGGCCACGAGGGTGAAGGCAGGAGGCAGCGTATCCAAAGAACGCAGCGATGTCGGCGGACAGCTGAAACTCCTGCACGAGTGTTTTGCGGTCTAAAACCAAGTTATGATCTTTATCAGCATGGCTACTTTACCGAAGTCATTCGTCGCGAGAATTGGCGTCCAGGCGACAGATAGCTGAGCCTCGCTCTGCTCAAAGACTGCGGACTGCAACTTGGCGAGTAAGCTACGAGGGAGCGAGGTCGCGAGGTCGCTCATCGCTTCCTTCAGGCTCATGTGGCAGATGCGGCCCATCTTTGTGGAGATCTGAATCCAGGAATGTCATCGAGGACATCCAGATTTGGAAAACCTCTATCAAGTGGAAGAGGATGAAGCCGGCGTCCGGAACGTAGTCGTTGACCGCGCGTAGTGCAACTGCCAGGAAGGCGACCGCCGGCCGGCACACGAGGAAGGCAGCGAAATTCTCGACAGCCCACGGATCTGTGAAAGCTAAACAGTTAGTTGAGACTCTCGATACAGTGCAGGTGCTCGACATGTGTCGATATTCAAGTATACACACTGGTGAGATCCTCGATGAGGTCGAAGACCTCCTTGTCCGTCCACCTCAGCTCGTCCGGGAGCGAGTGCCTCGCCTCGATCAGCTGCTCACATACGAGCGGCATCATGCCGAACGTGTCGTAGATCTGCTCGAAGCGCGTCACTTTAGGGTCGTTCACGCCGGGGATCCTCACGACTTCTAAACCGGCAGTTGCGAAGACGAATGCATTGCTGAGGCATACCGTTGCCATGAGCGTCGTGCATGACGGGTGCGTAGAGCAGCATCAGAAGCAGGTGCCGCTGATCGGGCGAGCACAGAAGACGCATGGCAGCGGACGCGGTGAACGCCTTCGATTTGCCGAGACCGCCGTTCTCGTACGTGAAGAAGAAGTGGACCATTCGGCGCACACGGAGCTCTTCCTCGGTGTCCCGGTCCTCGTCGTCATCAGACGCAAGGCGGTTCAAGACTGCCGCAACGTCCGTTACCAGCTGCACGTTGACGAAGCGCTGCAGGAATGAGAAGCAATGCTTCTCGGACCAGCCATGACAGAACTAAAGAGTCGTTTAGTGATTCCATTTGATAACGGCAGGTACCTTCGCGATGAAAAGACCATCATCTTCGTCGTGTGTATGGCCGCGCATCTTCGCGTAGAGACGCACTGCGAGCTCGATGCGTGCCTTGTGGTCATGACCGACTCTGTTCTGACGAAGCAGCGCGGCTAAAATCCTTCAGACGTAATGGACGGAACAGACGGCATTACCGAAGTCAGCGAAGAAGGACGCAGATTCGGCAGCTAGCGGGACCCACCAAGCGGGCAAAGTGGTCCGCACCTGCAGTCGAGTGAACGAACTGCCTCACAAGTTTGTACATGCGTCCCGACGTCCTGCCGAGCTGCACGAGTTCTTTCACTAAAATCATGCTCGATAAACCTTCATGACGGATAAAGTAAAGGTACCTCCAGAGCACAGGAAAAGCTGCCACAGCACGGCATCTGGCATATCAGCGAGGCCGACACTCGAGTGTCCAAGATGAGATGTTGGCGCAAGCGTAGTTTCTGAATTTTCCCGGGCTATGCGTTGTAGGATTTCAGTATCTTACTGCCAGAAGAGGTTGGTTGATGCTCGCGAGAGAGTGTCACTTGAATGCCGAACTTGTTGCATAGAGTGGCTAGCCCACTAACGAAGGATGCCGACCGTCGCAAGACTGCCTTGATCTTGCTTCCAAACTAAGCACTCTTTTAGCAAATTACAATCGCTTATACTATTACCTTTCCTATCACGCTGGGCTGCGAGCTTTTCCGCGGACTGTGTGCTTTCGGCCGACCCATTAGCTGCTAGTCGGACAACGACAGCCACCGCACAAACCTAAATCCTGGAAATATGTGACGCAAAGCGTGTAACAACACTAAAAACACTAAAAAGAACAAAAATTATGCTATTCTCTACCAAACGAGCGGAACAATGTGTTTCCAGCTGGACGATGTAAAGCGACGGGACACAATGTCCGCGAAAGCAACGCAAAGCGATCGCCTAGTAGCGGTCGAACGGCCGACAGGCAGCAACGCAAAACAAAGGGCAGCGGTTACCCTGATTGCCGCCGAGATATTTACGTTGGATAACCGCGTTCAAAGAAATTCTACCTTTTAGGACATTATAAGTGCTGACAAGACCTACCAACTTAATGCAAAAACCGCATGACTTCTAAGGCTCACGATCGTGCTTTGGTGCTTTACGATTAGAGCAAGCTCCCTGGAAGTTTGAAGCCACCTCGGAAATTGCTTTTATTGTGTGGACATCTACAGAAACAAACAGAGCGAGAGACACGACATAGTTCTAGCATGAGCGTGCGTACTAACGGATGACGTGCCGCTTGGACTCTGTGCTTTCAAAGCGATCCTTGCTGCGATAGACGTTGAGAAGAAGCACGGGATAGGGCAGCGTAGCGATGAGCAGAAGGATGGCGACGCCGACAACGCTCAGGAGGCGTCCACTAATAAAGATGTCGTCGTCGGAATATTGCTGCTGGTACTGGTCGGCCGGAAGGACGTAGATGTGGTACGCGAAGGACACGGCGAAGACGATAAGTGCGAGGAACTAAAGCCATACCTGCACATGGAAAGGACTAACATGTGGATCTCACCTCTAGCGCAGCGTTCGCCATGTAGAAGGTTGAACTGCGGACGCAGTTGATGTTCGTTACTTCGGTCACTGACGTGATGAACATGATGGTCCAAAAAGCGAGTGATAGGCAGAGTCTGACTAAATTCCCTCCAAAATGATAAAAGGGTATAGCCTTAGGGCCCAAAACGTCAGTTTTCTATTCAATCCCTTTAAATCCCCTCCAAAATGATAAAAGGATATAACCAAACGACAGATTTTACCTTCAAAGTTATGATCTTCGTCGTTCACT
The DNA here is from genome assembly GCA_020875895.1 of Aphelenchus avenae. Lineage (NCBI taxonomy): Eukaryota > Metazoa > Nematoda > Chromadorea > Rhabditida > Aphelenchidae > Aphelenchus > Aphelenchus avenae. Next base: position 1,011,737 of record JNEY01000005.1, read on the forward strand.
TCTTGTGCTTCGGAGGAGGGCCGGGACTCCTCCCAAAAGACGGTCACACCAATCACGGCGGTCAGGGCCCAGGAGCGAATCAGCATCCATATCCAGGCGTAGACCACAATCCAGAACTGAAATCAGTGCGTTACTGACAAGAAATGAATCTGAAAACTTACAAAGGCCGTACAACACCCATACTGATCCGGCGGGACAGAACGCTTTTGTTGCCGGACGACCTTGCTGACGCGTTTTGAAGTCGACGTGCGACTGCCACGAGAGGAGATACTCCTCGCAGACGACATGATGAAGACTGTGATGATACAAACCAATGACCAATGCTCGCTCTTGTTGACCTACCTATGCAAATTTAATGCTAGCCACAAGACTTGCGAGTCCATACTGACGTCGATTTGGGCTAAACGGGCAGCAACAAACCTATCGCAGATGTACTAAGATTTTGTAAGCCTACGAATCCTCCCTTGAGGATTCCCTATTCCCCTACCCTAAAACTGAGTTTATCCGTCTGTGCGGTCATGTACAACTTGTCTTTGTGTACGCAGATGTACTAAGGTTTTGTCTTCTTCTTCATCTTAAGGTTTTTGTCCGATGCTCTTCAATGCTTCGTGGCACCGCTTCCAGCTCCCAGCAGGACTACTCAAAACTTCAAGCAGCACGCCTCCAAGCCTCAAGCAGTGCTACGCAGAGCTTCCTGGGTTCATGACCACCGCACTGCAGGGCATAATCTGCACGGAAACACACCTCAAGCAAATAATCAAAGCAGATGCCGCACCGCAGGGCTCGATCTGCACGGAACATGCCCTTAAGCACCAACAACCAAAGCAATGCTCAAGCAAGACGACTCTACCTCAACTCTGAGCTTGAAGGAAGACGACTCTATTTCAAATCAAAGCTTGAATCACGACGTCTCAGTTCTTAACTCGAAGCTTGAAGTATTGCGGCGCAGAACTCAAAACTTGAAGCAAGACCATTTAGTTCAGAACTCAGCGCAGGCCGCCGAAGGCGGCACGTCTTCTGTCAATTTTGTTATTATTGTTACTTTAGTTACTTCGAACGATCGCTTCAACATCGCGAGAAACTTTAAGAAAGGATAATCGCTGATTTCAGTAACCTCAAGTGACATGCGTCCTGAGACGAATGTATGGAACATGGCCAATATTTACCCGCTAAATTTCTCGATATTGTAGGAGAGGTTTTGAAAGCAAACGTTCCGAGGGCTTGCGCCCGTCGTTCACGCAAACAAATTAGGTCACTGAAGTGCACGGAGGCCCACTTCGCTATATCATGCCTTCAGTTTCTGTTTAGAACGAAATTCATTTACTTTTTGGACAATAACAATTTGGCTTGATGAGAACAGCTATTATGATAGTCACAACAATAGCCCTCCCATTATTGTCAATTCACTGGGTTCTTTTCAGGTTTCTCTAAGTTGCTAGTGCTGAACTCGAACTGCGCCATCCTTTGCTTAAGAGTCGTTGACCACCTTCACTTGCTTCACCATGCCTTCAATCGGCATGTTGTTGCTGCGCAAAAGCCCTCCACCTGGACCGTCGTTGATTGCTGCCTCCGCGACTCTGACGAGACAAATGCCAGCGATAAAGCGCGGAGCGAAACATTCCAAGAAGATCGGATTTGAGGAACTTCAGAATCATACCGCCATTGTCGCCCAAGTCTGGTACGAATTTGCAGTATTGTCTAAGGCTCATGAGTGATCCTCGATTTTCTAGGAGCCGAGACTCTAAAGTGCTTCGATGTCCCGTGTGCAGCGCAGACGTGAAGGCTGTTACTCTCCGCAAGGCCCGCCAACATTTGATTAACCATCTCGGCGACGAGGCCTTGTTCCCATACCACTGTCCATGCAACGGATGCGACGAAGCTTCGTTGAACTCAGCGAACATCATCAGACACGTGAAAACCACCCATAAGCTAAACTGGACGGACGAACTGGTACGCTTCCGCTGTTTTATCGCATGTAATGCGCCTCTTCGTGTAGGCGGTCTCTAGTGTCCACGCGGAGAACAAAGCTCGCTTGGACGCGCTTCTCGATGGCATCCGCGGAGATAGCACGTTGCGGCGCCAGCTTTCGCCGCCTGGACCGTCATCGGCCGCTGCCTCCGCGACTCTGGCGTTTGCTGAACACCCCTCCACCTCTAGGGACGCATCGGCTACTTCCAGTAGGCACAAGTCGGACAGCGATGGTCCTACGCCACCGAAAGTGCGACGACAGACGGCAGACGCCGCCTCAGCTGGTGCCACGGGTACTAGTCGAGCTTTGCCCAAAACCGCGCCGTTCGTAGACCTGACGAACCAGCAGAGCGCTCCATGCGCCTCTAGTTCGTAAGTTTTTAACGCCAGTTATGCACTAAATCCATTTATTCAGACGTCCTAAACGTGCTGGGACTAAGCCGTTGCCCCTAGATGCGCTCGACTCCGCTTCAGGGGAAGAGAACGATTCTTCCAGTGAGTTCGGGCCGGACGCCGATCTCGACAGCGAAGTTGACGCCGACGTCGGCGAACTCTCAGATCTCGACGATAAAGACCTGGATGGTGACCTCGTGTTTGCCGCTAGCAGGTAAAGGAATCACCAGTCTAGTCGCCAACAACCGAAATTTTACTAGCGAAACACCAACGCACTACGACGGGACTCAGACCGGCTCCGCGCACGTTACCATCTTCAACGTTAAGCCTCTGTCAGTTCCGTGCTGTGAGAAACTTCCTGAGCTCAAGCTGTTCCATGAACTAGACCAAGACGAACTGAAGAAGTTCAAGAAATCAGACGAGATCGATTCGAAGTGTTCGTTCTGCGGGTCTGAGCCTAAGAGGAATCAATCTGGCGCCTCTGTCCTCTCTGTGCATTTCCACAGAGCAAAGTAAACTTCGCGCCTAAAAGCTTTAACTAGATGTGATCCCTTTAGTGAGCTCTTCGAATGTACATGGCCCGGGTGCACGGCAGGATATAGCTTACTTAATAACCTCGAGGATCACTATGCGTTCGCCCACGACCTCTCGTTAGCCCAGGAGCGTAAGTCTGAACCATTAACTGAACCATGAAGTCCTGACGTGTAGGAATGAAATGCAAACGGTGCAACTTTGTGGCAGCTTCGCGAAGTGGTGTGACGTCTCACAACGACGCTCCTCACCCAGCAACAGGTAATGGCGCTTTCAGCGTCAAAGAGTATACCCGGAAACATGGTACTGTCAACACTTTCAACCCAAAAACATGAGATTTGAAGTCCGAGTGCGTTGTCAGATAACGATAATGTATTTAGAAGCCGACGCTCTCAATACGTACAGCCTTAATTCTCGTGGTGAGCTGGTTAAGTGGGAAGACCCACAGTGGTGCGACGAGTGCGGACTTTACGTCGCGGAGTTCAACTGGACGAACCACAAGCAGCGTCACGAAGCGGCACGACGAACGTTCGACCCAACGCTGCCGGGTATGCGATTAAGGAGCAACGACATGAAAGCGTCGATGATTGTTTAGTGCAAGGAATCCAAATCCATGGACTCCGCGCTGACAGCAAGTGCCCTTTCGACGGATGTGACGCTCTTTATCGAGACTTCATTGGATGGTACTTGCACTGCATCATAGTGCACAGTGATGCTCTGGCGCCATTTGGTGGATCCACTTCCCGGTATCTCGACTGGAAGGCAAAAGAGCGCATTCCGCTCTTCCGCTGCACAACCTGCTACGCGCAAATTCCAGTTGGACAGGTGCAACGCCACCGCGAGAATTGTTCTGCGTGGGCGCTGCCGGAGACAGTAGGCGCACGTAAGAGTCAACTGCATTGCGAAGGTCCGAGCAACGTAGGGTTCAGTAATGCTCCAACGCGCAGCAGCCTACAAGGAAATCCCTGGCCTGCTAAAACTCGAGTACGGCCTCCGCGTCATCAAAGAGCGTCAGCTCATGGGCGTCTTCCAAAAGGCGGTCGCTTCTGCAACAGAAGGAGATTCGATTGAGAAGATGCTCTGTGCAATTCGACAGGATCCGTTTATGCGCAGGTAGTCCATCAGAAATATCCGAGATGTATGCAATCTTCATTTAAGATTCGCCGAACGGAACCGGAGCGCAGCACCGAAGAACGTGCTCTATGTAGTCGCAAAGATGCGCAATGGCATTGTCCCGAGCTTCGACGATTTTGTGATGAATCGAACTTTATACGTGGGTCAAACGAATGATGTCACCAAACGACTTGGAAGCCACGTCAAATTTTCGGTAAATTTTTGATTTTTTTATAGACGGTCCAACTTCTCCTACGTACGTGACGTTTGCTATTAACAAGCTCACTTTCAGATGTCGCATTGGGCAACCATGGGTCTCACGATTGAGGACGGCGAAGAGCTGTACCTCATCCGGATGTCCATCCAGCTTGACCAAAAAGTCTTCGCTATGTCGTTCAACAAATCCGACCGGCGGCGTTTGGAACAGCTCGTGATCGATGCTCTGGGTAGGAACAAGTTCATTCCACAAGTGTTGCCTGCTTTCTAGGAATGGGCACTTTATACAACACAGAGCGAGGCTTATCCTCTGCTACCTTGCTAAACGATTCCACGTATCGCAACCATCTCGCGCCACGCATGAACCAAGTGTGCCTCGTCCTCTTTCAGAGCACTCATACGCAGCTTACCAAGAACGGTACGACACCCGACAATCAGAACGTGTGGAAGCTGCCGGTTACGAGAAGGGAGCTGGGTTAGTGCTGTGGTTTCTCAATCACTTTTATACAAGTAAAATTCAGAGAAAATGGTAAGGAAGGCATCAGACGATATTTTCGAATCAGGCGTGGACTCCGCGGATGACCCCCTTGTCGAAGTAATGCATAAGTGTTCTCTGCTTGGCACCTCAGCTCTCTATCCAAACATACTCTTTTAGAACTCCCAAGCAACCATGCGAGTGGACCAAGCCTGTTCTCCTATTCCAGCTCCTCGCATCTTCAGCCCGGAAGTGTACGAAGGTTTCGCACAATTGCAGGCTACGCGAGGATACACTGATGAGGTATACGGAAACGCTCGATATGATAATCAGTTGCATTTAAGCAAATGCTAGAACGGTTCCGCGCTTGGAGAGCTAGAAATGACACTCTTCGTCATACGGAGTACCCGGAAGCGAACGAATTGCGGACGCCTGCAGGTGAAATCGATCAGTCCGAGCTTTGGCAGCTCTCACCCGGCTCACCGGATCTCTTCCTCGACTCCGCAGAGTTTGGAGACGTCAAGGAGAGCCCACCCGCCGGCACGGACCACTTCGACTTTGACGAGTATGCGAGAGATAGCGTCTTCCGTTGTCGCCAACAACATGTTTTTCAGCGTCCAGACCACGAGTAATGGACTAGACTGCCACGCTCTTGAACAGCACCGCGCTTCGATTGTTTGCGCTACTACGTCAAAGCATGCGAAGTGCCAGGATTTGGAGGAACCGCCAACACCGGCAGACGAAATCATGCAGTCCAAGCTCCTACGTCGGCGCTCGACCACTGTTACGCACTCCTTTACCAGTCCCAAGGGCTCCGAAGTCTCCGCGCCCACGACTGTGCCGAACACAGATGCTTCTGGCGCCGTTCCTTTGCTGGTTATCGGAAACCGCACGATGCGCATCCCCAGCTATGGAAACAGGAGCACACAATACGTCGATCTCGACAGGGATCCAGTGGTGCTCACACAAGGTCCCCCTTCGGAGGCGTCAGACGCTGAGGCTCCGCGAGAAATTCTGGATGACTCTTCTGAGTCGTCGCTCGACGAGCCTTCCCCAACGGACTCTGGCGTCGACCTCCACTTCGACTTTGAGAAGTACGTGGTTGGTGGCAAACAAAACTTTTAACTTAACGCTTTAGCGTGCCCGATACGGGCCGCAGGCCGGTAAAAACCAACGCAGAAGACTGCATAGAGGAGCCCTTACCGAAGGACTCTGCGCAAAATGCCGGAGCGGCCGTGCCGTCGGCAGAAGTGGATGACGAGGAAGCTGACGCGGACTCGAAGGACGAATGCGCGCACAAGAACTGCCACCGTCCGCAGTACGACGGTATCAATTGGGTCCAGGTAGGCATCGAGCATCTACGTCGGACAATTGTTCACTCATGGGTATCGAGCTATACTGTACTCCTTTAGTGCGACGATTGCGATAAGTGGTACCACTCTCTGTGCATCGTGGGCGAGGAGATGGAGATCGAGGCGGCCGTATTCCACTGTGGGTGCGCCAAGAACGGCAAGCAGAAGTTGGGGCGAGCGCAACGCTCAAAGAAGCAGTAGACCGTCTGAAGACGCAGTCGACGATGCCCGAGGCTGGTCCATTCGGGTAGTTTACCTCTGCTCTTCTGCGTACCACTTCTCATATCGCCTCCGCGGATTTCGCGTGTTCAGCTTTAAAGCACGCCTTTCCTAATTTAATTCCTCGTCGGAATCTGCCCTCCAAGTTAGGCACCCGTCTTTGTCTGTAAACTATTGTCTCTTCTGTTCGTCCGTTATCACGCTATCGTCCCTCCTATCTATATGCCCAAACGTACTGTAAATCTTCCCATTTCCGCTTGTCTCAGTCCCTCCGATTCGCTGCTTTTGCCAAATATATCTTGCGTATTGTAACCAGTAAGACTATTCTGTAAAGTGCAAGATGCATCTTCGGTTGTAACTTACGTGCCGGTACAGTACATACGCGTAGTAAATGGTCGAATCACAGCTGGAGATTAGCGATGGATTTTAAGTGTACTGTGCGTAATCTACGCACGCATTCGCTTAACTGCTACGTGCTTCCCTTGCATACCATGGAGTAGTACGTACCAGCTTGACTCCATCCGAGGATCATTTTTTGTCGGCATCGACCACCGTTTCTGGCATTCGATGGAAAACCCGTTCTGCTCGAGTTTCTAACACCTCCATCGATATGACTCCTTCTGTGGAACAGAAGCAGTAGTTTCCTCCACCTACTGTTTCACCAACACCAGGCGTCGGCAAAATACCCTAAAACACCATGTCACGACCATACCGTCGTCCAAATTTGCCCTATAGTGCCCCCGCCCCCCCCCCCGCGGAAAGACGTGAAGGCGACACTTGGACATTCTTTCGCTTGAAGCGTGTGATTATTGCACGAAACTTTTGAAAGAGTGAAGGGATTGGGGTTTTCCATAATTATTGCAATGTATGATAAAGGACACTCGGGGAAGCTGACCCGCAAGACTTAGCCTAGAAATACCTAGCAATATTTGATTTCGGAATCAAATACTAATCGGCAATATTTGATTCCGAAATCAAATATTCTCCAGCAATATTAGATTCCGAAATCAAAAATTCACCGGCAATATTTGATTTCGGAATCAAATATCCTCCATCAACAGATATGGAATACCGGAGTCCTATCAAGGTAATTGTGTATTTTCGGTATTCCCTGTTAGGGTTACCTCTGTTTTCACACCAGGAAACCTGAAGAGAAATTTTCCACTCCGTTAGAGCACACAGTATGTCCAGATGTCGTTCTTGTCTATAATCACAGTTCTCAGTGGTGCTAATGCTAGGTGCTAGGTGCTAGTGGGTGTTCCAAAGCTAACTTACAGAAACTTAGTATGTCTGTACGCTGTATAATCAATCAGTTTTCAAATTCGTGCTCTTCTTCGTTCACTTCGTAGGGCCGAGACTCTTCCCAGAATAAGGCCAAACCAATCACGGCGGTCAGGACCCAGGAGCGAATCAGCATCCATATCCACGCGTAGACCACAATCCAGAACTGAAATCAGTGCGTTACTGAAAAGAAAGGGGTCTGAAAACTTACAAAGGCCGTACAACACCCATACTGATCCGGCGGGACAGAACGCTTTTGTTGCCGGACGACCTTGCTGACGCGTTTTGAAGACGACGTGCGACTGCCACGCGAGGAGATGCTCCTCGCAGACGACATGTTGAAGATTGTGATGATGCAAAGCAATGACCAATGCTCGTTTTTGTTGGCCCACCTAAGCAAATTTAGTGCTAGTCCCACGACTTGCGAGTCCACATTGGCGTGGATGTGGGCCAAACGGGTACCAACAAACCGCGGACGTCGTCTGAATCACTACGTTTCAGCAGTGGGTCGCCGTCGGCGATCCCCCAGAGCGCTGAAACCAACAAGATTAAAAGTTGACCAGACGCTATGGGCTCAGACCTAACTGTTGACACTCGTGACCCGTGGAGGTGCGTTAATTTGGGCTAAATTCCAAACCTTTCCGATATTCCTCCATTGGCTTTATGTGGTTTAGTGCATGTTGTTAAAGTTCATTACCTGAACTGTAGTTAGCACTTCCTGCACGAGGATAATATTTTACTGCAATCTGCGCGTATGTCATTACGCTTTAGGCGGATATTCTGACTTCTCTGGGCAACAATCGGGAGTAATGACAGGAGGTCGGGAGGATGAAGCGAACAATATTCATCAAATATGGGCGGTTCCTCGAGCGTAACGATCTCCGAGATCACAGGATTGACCATGGCTAAAACAATCGACCAGGAATAGGGGAAAATACAACAGGAACGTCTGATGAATGATATCAAAGTAGACTAATGAGGTGCGCTGCAAATGTTGGCGGACGAACACCAACGACGAACCTAGGTGGCACAGGAGGGAGCACCAGGACAGTACTTGAAGCGCTTGCAAAATGGCACATAACAGAAATTCATGGGGATAAGGGCACAGCAGAGAGCATAACATCAAACAAGGCCCAAGAGCTCGCTGATGCCGGTGGCGTTCTTCACGAGGGGAAGTTCAGACGGATCCGACGAGAGCTCGACCTCCAGCACAATGTCCGACCGAGCGAGAGTGTCCTGCAGACGACCAAAGTTACGCTTGCACTCGTTCAACTTCTCGGAATCCTTGTTCTGTTGGAATGCCTGAAACGATAAACCGAGATAAGTGCACTTCGAAGGCGTTAGCCGTACCTTGCACTCGGCCACGGTGAACCTGAACACGCGCATAATCAGCTCGTGGCAGACGATCATCGGCACCGGCGCGTCTGTGGACTCGTCAGCGACGGATGCTCTTAGTCTCCACCGCTCTCCTTCGGGCTCGAAACGGACCGCTGTACCGCAGAACAGGGGCTGAATCCGACGCGTCGCGGGCAGCAAGAAGTACCGCCTCTTGTGCATGACCTCTGCGATCGGGTGAATGTCCAGCGAGCGATACTTTTCCACCATCGGGTCCTTCCCGAGGTCGCGAGCTGCCTGAAATGACCGCCTGTTTTCCACAAGTACGCGAATAAAATAACCTTTGGGACGAACGGTGGTAGTCGACCTTCACTCTGGCGGGGAACGTGGAGTTCGGCAACGCGTGAATTGGCGAATCCGCTCGGTGGGAACCCGTCCGAGTCGTGATGCGCCGTCTCGATGCCGGATGGTGCACGCCCCTCGTTGAGGTGAGCCGACGGGGCCGGTCGCTTGAAGGGCACGACCGCTGAGCTGGATGTCGAGGGCATGCGGTCATCCGCGTCGTAATCGCTGCATTCCTGCTGGCGCCTCTTTGCCGGGGAAATTGCCTGGAATGGATATAGGAAGTTCATCATAGGAACCAGGGTTACCTGCGGAGGCTTATGCGGCTGCACAGATGCCACGATCCGCACCGGTGCCTTTGCGGTCACAGCGGAGGATGAAGGTCGTTGGGCCGTGGTAGAGCTGCTGCCGCCTACGCTTGTGGAACTGCTAGGCTGAACTTTGAAGGCGTCGGAGAGAAGCGAACGACGCGGCTGCGGAGGCGCAGGTGCTTTGAACAGCGATTCGTCTGTGGTGGTCGTCTGCGGAGACGGTCGTTTCTTTACTGCGACCGGCGTAGGTGGTGGTGGCATAGCCGCTCGAGCAATGCATCGAGCGGGAGTCGTAGGCTGGAAGGTGGAAAGTAGCAGAACAAAGGGAAGAGGAAGGGGCGGGTACCTCGCGCGAGGGCTCAATCTTGCGGACGAACATGTCCATCGGACCATGGAAAGCGGTAGTGGTCTGCCGCCCTCGACCCGCAACGACGTTCATCGGAGTTTCCGGCACCATGGAGACGTCTCCCGCTGCGGTGTGTGGGCGTTTCTGAAAGGCAGTGAATGAAGCATTCGAAGGGCTTGTATTACATACGTTAAAGGAAACGTTGCGACGACTAGTTGGACCGGAACGGCTTGGAGCTCTCTGAAATCGGACAAGAATTACATAATCACCAGCTAAAGCAGGGTCCGCACCACTTCCTGAAAAAATTCGGACATGTCGTTGGCTGTGAGCGGGCGCTGGATCGCTGTCGTTTGCACGCTGGGCTGCTTCATCGTCGACTTAGGCGAATCCTCAGTAAGGTGGTGCTTGCTAGGTGAATCTAGCTTACCTTCTGCGGTGGAGGAAGACGAGCGAATTCGGAGTCGAAGCTTGAGCCGAGCAGCTTTCTTGTCGACGGACGAGTGGGTCTCTGAAAGAAAGGCCATGCATGAGATTGCCGTCGGTCAATGTCTACCGGAGGACAATCGGTATCAATCCCAGCGAGGACGCTCTGGTTCAAGGACTCTCTTTTCGGCCGCTGCGGCGAACGGGACGGACCGAGCAAGAAACTGTCGAACGTCGTGTCCACATAGTTCCTTGCCAAGCTCTGATTCTAAAACGACGGAGTGTAGCTTAAAGATGACTTCACGATGATGCACCTGCTGTCCGCGATGCGACTCCTCGAACACCTTTGGGAACACGGTCTTCGCGGCCGATGCGGGATGACGGCGAGACAGGGCTCCCTTTGGGCCGCGCTCCACGTCCGCAATCGTCTCTGCATAGCTCACGTCAAAAGTGGAGTCTCTGGGAGGCGGCAGCGGTTCAGGTGGCGGGATAGGACTCCAACGAGATTGGCCAGCGAAGAAGCTGTCCTCGGAGCGACGGGCGGTTGCGCACGCGTCCCTGCCGCCTTCCGAGAAACCGCTGTCGTTTCGGCGGTCTACAACGGAAGCATTACGTCGTCGAATGCGAAGAACACAACAACCTTTAGTGGCCGTCGCAGCTGTGCTGACGTCCGAGTCGTGGAGGGAGCCGCAAGTGGCGGTCGAGGAGTGTCCGGTGCTATTCAGGGATTCGTTCGCCTTCCGGATCTCCTGCACAGCTTTCTGCGCCACGACCTTGGAGGGATCGGAGGTCTCGCTGAGCATTTGCCGCAGGTTTTTCGCATGGCTAAAACCTAGATGTAATAGTGGCCAAAATGGAAGACGCATACGCAAGATGCTTCATTGCCAGTTCGTCGTTGATTTTCAGTCGCCGCGAGAGAACCTTTAGCGGCGTGTTGTCGCTCAAGAGCTTTTCCACGTCTCCGCCGAGGATCTGCGCATTTTCCGCTGTAAGCTGCAGGTACCCAGACCGGTAGGTGGCCTTGTCGACGAGCAATAACTATGCGTGACGGAGTTATGGAGCACGACTTCCACGCGATACCTTTGTGCCTGGAGCGAACGTTGCCGCGCTAGCGTTCCCCTCAGGGTTCTGAAAGAGCGCCTTCAACACCGACCTTCCGTCGGTCAGCTCCAGCAGGTGCAGCTTGACGCTCTTGGTTTGATGCTTGCTTGCAAAGCCCTAAAACTTAGTGGTTCTTCTCTGGCGGTCGCTGTGGGATAGACCTTGTCAGCGTCGCCGTCATCTTCCGGGAGATCCGAGTCGTCGATCGCGTTGATGTGCGTTCGGTATTGCGCGTAGGCCGGCGTTGAGATGTCGAGCACGTGGTTCACCTGATGCAGACGTGATGCGTGCACGCGTTGAATGCGTACCTACCTGCAGCAGAACGCGTTTGGCAATCACCAATCGATTCGCCTTTGCTGGGAACTGTTGCGTGGGCTCCGTACTCTCGTTGAGGTCGCTGTGCAGCCACTGGTCGTACACAAACTGCGCGTACTTCTCGGTATCCGCCTTGACCTGAACTACTAGCTGGAAAAGTCGTGCATTCGGAACCATACCTCGCTTTGTGGGAGATTCTGGTCCAAGTACGACAAGCCCGTCTCGAACCATTGTTGCTTCAGCCGCACATGGTGCTTGTCGAAGTATTTCCGCAGTTGGTCGCGCATCGGAACGTCCGCTTCCGCTCGCCAGCAGCCCTTCAGCGGAACTGTAACAATGTGTTTTTGACAGAGAATCTAACAGAACGTCTAAAATGCGCCATTCTTGGACTGCAATTACACGCATAATAAAACAAAAACTTTTCTGGCTGCATTGCGCTTGGCCGGTTCGCAGTCAAGTTGTTCGAGTCCGTGTTTAAGGGCATATGCCAGCGCCTTAGCTTAGAGTTATGTCAATTTCGACATTCGCTCCATGTGCCAACCCTACAGAATGTACTCCAAACTTTCCTTCTCACCCGGTCACGTTTCCGTGCCCGAAACTCTTCCCGTACCTACGGCATCGCTCTTCGGGACCAAGACAAAGGCCTGTTTGCAACGACTTGTCGGATACCAAAGTTTTCCCAGGGACGCGTTTGCCGCTAAGGAGGGCGAAAGTGTCTCCTCGTCAGCGCGTCCAGGAAGAAAAGAGATCAGCGAGCGCTGCTACTCAGTTTCCACTGGACGGGTGAGCAGAAAAGACGGGAACGAAGGTCCTCGCAGCCGTCACGTATACCTGACATGGGCGACCGTTAGGTCTCAAGGACGGGGGACCGCCCTGGACATGCACGCATCGCGAGAGCGATGCCACCACCGCACAACCCAGCCCGAAGCAATCCGGTATAAAAGGCCTGATCAGGCGGCCACCGGCACATTCGGTGGTTCTCTGGGGAAGAGATACGCGGAGGAATCCGTAATTTCATGCTCCTTTTTGTGTCCCCTAGCGTCTCGTCTGCACTTCGCACAGCTCAGCCACCTACCGGGAACTTCAGATCCAACCGTGTCCCATGGTCTGCCATGCACAATGGTTCTCATTCACATCTGACCTTTTTCGAAGGCATCCAGGCTCTTAACCACTTACACCCGGGACCCGGATCATACGAATTCGTTTATCGTAATGCGATACCACCAAGTGCGCATAAGTATTTTTGAGCGCGCCACTTTCTCGTTCACGTATGGATTATTTACACATTTTTCCCAGGTTTGAATTCATGGAGAATGAGTTCCGTTTTCTTTGCTGTACTTCTTTAGTGCTACGTCTGTTGGGTGCCTCTCTATGGACAATTGCATGATTCATACACGGTTTTGTCGACCGCCGCTATGCATGTTAATTACTTCAGGTTCTCAGTTTACCTACCGTTACCCTATTGCTAAGTTATGTGTTTCGGAAAAAACATGACGCAAAGCTGGTGGATTAACTTTTTATACCCGCACGCGTTGGGAGCCAAGAACAGAATATGGTCACGTTTGAAAGCGCGCCAAACGTCCGTTACCATATCGCGTCGCTGCAGTGTCATTTAAATGCAGCGCACATTGTTAAAATCCAGAGGCTTCTGTCTAATGGTTGCTCATTCGCAGGTTTAATGTGGGTGAGCTTTTGCTTAACCTTCATCATTCAACTATTCAAAAACATTCGCGCTTATTTGAATTTCTCATTGATACTAGCTAGCTGTCTAGTCTATGTATCGCGTCTTTTTGCTTCAGACCGGATCATATTTGTAAGCGGACCATTGTGGTCTTTGTTCCCTTTTCACAGTGCACTCTTTTTCGTATTCCTATGTAGAATTGACTGTCGCTAAGAGAGCACAATATGCAACAAGATGGCTTTAGCTCAACAAAATGTCGGACCTCATTGTCGAGAACGAAACTGCGGCGAACACCACCGTGGAGCATCCGAACGCATCTTCAGTGGAGGCATGGATTCACCGCTTTCACGACGAGATCACGAAAGGTAAGCATTCCAGCCAAGGAGGCACATTCGCGTAAGTGTGTAGAAGCCTGGTTAGCCGAAGGGAATGCAAAACAACGTCATTCAGGCTATGAAGACGTGGTGCGGACGTTCGCCGGGAAGTACCACAACTCTGCGATTGCGATGCGCTGCCAGGACGAGCAGTTGACGAAGACGATCCAGTACTGGGTGAAGCGCGGCCCGGACATGGTGGCGCGCCTCGAGCGAAAGCTCAAGGACGAGGAGGAGAAGACCGGAGAAAAGCCGGTAGGTATTCTCAAACGCGTGCTCCTGTTCACCGATTGTTCAGGATTCGACCGCGACTGCGCAGCTGGCGTCCATCGAGGTCATGGGCGACCATTTCCGCCTCCTCTTGCAGCTCGAGACCTCGATGATCAACCTTAACGAACCGAATGCGTCCGCCAGCAGGGTCGTCTCCAGCATGGAGGACGTCGGGGTCGTTTGCGAAGATCTGCTACGCGTAAGCTTCACTCGCCGCTAGGTCGTAATATTCCCACAGTTGTTCAGGAAATGACAAAGTTGCGCGTCTACGACGAGGAGATCGCCGTCAGCGTCCGCTCAGAGCTCGACCTGCGCCACGCGGAACTCGTCCTCGAGCTCGAGCGCGTCTACGCCGGGCTCATCAAGTTCACGCTCGCGCCACGGTCCGAGCCCACTTGTGTGCAGATGGTCATCACCGTGGACGAGTCGGGAACGCTTCCGGAGGTAGGAGCCTATTCATGTCGGGAGTGTGGCCCACTCGCGCGCTTTAGGCCTTGGCCGCCCTCGCGCAGCTCGGTCTACTCGAGGAGAAGCTGCGAGTGACGGCTGATGGAATTTGGAAGCACTTCGTCGCACCGCTCTTCCACAGCCGATCGCCGGCCACCTTCGTGGACTACTCGACGGACGAGAGCGGCCTGCACGGCGCCCATCGGGCGACCTTCACCGCGAAGGCCAAGTACAAGCGGGCCGGGAAGCCTGACACGGAGGCCGTGCTCAGGTAGTTTCGTGAGAATGCCAGGCAATACAATAGAAAGGTGTTTAGCGCACTCACGCAGTTCTTCCGCACCCTGAGCCAAGCCCTGGAGCTGGTGCACGTGGACGAGACGGCGCTGATTTCGCTGATCGCAGGCCGTTTCTCCGACCGACTCGTGAACAGCCTCGTGGCGGACTGCCTCAGCCCGGGCATCGCGAACGTCGCGGACGAGTCCGCCTTCGAGGAGTTTGTGGCGCAGGCGGAGAATTTCGAAAACGACATGAACGTATGCGGCCTCGCTGTGTATGCAAACACTTTCCTCGCTTTCAGCAGCTGGGCGTGTTTCCGAGCCAAGCACTCGACGGCGACGTCACGTCGGAAGTGGAGGACGTCCCTGCGCCGCGCCTTGCCGCGTTCCTCAAGGAGGCTGAGCGCATTTTCGTCGATCGGAAATGCCTCTCGTACATCGAACGCGCTCGGGATATCTGCCTTGCGCCAATTCTCTCCGCGAAAGAGGTGGGGCACGCCAAGTGTTCACTCTACGCTCCTCTGCGTTTAGGTGGGCCAGGAGCTCAGCGAGGAGCGCCACTGCTCGGAGTCCTTTGAGTTCGAAAAGTGCGCAATCAAGTACGCCGATTTTACGTTGTCTCTACCTGACCTACCGGTTGTAGCACCTCGGCTCTGGAGGTCATCGAGCTCATCAAGGAGGTGCTCTTCGAGGCGGCAGGTGCCAGCGACGCTTCCGCTGCCGTGCGTCTTACCACCACTGCGCAGAACGCGGTCAAGCTCTACTCCTCGCTGACGGTGCGCCATCATAAGGAGGCGCTGCGCACCGTGCCGCACGTCGCTGGTACGAGGCACAGCCTACTAAGTGTACAGAAGCCTTGCTATTCAGCCGTGTTCTACAATGGATGCCACTACATCGTGCACCAGCTGATGACGCCTGTGGAGGTGGGAAAGGCCCAGTCGGAGGTATGGCGCCTAGCTGCGTTTGGGTGTGTGAATGACCTCCATTTCAGGCCCCGCCGAAGCAGTGCTCGTTCGTGGAGCACGTCTCGCAGTTGCGACTGACGGCCGACGGCGTCCTCAAGGAGCACCTCGCGTACGCCAGCGGGCGCATTTCGCACGCCATGGCCGTGCCCGACGGTACGTTCCACTTGTGCCCGTCAACACTAACTCTTCGGAGTATAGCCTTCCTGGGACTGTCCAAGCGCAACAACGCGGCGAAGTGTAGGGCGCTGATGGAGCAGTGCGTCCTGCAGCTGGAGCAGACCATCAAAGTATGGCGCAAGGTAAGTGCGAGTGGACTCCGACCACAGGGCCGGATACGCGTTTTCAGGGGATGCCCAGAATCGTCCTGCGCCACGCAAGCGGCACGCTCGTGTCGCACTTCCTGGAGCTCCTCGTGGGCGCCGCCCTCGGGACGACTGCGATCGACGAGACTGACGCGCAGGTGCTGGCCACGATGCTCTCGCAGACGGTCGCTCGGCTCAACAACATCGCTGAGGTACGCACCGTAAAGCTGGGAACTCAAGTCAACTGTGTGTTTAGGAGGACTGCGAGGAGGCCCTTTCGCGCCTCGGCGGAAAGGCGTACTCGCGAATGAGCGAGCTCATCTTCTGCGTCAACGCTACTTTCAAGGTGGGTCACCTTCTAACATTCTACATCAGTCGCTTGGGTTTAGGAGATAGGCGAGCGGTGGGCCTGCGGCAAGGGCAAGCTGGCGCAGAGCCTGTCGGCAGACGAGCTCAAGACCCTCATCAACGCCCGCTTCGAGCTGACGGACTCGCGCCGCGACTACCTGGACAGCATGTTCTGATCTCGTGGCTGACCCAGGAGCTGATTCACATTCCCTTATGATGGCGACCCCTAAATGTCCCCTAGAGCGAATGCACCCCGTTGTAGCGGTATTCCGACGAGACTTGTCCCGGTTCCTGTTTGCGGTGCTTACGCAGTAATAAACCTAGACCTTCAGCCTAGCAGATGCTATCAATTCTTTGAAAGGTTGTTTCTTTCAAGGATTGCACTTTGACCTAGAATGATCTACGGGTCGATCCGGTTCCGAAGAGACGGAACGGTCGCAAATTGTCCTATTCCGTCAAGAAGACTTTGTTTAAACCAACTACCAGTATGCATTGCCGAAGCTCGGACGTAACTAGTCCGACAATGAGTACAGGCATGTAAACGCTTCTGTCTTTGCGTCGTGCGTAGCCTTGGCATGTCCTTTGTCTGCAGCCTCGCTGCACTGATTATTGTGTCCGCCCTCTTGCCACCTAGAGGGTTTTCGTACATGTCGGGCCCAAAAATAATATCCGTTTTGGATAGGGGTCATTGGGGGTGAGGGGGAACCTGCTTACTCGTATATTAGCGAGCCCGCTACAGCATACGTGTCACAGTGGGAAGAATAAGAAGCTTTGTCGCAAAACATAGGTGGTGTCGTGGGTGGATAATCAGAATGTAGCGTTGCTTTTGCTTAGAGGGTGTCTGTAATAGGGGCTATACGCCACGTGCGAGCTCCAAAGATACGCCTGTATTGAGCCACGCTCCAGTGCATTCAGCTGTGCTTTTGAATACTTGCCGGTGCCTTGGAATGCATCCAACGCAACATGAACACGTCGGGTCTGTGACGGCCGCAGAAGAGCAACGGATTAACACTTGTCAATGAACAAATGTACCTACCTCGTACTAGTACCCCCGATAGCGGCGTCTACCGCGCGGAGCTCGGCCCAGCCGCTAGTGTTGAAAAACCGTTGTAAGGACCGAGTGAACGAAGGGATCTGACAACACTGGTGTTGTGTTACCATCACTCATACATTTCCTTTCTGACAGATTCTTTTCGCGGTTGTATGGCAGAAACTTGCAAAGCGAGAGATTGTAGCTGGCTGTACCGCTCACCCCGGAAAATCACTTGTCCAGGTTGCAAGGGTCGCACGTAAAAATAGTTGTTCGAACATCGACCAGTCTCCGCCTTCCGAAGAACCAAAGGGCCTGAACCTGGTTGCAAGGTTCGTTAAGGGTTCGAATAACCGCGAGGGACACAAACGTGAATTTTAGCAGACCAGCTAGTTGACAGGGCTTTAATAAGGTGTTGAAAGACAAGATCAGTTATGGTCCTCTTGTCCCAGCGGTCCGTTTGTCGTTGGCCTGTTGTCTCTACGGCCCATTTGTCCATCCGACCCTTTCGACCGCGGTATGTTTGTATCCGTCCTTTTGTACCTGGTCGTTGCTATTAGGTTGCTACTTAGTCCCACCGAAGGGGGAAGATCTAATTCGGCAGCAGTTCGGATCGAGCACAGGCACAATATTGTTTTTTTCCGTCGCACGCGAGAGCTTATGACGAAGACAGCTTTCCGTTTCTGTTGTGATTTTCCCACGCGCTCGGCTGGTGTAATCGAATCGATTCTAAACCATTCAAGTCAATGCTGCTAAGCAGTCATAGTTAGACCTTTTCCTTAACTTGCTTTCAAAGACAATCACTTTTTGTGCGTTTCTCATTCTACGAAACAGCTAGAACTGCTAGAGTCGCAGAATTTCTGACAATCGCCTTATAGTATAATGGAAACACCGAGTGCTGAGGACGAGGAGCTGCCTAGTGAGCTGAAGCTCAAATTCGACAGGTGCATCAGTGACCCGCTGTTCAAGCGAACATCGCAGAAGTTGATCGAAGCGGTCTATAATACGTTCCAACAGTCTGGGCCGCTTGAAAAGTCCAAGTAAGCAGTGCTCTTCATCGCGGCCGTTCGGCACTAACTTAGTTGTTGTAGGACCAGCGATGTGTACTCGACGTTCGGTACTAAGACATGGAAGCTGCGCACTCAGGACGGAACGGTGAAGATTGAGTCGACAAGCGGAAGCTTTGAGCACAAGGAAACAAGCGACTGCGATGTTCTGGTAAGCCAAGCTCGGGCCCTCCGCCAGAGTGCATCGTTATTTTTCTGTTATGCTGCCCCTACGTGAGCTCCGACGGAAAGACGCTGAAGTTCTGCCTGCCTGAGTCGCCACCGTACGTCCTCATCACGTTGGTCGCTGAAAAACCCGCATGCCCGTTCTTCATGTCCATCAACAGCAGCGGGTTCAGTGGCCCATACCCATTGCTTGTAGGTGTTTCATACTGTTCTTTTACTTTGCATCGTATTGCAGAGAATGTCCGACATCCGATGCTTGGAATGCTCCGCATTCGAGAAGCGCATAGACTGCCATATCACAGCGCTTCCGTGTACCACCGCCGACGAAGTCGAACGCTTCTTCCGTTACTTGCTGCCTCGCGTACCAGAAGCCTTGACGTTGCTTGCAACCGCTCCTAGGCTTTCAACTTCGTCAGGTTTGTGTCATGTTTTTATTACCCGCTATCTAAATAACCAACAGATGCTCAAGAGAACGAACCAAGATTGTGCAACCGGCTGATGGTGGAACTGAAGAACGAGCGAACCAGCCGTAAGTCACCGATCTCCATCATTCTTGCATCTGTTCTTTTAGGCGAGGCGGCCGAGGCACAGTATCGTCAAGTGGTGCAGTTGATCGAAGGTGCTCGTTTCGATGTCCCGAAAAAGATGGACTCACAGGTTAACACAGGTTTGTGAAGCACACTACCTCGCGCACTATGGGATTCTGTCTACAGATCCAGATCCGACAGCAGCGGAAGCGAAAGAACTTCGCAAAGAGGTCAAACAGCTCAGGGAGCGGCTTCGCGAAGCCGACAGTCACTGTGCTGAGGCCGAGCGAAAGAGAAAGGACGCAGCGGAAGGACATCAGCATGCGATCACTGAGCTAGCGGCTTTCCGTAACGCATACCAGGACCTCAGCAACAAGAACCACGACCTCGACGAGCAGGTCACGCGTCTGAAGGCAGTAAACAAGGAGCAGAAGAACAAGCTGAGGGCGTTCGAGGCCGCCAATCAGATCGTAGAAGAGAAGAAAGGTAGGTGAAGAAGGACGATATTAACAAGGTCAATGCTATAGTATGTGGTGCAAATTCGAAAAGCGAAGGCTGCAAGAAGCGCTGTCGGCAGATCTCACTGGACCCGATGCAGACGGATGTGGAGCGCATTCGACGTCAGTACGACGACCTGAAGGGTGCGTAAGATGTGGGTTGCCTTTTTCCAGAGTGACCTACGTTTCGGCACCAGTATCTGGGCACTACTGCGTTTCGGTTCTGTCCACTTTGGATTGTGAAAAACGTAGCGTAGACTTGCAGAAACATTTGGTGCCGTTACGTTTGCCGCCCTTTTTCCGCTTCAAGCAACTCTTTAGCCACCGCAAGATGTCTTCAAAAGAAGAATTCCGACTTGGAGAGGAGCCTAGCAGCAGAATCCGCAAGAGGTATGGTGGCCTCCCCATGCTAAAATGGCATCATGGAGTCATTTCAGTCAACGAGCTGAAGCGAACGCTGGAATGCACGCAAAGAAAGTCGGACAAGCTAGTGGAGGCTGCAAACCAGCAAAGTACCATCAACCACACCATACCAGCTGTACAAAACTAGAATTTAGAAGATGCGCTCATCCACAAAGTAGAGGTACTACAGCAGGACAACAGGAACCTGGCCGAAATGCTCGCAAAAGCATCGACGAGAGCTGAAGAGTGCGGTGCCCTGCAGGAGCAGCTACAACGCGCACAGGCTGTGAACGACGATTTGCGGGAGGAGCTCCGACAAACCGTTCAGCGAGCAACAACCTCACGAATTAGGGCAATTCTTCTGGAGAAGGAGTTGGAAGGACACAACAATGCCGTGCCAGACTTGCAACGCAAGATCGCTCAACTCGAGGACGATGTATGCACTTATATTACTCATGGGAACGAGCTCGACTTACGATATACGTTTAGCTTAAACAAACTGAGCAGCGCGCTTCATCGTTGGAAATCCAAGCCGCACTGCGGCTGAGCGCACTTACGGAACGCCGCAAGCAACTGGAAGATGCGAATCGAGTGATTGAGCAGCTTCAAAATAGCACCGCTCTAGCGGAACTACAGCAGCGTGCAACGTCGGCAGAAGTTCGAGCGATCGTTCTGGAAAGCGTACACCGGAAGGAGATGGACAGCGTGAAGCAGCACGTTGAGCGCTTGGAGGCTAAGGTAGGTAGGTAGTCGACGTGCCGACAGAGCAACGTTGTTTTAGCTCATGGCACGGAACGACTTGGTCGCCGAGCTGTCCATCAAACTTCGAGGCGTGTCCGGCGCATTGGGCGAGCCATCCAAGCACAAGAAAAACGAACCTACTGAAACTCCCGTTTAGTGTACATGTACTGTTTTGTATTGTTGGCTTGTAAAACTGTTCTGTTAAAAACAAGTTGTTGATGCATGCGTACCTGTCGACAGTTCTAACAGCTTAGTCAGACTTTACAAGGTCACTAAGAAACTAGTTTTCTTCCTACACTCGGTTCTAAGGCATGGTTACAACAAGAATTCAACATATCATCCTTGAAACCATCTGAAAAACGTGAGGGTTACTCTGGGAGTGCCATAAACCACACAGAAACTATTTGCAACCAGCATTGCCCCAGTCGGACACGTGCCGTCCAAAGTAATAGTGATGGGCGCGAAGCCAGTCCCATGGCACTACAGCTTTGAAACATCCGTCGAGTACTTGCTGCAGAAAGCCGTCACCGTCATTGCATTCGTGCTTCCACCCAGTGACAGTCATGCCCTCGTCGTAGGCAATCTGCAATTACCACGACTAGTTACCAAACGCGACCTATCAGACTGCTTGGCTAGGGATTGGGATTTAGGACAAGCATTAGTCGAAAGAGAAAAGGAAATTATCGAACGACGACGATACCATTTTGGTAGGGCGGGCTTGTCTGCTAGCTGGGGCAAGTGAAGGAAAGGTACTTCATTCGAATGCTTAGCAAATGCCATCGATGACAAATCGCGTACCCACCGTTCTGTCAAAGTGGTAGTAGCCGGCCTCCGTTGGTGGCAGATGTGGCACTGGGTCCATCTTATTGATCACTCGATAATGGTTCGGCACTAGCTGCATTTGTTGTTCAATGCAGGCATTGCTGTACAATAGTGCCAATGGATACCTGCTGCACGCGCTGCGCGAAATCGTTTAGGCCTGTGCGTGGCTGGGCGAAGGTCACGCACTTGATCTTTTCCTCCTCAACAAGTTTTCTCGATGACAACCACAGGGCAGCTAGCGATGCCAGTGAGCCACCCATGGAATGACCTGTTATCTGTAACGTTATTTTTATTTTTAGGGGTGTATTGACTTTTTGGCGTTGGGTCGGCTGCTTAATGCTAAGTAGTTGTAAAATTTGTCGTATGCTCACCCAAACTTCATAGTCTTGCTTGGAAGTCAGCAGCTGTTGTAAGTCAGGTAGTATTGCTGCCCAAAGGGACGTAAACGCGGAGTCAAAGTAGACGTTAAATGAGCTGACGAATTCGAAAAAGCTTCCGTCCGTAGAAGTGATGCAACGAACTCCTTCCAAAACTGCTCAGCCCCGTCTGTGCCTCTAAATGAAGTAAGTGGACTGTTTTCTTTTACGTTCACCTTTTTTTGACACCTATGCGTTGAAATATCCGTACCTGAAGGAAATTACAACAGCTCGCGCAGCTTCAGACGCGCCAACCACGGCGTAGCAAGCGGGTTTTCCTAGGTTGACAACGTATCGTTTGTAATTCTGAAAATGAGAACACTTTTAATGCAACTCGCATGATCTTTTGGTCGCACGGCAATTTTCTTCAGTAATCGCTTCAAAGTCTACCGATATTCCGACTACGAAGAACCTAAGGGTTTCTGATTGCCCAACGACTTATCATGACCCGAAGTTTTCTTGCTACGGGCATGATTTGGGAGGGCATAGTGCGACCCTACTACCGTAACCCTGATTTTCCCCCACACGTCTTCCTACCGAATTCTGGACGTCACTAACACTTTCTTCTACGCCCACCTTAACGTCCGGAAGAGCCAGTGATAGGCATCCGGTGTCGCCTTCCCAGGACCATGATGCCGCCGCGATCGGGTAGAACTTGTTTCGGACAAGGTCGTCGTTGTACTCCCAGTCGTCCATTGCTAACGTACCACATGACAGCACAACGACGAAAAGGTGCAAGCTCGAACGCATTATTAGAGACTAGAAGGAGGGGCCGCCTACGGCGGCCTGTTTATGTGTAAGTTACATGGTCACGTGAACAGCCGACTGAGCCTTCTCACTGCTCTGAATTTAGGTCTGAGTCGTGTTGCTTGAATATGTTCGAGTTATATGAGTTTTATCATTTTAGGATCTGATCAAGCTCTGAGTTCTAGTGCCCTTGTTTCAAGCTCGGGCTGAAGTCTGAGACGTCGTGCTTCTAGCTTTGAGTTAAACTTTAAGACCTCGTGCTTCAGGCTTTGAGTTAAGGTCTGAGACGACATGCTTCATTCGCTGAGTTAAAGTCTGAGTCTCTTCGTTCAAGCTCTTGTTGAAGTCGGAGACGTCGTGATTCAAGCACCAAGTTTAGAAATGAGTCGTGTTGATTTAAGCTTCTGAGTTCTAGTGCCCTCGTTTCAAGCTCTTGTTGAAGTTTCAGACGTTGTGTTTCACACTTTGAGTTGAGATCTGAGTCGTCTTGCTCTTTCGTCGAGCTTCAGCGGTTGAGTTAAGGTCTGAGACTCTTCGTTCAAGCTCTCGTTAAAGTTTGAGACGTCGTGCTTCAAGCACCGAGTTCAGAAATGAACGGACATGATTCAAGCTTCTGTTGTCTGAGTCGTCTTGCTGCAAGCTCCGAGTTGAAAAACGAATAGTCTGCCTCACGATATGTCAGTTGACATCAATCGTGCTATGAGTTGAGGTCTGATTGAAGTCTGAGTGAAGTCGTTTGAATCTCTGAGTCTTGTTGCAAGGTTTAGAGTTTTGAGTTAAGGTCGTGAGTCTTCTTGTCTCAAGCCTTGCTTAAGGCAGTGGAATCTTCGTGGTTCGAGCTCTGAGTTAAGGTTTGAGTTGTTTCGGTTAAAGCTTTGAGTTAAGGACTGAGTCTTCGTGCTTCAAGGTCAAAGTTGAGGATCGAGTCGCCTTGCTTCGAGTCTGGGTTAAGGTATGAGTCTTCGTGCTTCAGGCTCTGTTTTGCTTCAAACTTTGAGTTTTGTCAATTAAGGTCTGAAACGTCTTGCTTCAAACGACTGAGTTAGGTCTAAATCGACATGCTCCAGGCTCTGAGTTAAGGTCCTAGAGGTCATGCTTCGTCTTTGAGTTAAGGTCTAAGACGTCGGAGAAGCTTTGGGAAGGTCGGAGACGTCGTGCTTCGTGCTATGAGTTGAGTTCTGATCCGTCTTGCTTCAAGCTTTTATTGAAGTCCGAGACGTCGTCCTGCAAGCTTAAAGTAAAGTCTGAGTTGTTCTGCTTGCGTATTGCTTATGTTGATAGTGTTTGAACGCTTAATGCGTGCAGATTAAGCCCTACAGGTTTCGATGTTTGATTGTGGGATAGTTCCGTGCAGATGAAGCGAGACGATAATGAGCCAGGGAGTTCATGTTTACATGACGTGAGGTGCTGAAGAGTGCTGCTGGAAGTTCTGCGTAGTCCGGATTGAAGTTCAGAGTAGTTCTGCTTGAGGCTCGTCGGAGCGCTGCATGAAGCTATGCGTCGTCATGCTGGAAGGTCTGAGAATTCCTGATTGAATCTCTACGTAGTCCGGCTTGAAGCTCTGAGAAGTCCTGCTGAAGTCCTAAACAGAACTGCTGAAGGCTTTGAACAGACCTCTGGGAGTTCTGGGTCGATGAGCACAGGTGGAGGTGGACGAAAAGGTGCACGCTCGAACGCATTATTAGAGACTTTGGCAGCTCATGGTTTTAAATATAACTGCAGCGGAGACTGTCATTGGTGGGTGCGTTGTTCACCGTTCTTCGCTTTGACGCCCTCATTGTCTTATTTTATTGAGGCCTGCACGCGGCTACCACACGGAGGTGACGCACGACGGTGTCATCTAATGGATGGGCATCATCGTTGAAAGTATACATGGCAATCATGTTAAAAGTGTCTTAGGCCAGGCTGGTACCGGGACATACCGACCAGTGCGCTTGGGGAACTGGGTTAAAACGTTGTACACGTCATTAGTTCTTCTGAAGAACCAGTGAGAATTAACTAGATAACCAAGCCCCGAAAAATCACGTTTTATCGAGCCCCCCCCCCTACCGCATGTTGTCCCCAATATCGGCATGATCCGCTTCCGCTCGCCGAATCTCCACTCGATACAACACGAGGCGCCGTTCCATGACGCCTGTAACGCCTGCAATCGCGGCAAGCGTAGCCTTAGTGACGCCAAATCGCGGCCGGGAGCAGGACCGCACGAGGATCTCAGTTGTTCTGCTAATTACGTCCGCAACGTTTGTGGTCTGTACGCTGCCAGCGAGCCTGCTTAGCGTCCTGATCGAAGAGACGAGGAATAGCTTTGGCGTGCAAGTGTTCCGAGCGTTCGCCAACTGCCTCCTGGCCTCACGTCAGTCCGTTTCAGTTAGCGTTTCGCCTCGCGAAGCCAAAGAGCCGTCACCGCCGCTTCGACGTTTGGCGACCTGTGCTGCCGGAAGAAGCCTCCAAACCCGTCAAGCGTGAACCACCTGAGAACCCAAGCAGATTCCGTAATGTGCCTCTAGGGGTCGGTATGAGTAATAAACATCTTTGCGTTATCTCCTTGGCTTGTCCGTGAGCTGTCAATGACTCTGGGTGAGAACTGTCCATGTTGCTTCGTATTCGTGTGTCATGACTAAAACTGAGCATCGGTGAAGCAAGCATGCCGATTTTTGTCCTTGTTTCGAACCTGACGCTTTGGAAGAGGCATCGACGCGGCGTTTACCGCAAAGTCGTGCCCTACTCATCGGTGCCCTACGTCTTTGATTGAGAGAAGAGAGACGTGCGTGTCGTGCTGTTTCGAAATTTGCATACTATGACCTCATGTTTGAAAACTTAGAAATGTGATGAAGCTCGAGACGGAAGCCATTCTCGGTTCAATCGTTAGCGTACTCCGCTCGCTCACTCTTCGTTCGACCTCGTCTTCGCAGCGCTCCAGCAACATGCCAGCCGCCGAGTCCACCGCTTTCGACCTGAAGCTCGAACCCGCCGAGAAGGTGAAGTTCGCGGGGAAGAAGCTCGGCGAAGAGCCCGTCTCGACGACCCTCAAAGTGACGAACCCGACGAAGGAGCGCGTGGCGATCAAAGTCAAGTGCACGAGCAACGAAATGTTCCGCATCCGACCGCCGGTGAGCGCCATTAAGCCCGACGAGACGGTCTCCATCCAGGTAAGCTCCCTTCTTCATGGGTTCCGCTAAGTTACCCGATTTCAGCTGATATTCCAAAGCGGCAAGACGGTGCCCGATAGCGGCAAGCACTACTTCGTCGTCTACTACATCAAGGCGACCGACGACAAGAAGGCGGCTCGCGAGGCGTGGAAGGAGCACAAGGGCGACCCCGCGGGCATGAAGCGACTCCACGTGGACTTCAGCAAGGACGGCGCCGCCGACGAGAAGAAGGACGACAAGAAGGAGGAGAAAAAGGAGGACAAGCCCGCCGACGACAAGAAGGAGGAGAAAGACGACAAGAAGGCCGACGACAAGAAGGACGAGGAGAAGAAGGAGGACGACAAGAAGGAGGACAAGAAGGACGACAAGAAGGAGGACAAGGAGGAGGAGAAGAAGGAGGATAAGAAGGTACGTTCCATCCTGCCTTGCAATCAGTGTGTATTAGCGCCATGACACTGTTTTTAGGACGAGAAGGCGGACGACAAGAAGGAAGAAGGCGGTGAGGGCGAGGACGAGAAGAAGGAGTAGCGGGTCGTCCGTGCCAGCGCATGCCCCGGCGAAATCCGTGCTCTGATGACCACTATGCCACTGACTTCATTTCATGTCAATAAAAATCGGCTTGGATTCTGTTCGTGTACTTTTGTAGACCACCTTTAGTAGCGTTATCTGTTTGTTATTGACTCAAATACCGTCGTAAAACACCGAATTAGGACCCTTCCCGCAATGATAACCTAACTGCCTAAGATGCCTGCCCACCCATGACCCGACCCGACCATGATGGCTGCTGCTGATGCTTGATGCTCTGTGTAAGACTACAGTCGACTATACTGCATCGTTTAGATGTGCCTCTATTGCAAGTTAGGGCCTAGTAAAGCGAAAAGGATTTACAGCAAGGTAACGTGACTCCTCGTCTAGTGCGATTTGTCAAGTCTAGTATTAATCGATTTTATTCGTGCATACGTAACCGCAAGACCAGCTTTGTTCAGGTCACATTGTACTTGGAATGAAACGCCAAAAGAGTAAGCTCTTCCCTAGCTCATAGGGCGCTAACTGAAGCCCATGAGGAAGAGGGTATCCTCTGGCTCACGATTGACGTGCCAAAATCTGTCATATTGGTAGCGTGACATAAAGTTCCACTATTGTGTGAGCATACTGGTCCGACTAAATGTACCTTTTTAGCTACTTACGCAGCTTCTACCTTTACGCACTGTGCAGTTATTAACAGGCATATCCCCCTTTTTTGATGCGCAGGCTGTTGCTCAGAGGCAAAATAAACTACACATCCATCTTCAGCGTCGGTTACGAGAAGGTTGGAATTAGATTTAAGTGAACAAACAATAGCGTAGCAGCGTGAGTCATGCGAATCACGTTTCCCGTGCACTGGAGGTATGCACGCATCCGAATAACTCACTGCATCCGCTCCATGCTTTCTCTGTTCCCTTTGCGCAAGTAGCAACGAACGTCCAGAGAATAAAGACCCTGCAAACGACGTCATCCTTTCTTCAGTCTAGCGTAAATACCTAAGTCATGCGGATCCGTACTGGAGAGCATTTGGTAACTGATCAGGAGTGCCCTACATGTTGGTAAGTTGCAGTGCAGGGGATTCAACCTTTCTCATGGATGCCTAATACTGTCTGTGCACGCGTCGCGTCTTTGTCGTCGATTGTTTAAAAACCGGGAGTACAATGTTAGGATGCGGTCTGTTCTTCCTAAAGAGAGTTTTAGCCTTGGTCTTGCGAAGAACAGTGACAGATGAATAAGGTTCTTAGCGGTTGATCGGGCTAAAGGTGGCAGATGAACGATGAACTGACATTGGTCGAATCGATACGACTGTGTCTGAGGCTAACTCCGCTCATTCGCATTCTGTCGATTCCATCCAAAATACTAAAGCTGCATATAGTGGACAAAGTCAGTCGAACACTGGGACAGCGCATTGCCAGTCTTTTCAGGTACCGCCTGGATTTACAGGGTAACTTTGAGTGCGCATTTTCGCTAGCTGACTGTGATACTTCGATACTGCATTTTAGCTGTTGCTATATCCGCCCAACTGCGTGGTCGATTATGATCCGCGTTTCGCAATTCCACGAAAGTAAGACGGTCCCCGGAATGTTCCAGCTCTTGCTTGTTTTTCTCCTTTGTCCGCCGTGTTGACGAGGGGCGAGCGCGCGGAGGGCGTACTAGCGGCGGCTCGTAGGCGAAGTCAGGTGCCCGAGCGGTTTGTCCGTGCCCGTCATGCTCGTACCAAAACAAGAGGAGAGAGCACGCTGGCCTGCAGAGAGCTTTGCAGGGCCCTATCCCGCATTCCCATCCGATAGAGCTTGTCCGCCAACGGCGTCGGAAAACCTTGTTTTCAAGGCCGCAGCCGGACGTCCTTCTCCTCCTACAAGAGGAGCTGCTTTTTCGCTATTTACTCTCTCCACCTGACTGCCTTCGCATTTCACAAATGTCCCTCGAGCATTTTCGCCCACATTTTCCACCCGGTGATTAGCGTCGTCCTTCAGAGCCGCAGCTCCTCCCTATTGGTAGACACAGGTGGTTGTGTTTACCAGTCGGCGTTGCTGACGCTCCGCCTCATTTCGAAATCCACGGTCACGCACGCATCCAGTCTTGTCGTCAACAAGTCGTGAGGCGACGGCTCTGCTGCTGGGAGGATTTTACTGTGGATGTTTGTTTTCAACAATCTTAGTATTTCTAAGTGTACTCGGAAAATTTGTTTCCTCAAATTTTGAACCAAGATTCGATTGCTGCCCGCTTCACTGTGCTCATAACTTTTTGATTGCTGTTCGTTCCCTTATTCAGCTGAAGTGCTTTAGAAGTTTCGTTTTCGATTTGCCCTGTTAAGGTCTCGTCCTTTCACGTGTTTAACGAGTACTGAGCACCTTGCCCCCTCATGATTCACCTATTAATGTGGCAACTTCTTTAGCCACACAACTCAACTGCGCCCTCGCAGACGAATCAGCGACCTGAGCGGGCCGTGAGGAGCAGAATGCGCATAGCGGGACGAACGCGAGCTGGAAGCCGGTGCAGAGACCGGCCCCTCTTCAGCGTCAATAGCGGGTAAGTCCATTACATCGGCGATTGACGGGGACTTCTTTGCACATTCCAAACGATAGTTGCGCTCTTCCTCCTACGTTCTTGAGGTTTACTGAAGATTTTAGAAGACCAACGTCGCGGTTACGATGGAGCAGCAGCCGCGTAGCGATGCAGCTGCCCAGCCGGTGGACCGATGGAGGGGGCCGACCGGTGCGTCTGTGAGAGTGTTACCAATGGTCCGAGCGAGCCCCCGAACCGATGGATGTGGGCCGGCCGGTACGCCTGTGAGAGGGTACCATGGCCCGAGGCGAGCCCCAGACGATCGATGGAGGGGGCCGGCCGGTATGCCTGTGAGAGGGTACCAATGCCCGAGGCGAGCCCCCGACACCGGCAAGGGCATGGACCGGAGAAGCAGCACCTACGGAGCGGGAGGGACGCTAGCGGAAAGCCGGTACGACGAGGCCGGCCCTTCTTGAGCTTCAGTGACGGGTAAGTCCGTAACTTCATCGCGATAGGGAACTGCATTTGTGCACGCTTACAAGTGCTAATTTAGGTCGCGAGAACCGACTTCGACGATACAGACGCTCAGCGGAATGTGTCTTGGTTCTTCGGTGGTGGAGAAGTAGTGGTGGTGCGGGCACGGCTCTGTGGAGGTCACGGACCTGGACGGAACGGCAAGGAAGATGGAAGAGGCAGAGGCCGTGAAACATAGGAGGGCACGGTTCGGCGGAGCTCACTGAGCTGGACTGGTTCATGTGCAGAGACGATGTGGTGGTGCAGTGCGCGTGCCTGGTGATGCGGGCACGGCTCTGTGGAGGTCACGGAACTGGGCTGAACGGCAAGGAAGATGGAAGAGGCAGAGGCCGTGATCCGTGGGTGGTCACGGATCTGCGGAGGTCGCTGACCTGGAATCAAGTTCATGGAGGATGAAGGAGTAGAAGATGACAGTGGAGCAGCAGATCATGTGCCTAGTGGGGTACGGATCGAAGGAGCCTTTTCGACGGACTACACTCAGCAGCTTGCGCCGCAGACTCACTACTCGGAAGCGTACCCAGACCGGGGAGTACCTGCGACTGTCCACGACGTGGGCAGTCGGTTGGGCCATGCTCGGCTGGTCTATCCGCCGGGCGGGGAGAGTGGCCACCAACGTGCACCCGCTCGGTATGGTGGGTGCATGGCCACCCTCCCCCTTCCTTCCTATTCTAAGTAGTTCTATATTAAATGTTACAGAAGGTAAGTTTACTTTTATGCTCTAGTTATCGGACTGTAAGACTAATTTTATTCTTATTTATTGCCCCTCTGACCTTTGCGATGCAGCGCCCGCTCCATCCCTCGCGCTGGCACGCCGACCCCTTTCCTTTCCTGTGTTGCTTTTTAACCCCCATGCGCCCCGTGCCTCAGGGCTCCCCGTCTGGGTACGCTAGATATCTGCTCTTCGGTGGCGAAGGACCGGCGACAATGGGGACCGCCTCGGTGAGTTTTGCCCGCTTTATAACAAAATCATACCCAAGAATGCGTTTAACGAAGGTTTAAAAGTTTTAACGAAAAAATTATCGAAATTCAGAAAAAAAACGCCTTACTGTGCCCACACAAAGTTAAGCGTTCGGCTTTAGGCACGTTGCCACCCTGCGGTTCCTTTGCCACACAGCGCGTGACCGCTCGGATGTGCCGCCGGAGGAAACTCGGACCACCGCTCGCCGAGAAGGACGAGCTCTACTTCGCCGCACCACGCAGGTATTTACAACTTTCCAGTTTCCCGACCCTTTACAAATCACTCAGTTTTAGGCCCTTGAGGCGAACGGCACCCTGAACTTCGTGCCGTACGCAGATGAGAAGCTGGCTGAAGAGGAGGCACCTGCAAGGAGCCTCCTGTACCAACGCGACCGGACACCGTGGAGAGGGTACGTCTAGAAAGCAGTGTGCTTGTCTACCTAACCCCTTCCCGCGTTTAGTTAGTCAACAAGTGCGACAACGTCCTGATGATCGAGTACCAAGAGCAGCTGCTCAATGATGGACGCGCATGCACCAAGAACCGCGAGACTAAGTGTATGTTTTTAGCGATGACAAATACGGATAATGTCGCATTCTTTCAGGACTAAAGACGCTCTGTCCCCCTCATCAACAAGGACCGCGAACGGCATCCAGACGACGCGATCGAGCGCTCGGTTTCTGCATTCGGATTGAGGGCCTCCACGCAATGCACGCCAGCGCCCAGAATGCCATAACGGTAGGGGCTATCACAACGTCATCGTCTTCACAGTGGACATGTTAAGGTCAGCGAGAAATACGCGGACCAACTACTGACGACATACAGGTCGTTCTCGAACCTCGTCCAGGACGCCTTCCGCAACGACCCTCGCTTCTTGACCGTCCGCGTTCCAGAACGTGGTGAACAACGCGGACGACTGTCGGCTGCAGCTCACCGGAACGACGGGCAAAAAGTAAGTTTTTACCTGTCCAGGCAGCCGAAGCGAACATGTAAAACTTCTATCGCTGTGGATAAGCGAAATTTTGGAGATGTTCCACCAGTCTAGCACATGTACCCGTTTTGTTTAGAACGACAGCCGCATCCTCGAAACAAGCTCAACCCGATCGGCCGCCTCCAGATGAACCCTTAGCGTCATTCGGCTATGCGAGTTCCGCGTCCGAAAGGCCATCGTGAACGTCACGAAGATGCGCAAGCAGCTTCCACAGGTGCAACTACAGGTATGTACTGGCGTTGATTAATCATTCTTCATGATTCTTTTAGACCGCACGCATGGACATATTCAAGCACGTGTCTCTGCCGTCTCGCAGGCTAATCCAGGAGCAGACCGGCAAAGAAGGCGATTATCGGAGTGGCTTCCCGATCCACAACGGCTTCAGTGGGGTTCTTCGATGGTTTGAAGCAAACCGGAGCCTCGTCAGTAACCGGACTGGGTGTGCCACAACGACTATCCTCGATCCAACAAAAAAACCTGCCTGATCTCTTTTCTCTCTTTCAGACCCAAATGTATCCGCTGCTAAAGCTGCCAAAATCGATCATGCGCTATTTACCCACTTGTTGTTAAATCCTAACTCTGTTGTTACCCCACTATCGGGCTTCAGTCAACGCGACCGCTCCTTCCTGTCTATAAGTGATGTATGTGAGCACGTATCCCCGCCGCCGCTCGCTATGCTCAGTTGCTCCACCCTGCATTCAACCACACGTGCTTCATGTGTTCAACCACGAACGTCCTCGGTCTGTCTTTGGTGTAGAGTGCGGTGTCATAAACGTTGAACTCAGTCACTGAAGCCGATCGTTTGAGTCCCCTTGGAGATTGGAACACAAACCATCAAGAACAAAATGGCATGAGTTCGCTAGAGGCACACTTGGTCAGACAATCGGTACCGCTCGCTGACTAGTGGACTCCAGCTGATTAATTTGAAACCGTTACACCTATTTGCTTGAACGTCAGGTAGCTAAGAACGGGAACTCTAATGCGATAAGAGTTCTAAATGAGTTAAATGCACTAGCTAAATGTCCCTCTGTACCATTTATGGGCTGTTGCGCATATAGTTATCAGATGAAATTTCGGTCTAGCCGGCAGGTGGGCGGAGGCGAGGAAGCAAGAAGAAAAACCGGACAAATCGGGAGAAAGCAGGTGGCTATATTCACGTGATCATAAAGCAACAGTTTATTCGTACTTTCCGTCAAGCCCCTTATTGAGGATTGGCAATCTCATAACTGAACGCGCTGTTCACTTACCCGGTCGAGCTAAGAGCACTGGAAAGGTACGCCATATGATACACTGGCAAAGAAGTCTACGAATATTCAGTACCTATCATGCATGAAGACGGCCCTTATTTTCCTGGATTCACGTAAACGAAGCACTGTTACGTTTGGTCTGCTTCTAAAGACGGCGTTGAGATTCGTTAAAAAAGCGTGAATACTAGTCAATCAACAAGAAGCACTTTATTATGTGAAAACGCAAGATCTCGTCGATGAACACGATGGACTAGAAGCCGTATGCATGCATTAACCGTCGCACGAACCGACCGTAGTGTATTCGTAAGCTGTTATAGGTTAAACTACCTAAGCGAACTTAGCCACAACGCGAGATTTGCAACAGTACAACGACCGAAACGGATGCCTAGAGCACCAGGCCAAACGACTAGAGGAAGTGATCCAGTACAAAGCCACGATGACCCATCGACGACCCCTTTGCTGCTCCGAGAAGATTATTGACAGGCGGTCTGTCTAACTATGCTTCAGCGGATCTGACACCGAGGACACTACTGCTACTCGACCATTCGTAATATGCATAATTACTGCTGACCAGTCAAATCGTAAAAGTACGCCCTTAGGGGGAGTGGGTCATTGTAGTTCCCGACCCTTTCAATGTCCATGCCGAATAGCAAATCGATGTAGAATAGCAAAACTAGCACGGATGTCGAGTCCGACACGCCCCACTCATCGGATGTTCACAGCGCTCCAGAGCATGCTGCTTCTTCGGTACGGCACATGTCATGCGAAGGTCATGGATATGAGTCGATATTTCAGGCTGGCTGTACCTGCACTCTCGTGTTTTCGGTTCTCGTCATCACAATCGGCAGCAACCTCCAGATGGGGTACAACATGGGTTCGATCAACACTCCCGGCGATGTTCGTTTGCGGAGTCCGGATGCATCCATTAACTCAAGACTGGCTTTAGGTGATCAAGGAGTGGATCAACTACAACCAGGTCGATACTTTCCACAATTCCTTCTCCAACGTGACGTCGGACGCTGTCTTCGCTACTGCGGTTTCACTGTTTCCGATCGGCGCATTCATCGGATGTCTCGTTGGAGCTTGCCTCGCAAACCGATTCGGCCGCCTACGCACCCTGCAGGTTAACACTTCGGGCAGCGTCCTCGGTTCGCTACTTATGGCTCTGAGCTACATCGCCAAGTTCTACCCTATGTTCCACCTCGGGCGCTNTCGAAACAAGACAACGGTAATGCATGACATGCGCGAGTAACTTCATGTCAGTCATTCAGGTTCCCCTCTGTAAAGTGCCGTGGCGCAAGATCGCGACCTCCATGCCCGTGTACGCCGTCTGCGTGGCTCAGTTCTCGATGGACTTTGGAGCCTTTACAATCGCGCAGTGTATGCCGACATTCATAGGTCTGCCCGCCCAACCAAACCAACCAACCAAACGAAGGAGGGTAGGTAGCACTTGCTTTCGTCGAAGGCTTTTTAAGTAGAAGCTACCCTCTCTAAGGCAGTTTTAGGCAATGAGCTAGTTAACGTTGGTGAGACCATGGCAGAGCCAGTAGGGGACCGATACGCACGCTGGAGGGAGGTTCTCCGATAAATATTATTTTGGTCGTATCCTTTGCGACGATTTAAAACGTTCCGTGTCTTATTCAGTACAATTCATTGTTAGTTCTTTTGAGTATGATTATCTAGTGTGGGTATGACTTTTTAGTCTTGTGATAAAACGTTCCACAGATTTTGCAATAGTTAGTTGGGCTCTCAGAACACGGTCACTTGTTACGGTGGCGTGTGTATTGGTTGCGTCTGCGTGAACATAGTGCTTAGCACGTACATGGGCTTATTTGTTATGATGGACGGCGTGTTTTTTCGGAAGGATGCATGGGTACGTCCTTTCCCGTATGACGATTAGGCCAGTACCGTCTCGTGTTTTTCGCGCAGCCGAAGACTTTTACAGCGGACACCCACATTTGGGACCAGTGGTTCTGTGTCCAACCCAACGCGCCTGCTCAGCCACCAACATGTTCTCAAGCGCTTTATTCTTTCTTGTGGCTGTAGTTCAATTAAAAAGTTCCACAGAATTCGCACTTACATTCCTAGGTGGCCCAGCTGCTATCGACAAGCCTTCGTTTACATTCTTGCATCCTCTGTCGTACTGCTAGCCGTAGATGTCTTTACTTCTATACCACAATTCATGCGCTTGACAAGCATTACCGGTATAGGTATTTAAGACACTCGATTTTACTCGATGAACGCAATGGAATTGTCAGACGAAATTTACAGTTGTCGTAATAGAGTGAGATTTTCGATGAAGCTGCATGCTATTGCGGTGATGGAAAAAGAGATTCGATGAGTGCCTTTTTCTTCGTGTCGACGCACTCGATCTCCTAAATTGTGATGTTTGAATCATGAGCTGGTTAGCCGTATGTGCCTGCATACCATGTCATTCGTCCACTCAAGCTTGTGCTTGTTGCGGACGTGACGGCGGATGTGGCAAATTTGCAGCCTGGTTATGCCACAGTCTTGTACGCAGCATTTGAAGGGGTGGTAATCGCTGCCTTTGGTATGCGAGAGGACGTGGTTAACGTTTTCGCTCCGCAGCCTCTTCATGCGTTTTTTACAGACGGGACACTCGAACTCGTTGGTGATCAGAACACTAGGTGATGCCATCGTTGGCGGGTTCAGAATACTTATGTAACTTACTAGTCGCTGAACTTGGCTCCGATTTCGTGCAGTTCGTCTTCGGAGACTGTGTAGACCTTCTTTTTCTCGTGTGCTTCGCTGTCCTGGGTCGTTGTTGCGGAGCGTTTCCTGAAATACGCGTTATAATATCTCTTACGTGTGTCATAGCCTCGAATTACCTGCTGGAAGTCAAAGGCGAATCCGTTTTCTTGCCACGGCCAGTTCCAGTGGACTCTTCTCGTTCGTTGCGGAAGAATGCATGCACTGTCCTGGTAGTCGCGTAATCTTCTTCGTCAAGACTGAACAACATAGATTCAATAGATAGACATTTTCGCGAATACCTCCGGAGCATTGCGCTGTGGTCATGGTCTTCGAACTGCTCGGTGTCTGTGCGAAGGCTGAGCGGAAAGGACATGTGCATTGTTTAGTGTTGATGGCCTTACCTGTCGACAGCGATGTTGGTGACGTGCTCGCCAAGTGTGCTGAGGTGTGCGCTCAACTGCTTAATGGACATCTTTTCCATGACGCGAAGATGGTGAATGGCCGTGGTGGTATCGGGCGCTCCTTCGGAACTGAGAGCCTTCTTTGCATTGCCAGCGTCGATAGTGAAGGTGTTGTGCGCTGACGTGCTCCGTTCGTTGCCGCTGGATGAGATCTGAAATAGTCGGTTGTGCTTTGGACGATTGGATGAGCTTTGTTTGCTTCTAATGGGCATTTACTGTTTTCTATCTGTTTCTGACTAATTTTGCCGATGAACGTGATGAACTGGGTCTACGGTTTACCTTGTTGCCGACAGTGACACTATTCTGAGACCTGCTGGACAAGTGCGCCATGGCCACGATCTTGGCTGTCTGTGCACTATACGTGCTTGCCAGAGCTTCGAGAAACTTCGAGTTCGTGATCCCGGCCGAGATGGTCTGTTGATTCTTCGACACCGTGCGATTTGTGCTCGGCTTTTCTTCGAAACTTGCGGTGGCGCTCTCTGTGATCTCGAAGGCAACGGTCTTGTTTTTCGCGTCCGTGGTTCCCGAGGAACTGACGTCCAGCCGAGCGTAGCGGGACGTGGGCTGGTTCTCCTTTTCGGCGGAGATGCTGTTCATCATGGTTGCCTAAATTACTACGCGTTTATGCAAATATGAGTAATTAGCGAGAGAGCGATGCGTGGTTACACTGGGCGCTTTGTGCGCCTAACCCAAGTTGCTGGCGTTCCGCTGTGCTAGATACGGTGCACGCTTAGCTCGCTGCGAGACAGAGCTGGGTTTGACTATCTGCTAGGCTTAAACTGCGATCGTATCTATGCGATGGGTTTTTCACATTAGCCATTGAGCCTACCCTATGTTGATTAGTTCCTATGTACTTCGGGACGATAATGTGCCATACGGGGTAGAGTTTCATGTTCGCTGGTCATTTGTGCGAGTGTCCGCCTAGCTGCTATGTATCTAGGTGGGTGCATTGTGGGCCCTTCGTGTTTTAGGACTAGACGAGCTTCTTTAGTCGAGTGCTTGGTTTAGTTTAGGTTAAGTAGGACGCATGGGCGTGCGCGTTCTTTTGAGACGTAGTTAAAACATTCCATATATTTTACAATGCGTTTTTCTCATTTCTCTGTTTTGGTCGTTCGGTTATGAATAAGTATTAGGGGGGGGGGGTTCTCTTTAAAGATATTTTAAACTGCCTTTACTAGCCCATATTATGCTAAGAATGGTACCTGCAAAATGTGAGATGGATACATGTGTTTATTGTGCCTCGAGTGACTTGCTACAATACAGTGAGTGATGTTGGATAAATGCGCAGGAAGTGGATGGGAAAAAAAATACATGCGTGTGCAGAAAGCAAAATCAGGTGAGTATGATGGTGGTGGGCATAGACAGACTGCTGTGAAGAGTTCTTTGCCTACTGGTTTAACTGCTTGGCCTTTTCGAAAACGTCCAGAATGTCTCCGTAGACGCGCATGCGGGTCTCGTGATCCAGCTCCATGAGCGCGCTCGTTATCTCCTTCTTGAACTCGTTGATGGTGCGGTCCGGTTGACGGGGTACAGTAGAGCCACGAGCAGAAGACCTAAGGACTAGGAGTTAAGATAAGCGCATGGCCGGAACGTAGCAGTCGTCTAAAATTGTGTTAGATGCACGCTTACATCTTGTGCGATTCGTCCGCTGAGCAAGAATGGGTCGCGGTAAGCGACTTCTTGCCCACGAAAGGCTTCTCTGACTTGTGCTGAACTGAAGTACTGCGATCGCCGAGCGGTTTCTTGTTGTCCTCGACGAAGACCTTGTACTCCAGAAACAGAACCTCGTCGTCGTCGTCAGTCACCGCATCGTCACGTCTGAGTCGTTTTGATGCGGGAGATGTTGCTCCGCGGGTGACGAACCGTTCGGCGATTTGGTTGACCTAAAAAGTTTCGAGGTTGGAAGCGTTGCACGACGCAATGAGAATTGTAAACGGTGTCACAACGCAGAACAGGGTAAGCTTCGCGTGCCTATATACTAGTAAGCGTGACGATCTCGTGCTTACGAGTTGTCCGCGAAGTCGACGTAAGGAGCCATGAAGTACATTGCGGCAAATGGCCACCAGTATGCTTGTTCCTTGCTGTTCCCTTTGCGGAGGAGGTCCTCGAAATAGTCTTGGAGTATCATCCAGTGATCTCGAACGCCGACCACATCTAGGTAGTGTCTAGTGGTTTCAGCTAGGTGTGCATGTCGGTTCGGTACGTTGGTGACCGACGAGGTACTGCAATTTAGTGAGTATAGTTACCTGATGCTCCACACACGTCCGCTCCTAGCGAACAGAGCATATGCTGATAAAGGCACTCGCAAGCGACATTTAAGCATGCGTAAACCATAGATCCCCGAGAAAAATTTGTATTACCGTATCCGCAAGAAGACGGAAAACACATTAGGTCTGCTTACTTGACATGAACTACATGGACAACTATATGTGTTTATTTTGGCTGAAAGCAGCAAAACATAACTACGATAACGAAATTCAAAGGTTTCATAGTCGAACGCGTAAAGAGGAGTTCTCAAGAATCCGAGCGTCTCAACCATCGCTCACATTCGATACATGGTCGCGGCAGGAACACCAGCAAGAACCAGCCGACGAACCATTCTTCAGGAACACGTGCATCTAAAATCAGTTGTTCAATGCGCATAGCTTTCAAGCCTCAATAAAATCCGCTTACCTGAGGGTACCAGCGGCCCGGACCTCCACGCAAGATGCGCTTCACACCAATTTTCTCACTGAGCTCTTCCTGGATGAAGGCGAGAAGATGCTCCTTGCGCTGTCCCAGAAGTTTCACGACGGCCTGCTCAGTTGACTGAAGCTGCTCGAAGAGTGAGTGGAGCTAAAATGTTAAATAACGAGTTACTGTGTCATCACCAAGTGAAATGCTACGCGACCTTACCGACATTGCGTTGCACTGGTCTGCGTGGAGAGTGCGCTCTGCTTGCATGATCGCCAAGATGGTTTTCTCGAGCTTCTTCGCAGTGCCCAGAGTAAGCGAAGACACCTTGAACTCTGACGACATAACCATCATGTCGCCGTCGCCGAGCTCCACCAAGCGCACCACTTCCGACATCTGACGAAGCAGCTCTCCGGAACCGTTGTAGCCGAACTCCTTCGCAATGTCATCGAGTTCTTCCTCCAGAGTGATGCTAAACGGATAGCGGGTGAGTTACAGGCGTGCGAACCGCTTACCTGAACCGTTTCTGGAAGGCCTTCAGGTCGTACGCATGAGCTTCCTCGATTGCCTCGCGTACACAGCAGCACGCTGCCTCCCAATCGGGCACATCAACGTGATCAGGGCACGGCATCCAAGACGTTTGACTGACTAAGGCTGGACCGTATTTCTGAATGACATGGAACTGAGCATCCAAAATAGCTTTAGACTGGTATGAATATGGATGCAAATTTCCTGGAACGTCTTAGCTAAACTTAAAACGATCTCTGTATAGCTACGGAAGTCGACAATAACCCAAACAAACAATCACATTGACTTGAAAAATTCATGGAAGTTTTTAACCGCAAAGTGAAGAAAACCCAACAGAACGAATAAGTTTATTGAACCTGAAGAACACGAGAAACAAGAGGCAACGTAAGCGACGAAGGTCAACAATGATAGACGCCTCCAAGCCGTCCTATCATAGCACTACCAAGCCGACGGAAGATCCTTCTCATCGTCCGCCTTCAGGCGCAGAAAGAGCTGAAAATCGGACGGTGAATGCACTAGAGTATTTTCAACAATTTTAAAGGAATCACAAGACAGATGCCACTATCCAGCTGCTTACCTCAGGCGGACCATCGTGACGACGCTGAAGAAAGAGTAGCTTATCACGCAGCTCCGCCTTGACGAAAGCAAGCATGTTCTCAGCGCTTTCACCGAAGAGATCATTGACATCTTTATCCATGCGCACGAGACGGTCCCATACGTCCCGGACCTAAAACAGCTAATGAGAACACTTAAGTAGACACCAAGCTTACAGCGATGTCCTCCAAGCCGTACTCACGTCCCGCCTGTACAATCGCGAGAATGGCATAAGTCATCCGTACACAGTCGCCGTAGATCACGGGTTGAATAGGCGATGATGGTATGACGATCGAGTCCACATCGACGACCTCAGCTGAGCTGAACCTGTTGCCGGTGGCTCTTGACGAGACCATGGACGATGAATTGCCGC
Organism: Aphelenchus avenae; assembly: GCA_020875895.1. Taxonomy (NCBI): domain Eukaryota; kingdom Metazoa; phylum Nematoda; class Chromadorea; order Rhabditida; family Aphelenchidae; genus Aphelenchus; species Aphelenchus avenae. The sequence goes on from JNEY01000005.1 coordinate 1,051,784, forward strand.
TGGTAGGCGGTCTATCTTCCTGGACCATGTCGGTGACTCCAGCGGTGCTAGTATCGGGACTGGGTGAAGCAGCTGGTACCGTAGCGAACGAATAACCAGACGGCCACTTGAAGTTGGCCAGGACATCTGCAAAGTCTATGTTACTATCATCATAAAGAGCCGTCTTGCGCATGCATCAAACACTATTATTCAGCAAAAATACCTTGAGCGTCTGGACGGAGTCTGACAACGAGTGTGCAGCCTTCCATCGCGGCTGAGAAAACCTTCGGAACGACGGAGTTGAAAATTCGCAGCGAAGTATTGTGAGCAATGCTCATACCGAGAGCTTCCTTCAGCTAAACGCGGGTCACCGTCTCTGCTATGCTAAGTACGATAAGGGCAACTTACAGCAATGCTGGACCTAATCGACTCCCCGTACATCTTCACGTAGAGGTCTTGAAGCTCATCAAGTCGAATCCCTCCACCCTTAGCCTCGATGAGCTCCACGAAGCGGAAGAGTTTCGGCTAAACATGGCATGTCACAATAGCAGGAATACCTGTATAAACGTACCCGCCCACTCTCTTCATATCGCTTGGACTCGTCGAACTCCGAAGTGTCGTGCGGTGTTTCAAATCCTGTCGCCGCCAGAGCGCTTCCAATAGGAGAAGCATTGCGCACGAGAGGAGCGACAGGCGAGACACCAGTTGGCATACTTTGCGCAGAACCGGGGTCAGCGATTGCCTGTTGTGCACAATCCATACTACTGCTGAACGCGATGGCACTTCCTTGAGTAGCAACGCTTTGCGCAACTGCGTCGGTCAACGTGTTCGGCGGCGGAGAGTAGTTGTTCGGCCACGCGAATGCGTCAAGTAGGTCTAAACTAGCAAAAATTCGAAGACAATAGAAACCGAAACTGACAATGGACATGCCATACGAGCTTGCTCTCATTTCGCAGGCAAAACAAGCGAAAATGGCACTAAACAGTGAGCACGTACCTCGGGCGTTAGACCGCAGCTTAACGCTAACGACGGGGGTCAGCTGCACTTCGAATATGTTAGGCACTGCGGCACTGAAGATACGGTCGTCCTTGTCGAAGAGGAACTTGCCCACACCGAGCACTTCCTTCAACTACAAAGGGCAGCCGAATAATCAGGTTTAAATAGGATCGACTTACAGCATTTGGACCGACGAGCGGCTCTCCGTAAGTGTCGGCGTAAGTCTGGCGCAACGAGGTCGGAGTCATCGGTGCACCTGCAGCTTCCAGAAGTTCAACGAAGCGGTACATCTTCGGCTAAAACCGAAGTCAGCTAAGTAGCTAAGACATAAACATACCAGTCCGGAAGCCTCGAAGCGCGGAGAATCCATCGGGCGGGGCGCGCGACAGCGAGGGCTGAGTCGGCACTGACGCTGGACCACGGAGAATCGACACCATCTCACGGACGGCTTGTGCAGCTAGTGCCTCCTCTTCGCCGTATTTCTCAGCAATTGCAGCGTACGCAAGCCTGACCCGCCAGTGCTTGGCGCCAGCGTCCCATTCCATACTCACGATGCGACCCATGCGGTGAAGCAGCTCGACTTCATTCTCTGGATCGTTAATGCCGAACTTGCTTGCGATCACACCGAGTTTCACGGAATGGTCTTGCCTAAATAAGCAAGTCTAAATTAAATCCAAAGGAGATGCCGTCAAATCTTACTTGAACTGACGACGGAAGCGCATAATGTGAACGAATCTAGGTCCCACATCCTCATCTTCGTAGAGACCGTTAAGGGACAGGCGCACGCGCTCGCACTCGTGTTCCCATTCGACCGGATCGGCGCCAACTGGATGAGGATCGGTGTCCGGGTTTCCAGCTTTATGGATTGCCTCCATCTCCTCTAAAGAAGTTTAATTAACAAGTAGCATCTGATGGAAAATTCATGGAACGTTTTAACAGGCTTAAAATTAGGTTATGGAAAATACTAAGGACACGAACCGATTCATGACAACATCGCATAGGTCACTGAATGTAAAATTCCTGGAACGTTTTAACGGAGGCCAGATGAAATCCAGGAATTAAATACGTTTGCGGAAAGACGAATGTCAATTTATGATTCGAGGAATGTGCTAAAAGTTTTTTTTTTCCTTAACAAGACATTCCAACGACGAAGACGTATCGGGAGAAAATGGAAAAACAGAAGTGAGAACGTAGAAGGACGCAGCGACCTTGCACGAGCGCGGGAAAAGGGACAAAGAACTTGCGTGAGAACGGATCTCATCACCGCTCAGCGGCGCACAAAGAGCGCCATTAGCCGTAAACACCGGGAAATGAGAGGGAACCATTTCGCAACGAGTCGCTGCAGCGCAACAGCAACGACGCATGTTATCGAAAACAGCAGCGTAGAACGCACTATGTTATTTCATAAGGTACTCTCTGACGAATTATGGCCAAGAAACGTCTTAATATTCTTGCGGGCGTGTATAGTCTTCCGAAAAATATTGGAAAAGCAAAACCAAAGCGGACTAAAATCACCAAAATTGCCTACCTACGAAGTTGCTCAGAGGAATAGTGGAGACCGCAAAGCCGCTCTTGACGTCGAGATGTCTCACAGTAGCGCTGAACGTTGGATGCGCAGCCGACTGGAGTATCAAGCCGCGTTCAGCATTCTCGTAGCAGCGCACCACATCCGGCATGTGCTGAAGGACATCACCAGGGCCGCGAAAGCCAACGGTCCTCGCTGCATCACCAAGACTTTTGTCCCAATCGAACCTAAACGCCGATTTTAAGTGAACGTGGCTTCTACATGAAGAAAGTTCCAACCAGGACAAAACGTGGAATTTTTTAAATAAGCCTACCGACCAGATCACTTACATGAACTGCCTTAAGAAGGCTAGATGTTCAAACGCGTGAGTACCCTGCAAAGACGTTAGCACCCGATCGCAAAGGACCTTCCATTCGTCCGGGTCTACACCAGGCGGACACGGCATTCGGTAGTAGGCCGGCGCTTCACGAATAAGCGCGGAACAGAACCTAGAATGCGTAGAGTGTGCACCATTCGTAGACATGAGCAAATAACTACGCGAAATGAAAACGGGCATTTCGCAACTGCTCCACCCGCTAAGTTGCCGGCTACTAGGTCTGAAGCGATATGGTAGCGAGCGGAGCGCCACGATCACGGCAAGACACCACCAGGTTCAAAATCAAACTTTACACTGGGGACAATGCCTTAGTCTTACGAAGGGATAACGTGGGTTCGAGAGACATTTGCGAAGGTCACCGTTTTAGGCCGTTGTACGAGCATAAAATGCGTGAAGTGCCAAATATTTGCTAGCGTGAGATATAAACACGTTAAACTCAGCAAGAGTTCAGCACCATAAATGAGGTGTAACAAGGTGAGCAGGTCCCATAGGTTCACTCATCAGAAGGTCGCTATTTCTAATATCTACGGCGTGATCGTGATTATTTATCGTGAGAGATACACTCGTCCGCTTTGCACTCACCAATATCCCATAAACTTTAGGCCAACCAACGTCCCGCGAAGCTCAGGTTGCGTCATGGCAAAAAAAGAAGCAACCACCGCTAAGATTACCGCAAAGATGTATGGAGGAAGCGCGACCCACAAGGCACCACCACCGAAGAAGGTAATCTCCAAGAAGAAGGCATTCTCTATTCTGGACAAGCCGGCTGCGCGCGCTGAGCTTCTCGCTTCGCTCAAGAAATTCAACGATCAGATGTAAGTATGCATGATCCGGAAAAAGTCTCATATATAAAAGTCTAGCCAGAAGATCCGAGACTCTCTTCCCGACGCCACGTCCAGCAACACTGACGACCAGCCCGGTACTAGCGCGAAGAGCGCCAATTGCGCAAACCCTCCACCGAAGCGCGGACCTAAAATGTAAGTTAACGTTACCAAGATACTCTTCGTACTTGTTCTATCAGTCGTAGCAGTTGCGCTTTAGGGTCGACCGCTACCTTCCGCCTCGCGCCAACCGTGCCAAGTCCAGGGCTGACCAGGACGACGAGGACTTCGCAAAGATGCTCGACGAGATGGACAAAATAGACCTCGAGTGACAGTCGTCACCAATGCCACCCCAGTCCGCTTTGATTTACCACTTATAATGCTATTGAGACCCCCCCCTCGCATGTAAAATTTGAGACGTGTCCCCATTTGGCTAAATGCTACAGGCTCTCCGGTACAGATGTTTGCCGTTATGCCGGTTTCAGAAATAAAAGAGACATTTACGGGCGCGAAGAACAACCTAAACGGCTAACCGTCAAACATAACATGTACCGCAAATTTGGCATTTTACATCGCAATGCATTTCAAAAGACGCACCTTTTAGGGCAACAGCGTCCAGCGGAAGTCGAGGCTCTAACGGCCGACAGCATGTCGCATCGTCAGGCCTCCTCGAGGTTGAAGAAAGGGTCTGCGAAGAAGCAGCATGTCAACAGGTACACTTTAACAAAGACCACCTTGCTATCCCATGTAATCAATTCACAACTACTAGTAACAAATGATCCCTTAAGCGTTCCCAAGCCGCCACTGCTCTTCTCGGACTCCGAAGACGATCTCGACTACGAAGGCATTACCCGTGAAGCAGCGACGACAAGCTCGTCCAACACTGCGCAAAGTCCTACCACTAGGGCTTCACCGCCCATAGCCGTAAATTCGTCGGACCAGCCGAAAGGAGATGCCGTCAAGATACCGACGAGCACCATCAATAGGGTGAACGAGGCAACACCAGGCCCGTCCGTCAAGCAGTCGAAGGATGTCTCCACGAACGAGCCACCCATCAGGTAACATTGAGAAAGACTAGTATCGCTTGGCGTGAAACGTTGTTTACAAAGAATAATGCACAAACTTAAGCTCGACCAAGCATCCCGTCATCTTCACGAGCTCCGAAGACGAAAGCGACAGCGAGAACAAAGGAACAGCGACGACAAGTTCGTCCAACACCGCGCGAGGTCCTACCGCTAGCGCCACGCTGCCGCTAGTACAACTGAAAGCAGATGTCGTCAAGATGCCGCCGGGACAATCAGAAGGGTAAATTCAAAGACGTCTAGTTATAAGTAGAACGCCGGTTTGTTTGTGTAATGTCGAATTACAGAGCAACAGTGGACCTGCAGCTTCCAGCGAGAATCAAGGCCGAGAGGACGGCGCGGAACCAAAAGTATAATCTCAACATCCGGTCGCAGGTCGTGGAATACGCCAAGCAGGAAAAGAACCGCATGCGCATAGCAGAGCACTTCGGGATTCATCATACGACCATACGCCGCTGGCTGAAAGCTACATCTGCCTCCGAAAGGGCCGCAGCAGAAGGCAAAACTGACAAGTACGGGCTTCCAGCAGGCAGACTGGACACACTCGACCACGCGTAAGTTAAGTATAGTACATGCGATCCTGACGTTGTGGTCTAGGAAACGCAAACTTGCCATTCGTAAGTTCATCGGCCAGCTGAACAGGCAAGTCATGTAATCACACGCAAAGGTACAAGACAATAAGTTCAGCCTAGAAGAAAAGGAGAGAGCAAGCGGCTACACCGGCTCACGTGAGGAACTCGAGCCTCAGATAACCGAAAAATGTGCAAAGTTCTGGAGCTACTTCGACGACTTTGGTGTTCCTTGGGACATTTACGTCAGCCGCAACAAAGGGTATATAACAACAACGCATACTCAGCAATAACCTAAGCTCTTCAGCGAAAAAGAGTCCATCACCAACGTCTACAAGGAGAGCATCAAAGCGTAAGCGTTCGTGGTATACACCAGGGTACGAAACCAAGACCTTTTAGATGGAAACAAGCCGATCCTGAGCTGGACGAAGAAGACCTCCACAGACTAGCGCAAGACGACGTCGCTGCCTCCTGGGCCACTGGCATGGTAGTAAGGGGAGAAAAGCTGAAAGACGGTGAACGTAAGAGAGGTTACACTATAATGAATACGTGGTTATTCAGTTCTGAAATGCGAAATCTGTCGGACATTGTACACGAAGTGGCGTGGAATTTACCAACATCTTTATGAAGAGCGTCACGCATGGCACGAAGGTAACCTTGGAAACAAAACAAAGTAACATCGCGGTTCTAGGCGAACAATGTCCTCACTGTAAGGACTCCGTCGAGACGTTCAGCACCGCTGCGCTGTTCCGTCGTCATATCTGCAGAACTCATGATGCTTACGTGAAAGGAACGAAAACGATTAAGCGACGCGAGAATCCTACGGGTCTCACAGATACAACGGACCATCTACGATGTTCGCGGTGCTTGTCCTGCATTACCAGCGAAACTCAACACCGAGTCTGGTGCGCCGCGAAGAGGTTCGAAGTTCTGACCAAAGTCATTGCTGGCTCGTGCGACGCAGATCACGCGCGGGTACGTGCAACGAGTCTGGGTACGCGGCTCTCATCTTTACCAGCCAAACCGTTTTATAATAATGCATACGATATATCAGCCTCTTCAGAGGTCGAATCGACGAAGACAAATGGCGGAACGAAGTACTGCTTAAAGTCATGCACGACGACCGATGGGCACGACGCGTTTTGGAGAGTGACATCTTCCTGCAGTTCACTGACTTAATCACCGAGCTGCTACCACAGAAGTCACTCATCGACACGCACAGCGCTACTGGGGTCACTGTCAACTCTGTGTACATCATCATCGAAAGACCAACGGAGCTGAAGGTTGTCACATTCAACGAATTCGTACGCATGATCGTCTACATTGGAAACACGAAGCAGTGCTATTGGCGTCGAGCGATCTATCACATTCGCCATTCTCTCGAACCATTCCGTCGCCAAAAATCAAACGTACGCAATACCAAACACCATCTAGTGCAGTGACGATATTTCAGGAGCACATTCGACACCGGTTGCACCGCGCCATTCTGGAACAAGGAACTCAACTGCTACTCGTGCCTTTGACGACCGGTGGCAAAGATGGTCAAAACTTCGGAAGTGCTGTCGAAGCGATGGAGATGCTGACAATAACCGTTCTCGGTAAGGTAGTCTCTATTTAATCGACAGTTCCAAGAAATAGGCATGCCTAATCTACTGAACACGCTGGCATGCTCTATTGGTCAGCTACACGACTACGATTCACGCCTCGTGAGTATGTTCGAGCATGCAGGAGAGATAGTCACGTCTATCCTTTACGCCACATGGCGCGACGTCTTTGGCAGTAGACGTGCTGAATTGCCGCACGTAATTGACTTGGCTGGCGAAAGGAGCATCCGCGAGTTTCCAAGTAAGAAGACGGTATACGGTCTCTTTTGAGAAATATTTTAGCGTACGACGAAAAAGAAAGCAAATGGAAGCGCTACACTTACGAGCTCATGGAAGATTTCGTGAAACGAAATAAAAATCCAGTTCAACTGCCCAGCGCAAGTTCGACGCCCGAAGAACAAAAGACGGCCAGCCCTTGTGAGACTCTTGATGAGGTAAACGCCGTCAACACTCATTACCCAGGTGTATTACAGAAAACGCAAGATTTGATATACAACCACAACTAATTATTCAGCCACCCACCGACGATGCTTCCGCATTGCCTCTGAACAGCCAAGACACGTACACCAGGATGTTGGACTTGGTAGCTCGCTCGGGCAAGCCACGTGAAGTAAGCACACAAACGTCTCAAAGAATTACTTTGTCTACCAGGAACTGTTCGAAATGCTTTCAACTGCGTACGCCACGGTTTTCAACTGTGATGAGGATGCCGTCCATCAAGAACACAAAGAAAACAGATGTCCACCGGCCGCCGACGAGGACAGCGTCGTAACAGAGACTCCACGCCGAGCAAAGCAAATGCAGCACAGTCACAGCCGATCGACCTCGAACCCTCAGGTTAAACCACAAAACACCTAACTTTTTTTATCCGCATCGTTTAGGCTCTATACCCTACGGCATCGTCATCAAGTCCTGCATTTGTTTTCGGCGAGCATCAGGTAGAGGTTGATCCATCCTCGGCCAGTTCAAGACAGAAGTCAGCGGATGCCAAGAACCCGGCTCATCCATACCCAAAGAAGTATCGCGTGAAATTGGCGCTAGAAAACTACGCTGTAGACGGCTACTCGTCCAGCGAATCGGAAGTAGGTTCAAGTCAAAAGCCAGGTACACATATGTGCTCTATAGGACGAAGCTCCCCACTCAAAGTTGCTCAGACTCGAAAAGCCGACCATCGTGAATTCCTCGGGTGCCGAACCAACTTCTGCCAAGAGCGACGACTCGGGCATAAACTTCGAATTCAACTGACGCAAGTGCCCAACTGTACCTTTACCAGTCCCACCAAATCCGTTCGCATTCTATGATAGTGCCATACCCCCCCCCCATATGTTGCATCGCTTGTATCCCTCCCCTATCCTACCCAAAACTGCCAATTAGCGCCCGTTCGCATTCGGTTAATCTGTCCTACTTAAACTTCAATTCCACTTGTTTACCTGTGTTATTCCCTATTTGCCTAAGTTGACCCGTCTCCCGGGCTTTTATCATAGCCATATCTTAAGCGTGCTCCGATTATACGTCTGTCTGTGATTCGCAGCGTGTCTGCCGTTCAAACTATGCCAAGGCTAAGTAAAAATATATATGCGTAAAAGTTGGAACGTTTTGAATACACTTAAACATTATTCCATACAAAGAAAGCGATAAAGTGACAAACGGACACTTGAAAGGAACAACTTGAAAAGGGTTCCCGTAAAAACCATGGAACGTTTTAACGCAACCAACATAATAAGGCCAGAGAAAGTAATCAAAGACACGAAAGAGCCTTCTCTAGGTAACACAATTAGGGGCTGTCCAGAAATTATGTTAGCATTACATGGGGGCAGGGGGGGGGTCAGCGATTTGTTAACAATTGTTAACAAGGGGGAGGGGGGGGGG